>OY751322.1:2995000-3595000 GCA_963564615.1 Rhorus exstirpatorius
CCTAATGCCTGCCTTACTAACCCGGGACGCTACTTATTGCGCTATTGACTTCTAGTGAATTTCATTATATTAAATTTCATATATAAGCTGCATGGTGGGTCACAACTACAACATAAAACAAATATCATTTACAATTCAAACTGGCAACAGTTAATTCAAACGAATATCCCGTGATCGCTTGCGCTTGCGTGCCGATCAAAATTCAACAAAATTCTAACGATTAAACTGGTACTACGTTTAGTTGAAATAAATACGTCTTTTCAATAAATCAAGACAAAGAGGCGATATCACTTTCACGTCTTTGCGCTTGCGTGCCGATTAAAATTCAACAAAATTCGAACGATTAAACTGGCAGTACGTTTAGTTGAAATAAATATACGTCTTTTCAACAAATCAGGACAAAGAGGCGATTTTGAGTTATGCGTTTGAATTTGTCATAACAAAAGTTGTGTTCAACGATTTATCTACACTGACAAAAAACTTATTTCAAACAACTAAAAATATTTAGTCGGCCAAAATCTGTTTCAGACAACACTTTCAAAACCAATCCAACTAAATTTCGGTTTTGGTAATAAATTTGTGCTTTTGGTTTAACAAAATAGTTCAACAATTTATTCGTTAATTATAACGGATTAAATGAAGCGACGAACCAACTACTTGAAGCAGTTTTGCTTCAAAAAAAGGCTTCCGTTGAGAAATTCTGATTTCTCAGAGATAAAAGTACTCAAAAAGATGTTTACAATGATTTTGAAAAATATGTTCAAAATGGGACAAATTATTTTGTCAACTTACGAAAATTAGTTATTCAGATTGTGTTGTGTAAAGTAACTATTCATAAAGTCTATTAGAAGAAATACATTATGTTCAATAAACAAATCATTGTTTATAAATCATAATTATGTTTATAAATTGTTTATAAATCATAATTATAAATCATGAGGATGGATGGATCGATGGGTGGATAAACTGATAGGTGGATGAGTAGATGGATCGCTTGGTCGATGGGTGAATTGATCGATAATGTTTTCTTTTAAATTTGCAGACAATGGGTCGTCCTGTGAGGCCACCACCTCTTGCGGAGGATCGTCCTGTGACGCGTGCTCTTGCGGGGAATCGTCCTGAGACGCCACTACCTCTTGCGGAGGATCGTCCTGTGACGCCACCACCTCTTGTGGAGGATGGATCTCAGGTCCACCCACCTCCCGCGCAGGATGTGACCTCAGGCCCCATCATGCAGGACCAAGTGTCGGAGCCGCTCTCTGAAGAGCTCTATGTAATGTCTCACCTGGAGCAACAACAATTACTGCTCCAGGTTGCATTCTATAATTCCAGCGTCTGCTGGACGGCAGCGGTGGGGCACTGCTGGAACATGCGGGCGCACATCAGGGCCCTCGAAACGCGCGAGGAACAGCGGCGGCAATTCGGGGCCCAGCGCCGAATTCAGGGGCGGCTCCGACGCTTAGAGAAGCAGCAGCAATGGCAACAGCAACAACAACAACAACAATTAAAACGATACCAACAATAAAATAACTAAAAAAAAAAATAAATAATGTATTTCATTAAAAATATAATAATAAATAAAACGATTCTGTAATAACAATCTATAAATTAATTAAAATAACATTGTAAAAATAAAGATAGAAAATACATATTCCATCATTTCATACAAAAAATTTTAAAAAATTTCTCCTAACTGTTACGAATTTTGATTATGCTCTTTCATTACTTTTCATCCGCGCTCATTCTTGGTCCATTTCCCTCATTCTATTAAATTGCCTTTTAGTCCAGTTGGTATAGGATTTCACTTCGAAATAATTGGGTGAAGCGATTTTCTTTTTTCATACTCGGTGTGGCGGGGGGGGGGGGGGGGGGGGGGGTGTAATCTCGATTTCGGGAAAATCACTTCAGTGTCTTCACCGCCACTTGATTTAAAGTCATTTTAGTTTTTTAAATAATTTGCTCATTTTCAACTTTACAGATCTAATGGTTGGAACCAACCAGCACACCCTCCCCTCCCCTCCCCAGTATAAAGAAAGAAAATCATTTCCTTCAGTTATTTCCCGGTGAACCAATTTTTAGAGCTATCCCGACTGCACTATCTTGTTCTCTCTCAATCGCTCATTCTTCATCCATCTCGCTATATACTACCTCGCTCTGGAAAGAGCGATTATTGCAAAAAAAAAAAATCATTGATCATATACAAATTATGTTTAAATTTTTACGTCAATTTTCATCGACGGACGATGTTGGACGATTTTGCTCAAATCTCGCTCTGAGAAGAGCACTGAAAACTTTAAATAATTAAGATTATTTGATCAATTTATTGAAATTCTCTCCGTCATTTTTTATCTTACGTTTTACGAGATACGCAGCTCATGTCAGCTGTATTATTCCTTAACCCCTTCGTTGTCATTGACGCGATAGAGCGTCAAATAATTCCGTCCCCTGTGTGGCATTGATGCAATAGTGCGTCAATCTTTATTTCCCTATTTAACTTATTGCTCTGATTTGGAATCGAACCTCACTCGGGGGTTTTTGGGCTCGCTGAATCCGAATTTGAAGTCAAAATTTGGAAATTGAAAATAGCGGCGCCAGAATGGCGGACCGAAATTGAAAATTTTACTCGATTCAGATAAAAATTAGTAAAATCTGGGATTTTCGAGGTCGCTTATTACGAATCTGAACACAAATTTTAAAAATTTTTAATAACGGATCTAATATGGCGGACGAAAGTGCAAAGAACAGCTCAATTTGGATGAATCTTGATACTCGGGAGTTTTCGGGGTAGCTGAGTGTGATGCTGAACTCAAAATGAAGGAATTTTTCATGGTGAATTCAATAACACGGAGCTTAATACAATAAATAGGTGGAAATATATGAAGCCGTTTTTTGCACTTTCGATCGCCATATTAGATCTGCCATATCGAATTTTAAAATTTTAAGTTCAGATTCGTAATCAGCAACCTAAATAACCCACAAGTACAAACCTTTATCGAAATCAAGCCGTATGGTGAAAACGTATATACCTATACTTTCGTATAGGTACACGGAAAGAATTTTTTATTAATTTTTACTGTGAAAAATTTTAACGTTGGGACAAGTGTACCAAAAAGTATAAAATTTTTATATTTAGGTAAAATTTACTGATTTTTTCAATAAAAATTCTTGAAAACAATTGAAATTTACGTCACCCGACAGTAAATTTTGACTTATTTTCATGAAAATTTACCTTTTATTTCCTGAATTTTGGAAAATTATGGGTTTGTCCGCCCGTTACTGTGATTTCACAGTAAAAACTTAAAAAAAATTCTTTCCGTGTATATTTCCACCCGGCTTATGCTCAATCTAAACATCGCTGTATTTTCGCATCACCACGTATCGACGGTGTTACTGTAAATACCTCTATTCACAGAGGAATGGTGCTAAATTCCGAGATCTTAATATTTGCACCAAATGAGCTCTCATTTCACACACATTTCGCATATAGATCCTTATAATGAAGTGAAAAAAAGTTATTTAAAAAAACGATTATTGCTGAAATGTAATCGTTATTTTTGAAACGAACTTCGCCAAATTTTCTACGTCGATTTTTATCGACCGACCAGTATGACGAACGTCAACCGAACGAGCAATGGACTTTGCTCGATTCTCGCTCCGAAAAGAGCGGTTATTGCTAAAAAAATTCTTATTCAAATAAATTATGTTAAAATTTTTAAGTTGATTTCCATCAACGGACAACTTTTACGAGTGCTAAACACACGAGCAATGTGCGTTACTCGATTCTCGCTCTGATAAGAGCGGTGGAAACTTATAAATAATTAAAACTATTTTAAAATATTGTTTAAATAATCTCCGTCGTTTTTTATCGACGGGTCGGTTCGACGAGCGTAAAACACACGAGCAGCGTGCGTTGCTCGATTCTCGCTTTGAAAGAAGCGATTATTGCAAGAATTTAAATATTCTTATCGAAAGAAACTTCGCCAAATTTGCTACGTCGATTTTTATCGACTAACAAAGTTGACGAGCGTCAAACACATGCGCAAATGCGCGTGTGTTCCTCGATTCTCGCTCGTAAAAGAGCGGTGAAAACTAATAAATTATTAAGACTATTTGGAAATATTGTTTAAATAATCTTCGTCGTTTTTTATCGACGGGTAGGTTTGATGAGAGTCAAACACACGAGCATCGCATGTTACTAGATTCTCGCTCTGAAAAAAGCGGTTATTGCTAAAAAAAAATTATTATATTCATTGTTTTTACGGAGCAATTTTATGCATTATAAGAGCCTGTTAAAAGCTGCGAAGCAAAAATATAGTAATAAATTTTCGCTCTATCAAAAAACGGTGTCAGCCAAAAAATGATACCAATTTTCGAAATTAATTGACATGCTGTCAGTCTGTTTGCCTTCATTGACATCTATGTCCGAGCTACAAAAATTGCGCATTGTCCATTTTAGCACGGTGTAAATAAATATATATATATATTTTTTTTTCATTCACGGTAACTGTAAATTTAAGGCAATTTTTTAAAGACGCAGCACAAATAGCGTAACTACGGCTGCACTTTTTCAGTACCATGGAAACACCCACCCACACTTACCCACCTATACTTCGGTATATGTACGTTTCCATCGGGCTTATATGCTCAATCGCTGTATTTTCGGATCGGCACGTATCGATGCATGCTACTGAAAATACCTTCATTCACAGGGGAATGGTGCTAAATTCCGAGATATTAGTATCTGCACCAAATGTGCTCTCATTTCAGACGCGTTTCGCACATACGTTTGGTCTACAGGATCTTCGCCTAGTGCCACCGTTGTGGCAAAAGCAGCAGCATATACTCCACAACTGAAAGGATCAGGTTGCTTCGTAACTGGTTGAAGAATGACATTCTCAACATTGACATGAGGGTATCGCAAATTAATGTATCGCTTTTCCTCTTTATTCAATAAATCGTATTCTGGGCGAACGAGGCTATCGTATACAAATATTTGTGTCCCGTCATAATAAAGGCAGCACCAATGCCTGAATTTATTACCACTAATTATTTGTAGATCACGGCTTCCAGGCGGGCAAGGTTTTATGAATTTGTAATACCCTGTGTACGTAGCAGGGTTACAACGAAAATCACTGTTTTCTTGTAATATATTCTGAAACAAGTCAATACTTGTATCAGTAAGGAAACCGGTTAGCAACGAAACATTTGCTACGACCTCTTCAACAGAAATATCAGTTTGGAGCATTTTGAGAAATTTGATATGTTGATCAGATACCTGACCTTCCTCGTCGCTCTCGATTTCAACCCAATTAGCTCTTACTGCTCTCAAACTATTTTTTGGATTAGTTATGACTACATCCATAGCTGCTTGCGGCGTGACCGAACTTTCAGCACGAGTTTTCACGATCCCGATTACCGATTCTGCGGGCACTTTAACTTTCACGGGTTTCTTGGCGCTTTTCTTCTGCAATGCGTCTTTTCGAGCTCGTAGAATAAATTTTGGTTCGCGAATCGGCATACTTCTGTTACGCCGGGAGTCTATAACTTCCGGAAGCAAACATTCCATATAAAATCGGCTCAGTATGGGCTTCATTTTTAACTCCCAGAAGTCATCATCTCGGAAAACTGTAATAATTTTTAAATCAACCGTGGTCCACATCGCAAAAATGCAGTAGTTTCGCTTAGTTACGTGCAGTTGCCCTTGCACCTGATAGAAATAAGCGTGAGACTTGTTTAGAGAGTTGCTGTCCTTCTTATTGAAAACATTCCTAAGATTGGGCTTCTCTCGGATAGCATGTTCTAGGATACAATTTTGGGCCGTAAACGGACATTTTATTTCTATGATGCCATCATCATCGATAAGACCGTCCGGAGATGCTCCTAGATAAGAAATCTCCTGGTCTATGAAGAGACCGCAGGGAACGATGGTTTTTCCTAGATGCGATTCGACAGCATGTCTGGCATTCTCCTCATTTTCACGACCAAATTGTGTCGCTGCGGTATCAATAACTTTCGGATATCGAATACTCGCAACCATATTTGAGCACGAAGTCGTCGGCAACATCCGACATATCGGCCCAAATCGTGATGCGGTGATTATTTCAGTACGCAACTGATGCCATTTGTCAGAGCAACTCTGGGAAACAGTATCGCGTTCAATTTGTCTCCAATTACTCTGCTGTGTTTTTAATTTATTCATATGCTCTTGGGCAAGAATTTCGAACATATCCTCGTCTACATCCGGTTGTCTAGCCGATGGACCATAATTCTTGTCGGCACCTTGAAATTTCCGATGCTTTTGACTGCGCTTTCCCTGCTTTCCGATGTGGTTCAGTTCATTTTTGAGACGCCTGCAATTTTCCAGCTTCGTGATGGTTGTAGGAACGGTAGCGCTTCTGCGAACATGCAGTTTCGACAGCACGGATTGCGTGTTATGTTGGACGACTGCACCATAGCATCTCATTTGGTACGAGTTACCAGCGCAATGATTAATTCTCTTGCCAGAATTTAATTTATTCACGATTGAGTTGCACGCCTCCGCCATGTTATTCGTTACGCCTGTCAAAAGACTTTTGGCGTGACAGCTCAAGTATCGAACAGCCTCGTAAACAGATGGGTAAAGACCGGTTACGTGAAGTTCTGCCATAACGTCTTTTCCATTATCTCCTGCTTCACAAGGGAACGGCAGGGTGTGGCACTTTGAATGCTCTCCAAATACATGGCTACATATATTCAAGACATCTTTGCAGAGTGCTTGAGCTTTATCCTCTACCGAATTTTTTTCCGCGTTACGAAGGTCTCTCGCATGCTCTACGCTCTTGCGAATTTTCAAACCACTGGCGAACACACACTGCCGAAGTTCGGTAACATTCATTTTTCCCTTCGTAGGAGGCACTTTAAGTTTTATCGCAGAAGCAACGCGCAATTTTCGGCACAAGTTGCGAAACAAGTGGTTATTGCATTCAATTTTTTCTACCATAACTTCGTATTGAGCGTAAGGATTGGCATCCCGAATAGCCTGGTATACGCTGCTATCACCATCTGAAATTAACGTTTTATATATCAAACCGTTCTTTTCAACGCTAATTTTAAAGCCTTTCACAATAATATTGGTTTCCATTGCTGTCGAACTTTGTTCGCGACCCCAGTTTTTATAACAGACGTGGTCCGGTGGTTCTACATTTAACCTCTGTGCTCTTTCGTGTGTTGGGCAATACTTATTGCGTACAGCGACGAACAGAGCCAACTTGCTCTCACGACCGAAGATCATAGCTGCACCCGATAATGCGTCATATTTGCCACCTGCATATGAACGTTTTGCCCAACAACCATCCGAGACTACTTGGATGTATGGAACACCATTTATGATATGTCCCTTCTTAATGGCCATTTCTGTTTCTATTAATACCGCCCGTCTTATCTCGGCTTCAGCAACTTCATGGAAGTTTTCGAACATCATGTTCCGAAACTTACGATACGTATTAGGAGTCATGGGGGGGATAGACATTGCGGCAAGTTGTTCTTGCAATGTACTGTAACCAGTGCCCGAAGTGATTGTACCACATACAGCACTTTCATTAATGCCCATAATGCTTCGGTTGTCGGGATCTGTCCGAATATTGAACTTGTAATGGCACATCTGGCACATAAAAGTTACTCGAGTTCGCAAACCTCGGTTAAGCGACTTTATCAACTTCAAGTCACTAAAGGGACATTGCAACGCTACGTTATGGTTATCAAATTTCTCGTGCAATTGCTGCATAAAGAAGGTTATATCGACGATTCGTCGACCTTCAATCGACTCTTCTACAATGCGGCCCTTATCAGCAGGAGCGCTCTCAATGATTAATGATTCGTCTGCACTTTCCAACTGCTTCGGATTATCTTGCTCCGGGAATAACCGTTTTTTCTCGCTATCCATTTCTAAATTATTGTCAGATACATGGGCAGAAAGCTCATTACTGCCATCTCGATCGGAACCCAACAAAAGACTTCCTCGACGTTTATCCGAATTGTCGAAGTTGTCTCGACCCTCAGGTGGTCTACAGACCACCTGGTTTACGCATTTATCAATACTTATATTTACATCGTACTCAGAGAATTGGGACTCGCATTCACCAATTACAGCTGCACGAATGAGTGCTCTATTACAGGAGCCATCCAAATCTGGTACTAGACGTCGTTTCTTCGACGTACCCAAGATGAGCCGTCTGTCACGTAATTCACGGACTACTCGGTTTCCATGCCGATCAAGACTTATACTAAAATTGTGTCCATATGCTATTGGTGAATGGCTTCGACTGGTCACGTTATCGTAACAAGTAGACGAGTCTACTCGTGGAGGTTGCTCTGAAAGATCAGCGATTCCTTGTTTCTCGGGTGATGTAACAACCACCCGGTCGTTCGACTTATCTATACTTATATCTACATCATTTAGGGGAATGAGATTTTCAGCAGCCTTAGACAAGCGTACCTGTACAGTGCAGGTTCTTTCAAAATCACATTCTGTACCTGTAACGGCAATTGCGCCTATTGGACCTGTAACCGAGGTAGTAACGGCATGATCATTTTCCTCGTGAATGGGAACGATACTTCTCTTCTTTCGCCTGGAACAAACCAAAAATTCTGAACATAAAGCCATAAAAATCGGTGAGCTGCAGCTCCTCCCACATCGGAGCTATATATACTTTTTGGGAATAGTTCTATAGGTTTTAAAATTTTGCACACTTTGCGAATATATATTGGGTCGGTCTTTTTCAACTGTTTTTTCTTCTTACGTACCCTTCGAAAACTAAGTTTTTAGCTCAAACGAAGCCTCGTGAAACCGAAACTCTATAGTCAAATTCTAAAAGATGACTCAGCCAGTTTGAATTTTTCAAACACCCTAACTTAAATATCTCGAAAACTATAGAAATTGAGAAGCTGTTTTTGGTTTCAATTTCTAGATAATCAAATTTTCTGAAAAAAAAAAAGATCCAGACTACTATACACCTAAATGTTCATCTTGTACTCGATACAAACGTTTCTGTCTTAATAAAGACGTGCCATAATTTTTTCAGATTTTTTCCTCCATTTTTTTAGGTAGTACTATTAGGTATCGAATTCTTTCATTTGAAACTTTTCTGTTTTTTTTTCATTTAATGAATTTGAAAAAAAGAAAAAAAAACCAATTCTCCATTATTTTGTAAAAAAATCTCAACTTTCCGGAAAAAAATTTATCCGAATTAATATACGTGTAAAAGACTCTCAAAATCAAGATGATAGTCCGAAAAGTCGTTTTTCCGCCATTGCCAAAACTCAAAAAAATTTTCCATATTTTTTTCAGGAAGTTAAGAAAATTTTACATAATACATGTCATTTTTAAGTTGGGATCTCTAAAAAACACTCCTGGGATTAACAAAAATGTAGAAAAAAACATGAATCTCATTTATTCTAACAGTTTTAATAATTTTTTATTTTTTGGAATGGCTGTTGAAGAGAACAATAGACAATTGTTGTGAACTGGTGTAAATACTGGGTTATTGTTTTTATTATTTTACCATTACGACAACATACAATCATTCCAGTTGAAATACATGTGCTCGAGTTTGAGTTGCCCCTCAAAGAGTTCTACAAATCTTTATCAGAACTCATTTTGATCCGATAAAAAACGACGCTACAACATCGAGGCAAAAACAAATAAATCACTAAATTTATGAATATTTGTGGAAATAATTATTTCTGGCTAGCTTTCCAGTTTCCCCCTAAAGAATTCTACAAATATGTCTGACAACTCAGTTTGATTCGAAAAACGACTACGATACTAGAAAGAAGGTACAGTAAATAAAGAAATAGAATCATTAACGTTTGTGAAAAGTATTTCTGGCTAGCGTTCCAGTTGCCTCCGAAATATTTCTACAAATCTTTCTTATGACTCATATTGATCTGATAAAAAACAACGCTTCTACACCGAGGCAAAAATAAATAAATAAATACATTTATTGACATTTTTTGAAAATATCTTTGAAAAATCTAATTCCTAGATAGAGAGCCAATTATTCCCTGTACAGTTCTACAAATATTTCCCACAAATATTTTAACTTGCCATGAGGTAAAAAAACCACAATACTGCACCGAGGTACAAATAAATAAATAATGATATTAATATTTTGGAAAAACCTGGATTGGGGCTAGACTTTTAGCTTCCGCCCCCCCCCCCCCCACACATACACACACAAAGTTCTACAATACTAGACCGAGGGGAAAATGAACAAAAAAAAAACAGCGCGTACATCTCAATGCGCGTGATGGAAGTGAAACTTCTTTGGCGGCCTTTGCATGCCTAAATGTATAATAAATAGTATTTTTTATTTTGCATGTTGGGTTTGGGTGGCGGAGAGGAAAAGAGAAAGCGAGGAAGAGTGTATTTCAAAAGGCATATAGTCGTGGAAGGATTCGTACGTATAAAAATAAGCCTTCGGACACAATATCAATAATACTTCACTTGTTTCGTGATTTTCCATGAATTCGCCATAAAATGAATATTCGTCAAGAAAGTAGTATTCAATTTATTTCTTCGATTTCCGTGAGATCGTCAGCTGGTGCTTCAACGTGTATAGTAGATACTATAGCACTATGGTGACTCTATGGAGCTCATTATTTAAAGCTCCTTTAAAATGTCCAAAAGACCCAAATGAAATACCTTTTCATCATATTTGTTATTAAAAATATGAATGTCATGATCATAACAACTATAACGACAATATTAGTATTAAATATCTTTAATTTATCCATCGATGGTTAACCGTCCGTTGTATCCATTGAAAAATGTATTATAAAATTATGTGCAAATTTATAAAACCTTTTGAAGGGAATACTTTTAAACTGAATGTTTTCAAATCGTTGATACAAATAATAACAATTTTAATAATATAAAAAAAATATAAATACAAAATTATTATCAATGTCATATGTATCATCATTATTTTTAATATTAAAATTTTTTTATTTCGAAAATGAAAAAAATAGACTTACAATATGCTATGCATGACAAATACCGCATGAATATTTTAAACGTAATTATTAGTATGAATAATTTCCAATCGTACGAATTATAAATTGTCCGTTCGTAAAATGTATTATGAAATTGGAGATCATTTTGATAGATGTTGAAACGGTTAACATCGATAGATAAATTAAAGTTAATTATTTTGACTTATTATTATTTGTATTGTCGTCGTTATAATTATTATGATTATCATATGCATATTATTAATCGTGATAGTAATCAATTCATAAAATATTACTGTTATTATTATTATTATTGTATCGAAGACATTTTTTTCATATGAATTAAAGCAGGAAATTGAAAAGTAGAAAATTAAAAAAAAAGTACGCAAGCCGAGTTTCGAACCCTGTACGCGATGAGAGAACGCGCATGCACGGTACCCTGCTTTTCTCAGGCCGATGCCTGGATGCGTCTCTCTTGCTCTCTCTACTTTATTAGTGAGTACACATATACAAAATATCGTTAGTCTCACCCACACATATAGTCTTATATACCATGGTCCCGCCGCGCTAAGAAGGGGAAAGCGAAGGACCACACAAAGGGGCGACGAAGAAAAGGAACTCTATGTATAAGCTACACGACTTATACTCTCTCTCAGTCTCTTTCTCCAAAAGAATATCTTTCGTATCTTTTGCGTCACGAAATGTGTCGATTTTTCGTGACGCGACCTTGAAATTTTACTCTCAACGCGCCTAAAGAAGTTTCACTTCAAAAAAAATTAATAAAATCTTTAACCAATCTCATTTTGCGCTACAGTTCTATATGGTTGCCCCCCATGCAGTTCTATAAATAATTCAGAAAACATATTTTGAAACGGTTAAGGACCACGATATTACAGCGAGATCAAAATTAATACATAAATAATCAAAAGTATGCATTTTTCTGGAAAATTTAGATTCTGGCTGAATCCCCCCCCCCCCCCCTGCCGCCAATAGTGCTACAAATCTCTTTGACAACTTATTTTGGCGCCGTAAGAAACCATGATACTTATCAAGCCAAAAGGAACTAAATGAATTAAATTATTAATTTTTCTGGCGCATAAGCGGCCATTCCCCGATTTTCTCTACCCGCGCGGAGGTGACCAAACTTCTTTATACAACAGAAATAAATTCTCTGATTTTTAATACACAATATTTTCAATTAATACGTTATTTTATATAAGGAGAAATAATTATTTGGTGCTTTTATTTGTAGTATATTATTTTATATATGGACGTGTTTGAAATTCGTTTTCAATTAAGGATGTATGAGCACTAGCTTCACGATCATATAAAAATCTGAATTTTTTATTTGGTGTAGCAGAAGTGCATATGATAAAACCTGCAAAATTTCAAAGTGGGTCAACGACTCTTTACGCGAGTAATTAATTCGTGAAATCAAGATATTTATCCCACGCCATATACGAATTCTGGGCTGACGCAACTTTGAAACAGAAATTCGTATCTTTCACGATCAGATACGATCAATATTAAAACTGTTAAATGTTCAGAAAACTATCACGATTACATACGTTCCATAAAAAATGAGGGTTAACGAACCTTTTGACATACAATTATCGATTTTAAGGAAATTGTTCGCGTGGATCGTATAATGAGCGGTCCGACTCTCTCTTGTTTCATGCGTGCCCCTCGCTCACCGCGTTCACCCGCGCCCACGTTTTCGCTTATTTCCCACCACCTTAATTGTGCTCATACATCCTTAATGAAGTTTACGAACAAGAATGGTTAAAAATTTTATGACCTCTTCATCGACTGATTTTTCACTGCAGTAAAAATTTTCATTTTTCTGTGAGGCAATTTTTTATTTTGCGTTTCAATTTTTATTTACGATTGTATAAAAAATCACAACATTTATCAGGGACGAATAAAAGTGAAACGATTTATGGTAATAACGATATGGTTATCTAGTTTGGCTACTTTTCCGAATTTTGATTTAAAAAAAATTTTGGCAGAAGCTTTTATTGCAGTACCAACAATGATTTTTTCTCGTAGTTTTTCTGATCTTTTTTCTAGCTTCCTCCCTGATTATCATTGCTGGTGCAAAAATGAAGGTTTCTGTCGGTGAAGAAATAGAAATTAAAATTCGGAAAAGTAGCTAAAATAGACAAATACCGAAATTCGATTCTTTAAGTCGCTGCTGAGAAATTAATTTGTTAGTTTACAACGGTAGCCTTGATTGTTGATAATGATTAAATTGTTTAGACGCCTTCTATGCTATATATGAAGTAAATGTGTAGAAAAGAAGCTCTTTCTGAAAAGTAAAATTAAACGACTCTATCGCTGTATTTTTACCTACTAATCATGAATATGCTATTTAAAATTGTCGCTTCCTATAATTGATAACGGTACGAAGCGAAGAAAGACGGAAATTGACGTTCTCCCACTCGTACTCTGCATTTTATGGCACATGAACCTCCGAGCGTTCTCGCTTACTCTGTACCTATCTCTCTCTTTTACTGTCCGTGCCTTTTTTGTGCCTGTATCGTAAAATAATAAATATTCCTAGGAACGACAATAACGTCGGACATATGTCGTGCCAATGATTGTTTGAATGACGAGAATTTCAAACATTTCGCCGTAAATCTTTGAATTAATTTGATTAATCTGGATACTGGCAACGTTCTTCACGGGATATTTTAGTATAGCGAAATTCTTTGGAACCATCTGAACTGATAATTCATCTTTCACTCTTTTCCCATGATAATTGCAGCAAGCGACAATTTTTTTGACGTATCTGTAAAAAGGACGAAAAAATACGCCGAAATAGTGGTTTAATTTTTTGGATCAACAAAATTCATTAAGTGAATTACGGAAAAATGTTTGAAATCTTTGTCTTTCCAACAATCACAACATGTCCGAGATTACTGTCGTCCTGTAGATATTTTTTCTTTTACGATAGAGGGATAAAAAAATGCATGGGCAGTAAAAGAGAGAGAGATAGAATGAGAAAGGCACCGAGTGAGCAAGAGCGCTCAGAGGTTCATGCGGGTTCATGTGGGATAAAATATATACAGAATACGAGTAGGAGAAAAAAACAGGAACATCAAATTCCGATTTTTTTTTGCTTCGTACCGTGATCAATTATAGGAAGCGACAATTTTTTAGCAATAATTTTTAGGCACCTTCTATGCTGTCAATATTCCAGGTAGCAATTTTAATGGTTCCACGGTCGAAAATTTTTACGAAATTCATTAGTTCAAAGATAAATTAGATTTTTGCTTGGGTCCGTCTTGGGAATCGTTTCGCGAGCCTACTCAACAAATAAGATTTTGTAACAAAAAGTTCGTTTTTAGAAATTAAATTGTTCATTGACCAGCCCATTGTAAATTTTTAACAATAATCAATTATTTTAGACACCTTCTGCACTGTTTATACTCTCTATTTTAATTATCAGTTTGAATATTGCAACGGTTGATAGTTTTTACAAAATTTATTTGTTGGTTAACAAAGAGATATTCGATTTTCACTTTGAGTCGTCTTGCTCATTCTTTGGCGAGCCTACATAAAAAATTTGCTATACTTCAAATAAAATTTACTGTTGAGAAATAAAATTGTTAATTAATAATCTCGAAGACAAACCATATTTTATAGATACTTTCTACACTGTTTATATTGGCAACATATGTTAGACATTAATTTTCATTTTCCCACAGTTGGCACTTTTTACGAAGTTTAATTGTTAATTAACAAATAAATCGCAATTTCACTTGAGATCACCTTACTTATCGTGGAGCCTATATAACATATGCAACCTTTATTAAGAATTTTGAAAATTCGAATTTTCAGAAATTTTGAACACTCAAGTATATGGACACGTTTTAATTGCTTGATAAAATTCCCTCTCAGAACGTCTTAAAATTTCGTCAATTTTTGCGTATCTTTAACCCCACTTCATTATTTTTATTGGGGCCCGTAGTTACGTCCTTGGTCGTTCCAACGTAAATCAAAAATAACGTGGGGAGCAGACAATGGTGTAACGGCGTATTGGCATGAGTCAGGGTATTACTGTATATGTATACTGTATATGTATATTCCTGTGTGTAAGGTGTAAGCGAGTTGTATCGGGTATATACAAGAGCTTGAAGCTCGTGGTCTATTTGGGTATAGTGCGGTGGGTACATTGCTTTGTCTCGTTCCCCCACATAGCTGATCTGTATTTCTCTCTCTCAGTCTTTCTCGCGGCTCTATTCCAGTCTGAGCACGCTTCTCTCTGCTATACCCACCGTACAGATAAAGAAGCGTGCACATGAGAAATCGACTTCAGCGCCGCCACTCGGAATATCAACACACTGAATTTCGTGGGTTACAGAGCAAATGCCGGTATTTTTTTGAGAAAAACGCAAAAATGAAGATTTTTCCACATTTTTCAACAGAATGGGATGAAACAAAGCCCAAAGTGTGAATTTTTTTATTGCCCATTGGCTAATCTTCGAGCGTGACAATCCGTTCAGTGGAACATGGGAAAATCCTCAAATTTCTCCAATGGTAACTGGATCTGTAAAATTTTTTTCAAAATTTCGAAACGCCCAAAGATCAGCCCATTTATGCCACTGTTCTGTGCTTATCCTCAAAATTTCATTTCGATCGCTTGCACCGTTTAGAAAAATTTAGCTTACGCGTTTTCGATGCGTTTTTCGGGTGTGATACATCGCCTTAAACGCTGCAGATGAAATCAGTATTGAATTTGAAATTATATGTAGCTAAATATTTAAACAAGTCGAAAAGTTCGATCGGGAACGCGGATTTCATCTCGCGCAGTGAAAATGCAGACTGTCCTTTCACCGTTTTCCTCCCAGTTAGTCATGGACGTTCGCTACTGCCGCAGCAGATGAAATCAAACACAACAAGAGCATCGTAGATAGGCGAATGTTCGACGGACCGGAATCGTGCCAACGGAAATGTTGATTTCATCTCGCACAGTGAAAAAAAGCAGAAGATTCGATAATAATTTGGATTTTCGAAATTATTATGCCTCCACCATCAGCTGCACTGCTTGTCGATCGTTAGATGGAATCAGTCTCGAATATGCAATTTGATGTAGTCAAATAATTAAACGAATGGAAAGATTCGACCGGGAACGTGGATTTCATCTCGCGCAGTGAAAAACTTAGAATCAACTGCCATAAGACCCATGTTAAAATAGGTAATTTTAAATTATTCGTTCGCAATAATTTGCCTGGCAACATACACTGAAATTTTGAGAGAGCGTTCATTGCATCTTCTTCATTCATCTCCCGAAGTTTCATTCGTATCGCCAGTTTTTTAATTCACTGATGAGCCACCTTAAACTATAACTTTTTTTGGTCAAAGAATATCATAATTCTGAGTGAAACATCACATTTGTGAGAAAATTTCCGATAGATTAAATAAAAAAAATTTCTTTGATGAATTACAGCCCAATATACAGTAGATCAAAGTTACCGGGTTACGGTAACCCATGCCCATACGGACCGTTACATTTTTATAGTCCATACCCTGAGGGTTAATTAACTATCGACTATTACTATAAATTAACTTGTACGATGAATGAACGTACTTACCGTTAACCACGTTTTTTTGACATGCTCAATCGTCTTCTTGATAGACGCATATTGCTCAAGCTTATCTCGAGGTCACGATTCACCATTTTTTTACACTTCAATTTACCACAATATCACACACGCCCAAAACACTGTACGTAATGAAATCAATTAACGACTCCTAAAAAACAACAGTAAAATTTATTCGTCTGTGCAAGAGTGTAATAAGCTTCGAGATTTGTGACCTGTGAATATAACCACGCGAGCCGATTCTGTTCGCGCTTTTTTATTGGGGTAGAGTGTGGCGAGTGGCGGTGAGGGGGGGTGGTAAGCGGCCGATTATCTTGCGAACCCTGACAGTCTTCGTCAAGCAGCGCTACCGTTATGTCGAATAGTAAGTGGTAATATTTATTCGCATGAAAGAACTATTATTAATTTTTTATATAATAATAATAATAATAATAATAATCAATTTATTGTGCGCCTGGGACGAATCCCCTATGCACGTAAACCAAATACATACACATAGACATAAACAGTTCGATATGCGGACACAAGTAATACATATACAAAAGTAAAAATAGATATACGACACTGGCAATAAGCTGCTAGGTGCTCCCCCGCCCATCCCACTCAGCCAGCCAGGCCGTGAATCTTCTCTTGAAGATCGGGAGCGATACCGCGATAATCATCCCCGGAGGTAAGCGATTCCAGAGATCAACTCCGGTGGCTATGAAGGATTTACGTGAGAAATCAGTACGACAATTGACCGGCGTAAGCAAATAGGTATGGTGCCTCATTAGACGCGGATTAATGCGCGTGGCAGGGTGAGCCCCCGTAACCAAGTAAGGAGGCTGGCCATATTTAACGATTCCATACATTAGGCAACCCACAAAGTAGAGTCTCCGGAGGGAAGGGCTGAGTCACCCTAGCCCTTGTCAATACGCCGACACCCGGTCTTGCCTCCGGAGATCGAAAATGAACCGCACTGTATTGTTCAGTGCAACAAGCTGTCGAGAATCAAGCACGCCCGAATTGTCGACGAGCACGGCGCTGCAGTAGTCGAGGTGCGGATGGACCATAGCCCGCATGAGCCACCGACGCACACCCACTGACAAAAAACGGCTGTTGAGTCTGAGGAGATATAGGGCTGAGTTTGCTGACTTGATGGCCAATCCAACCTGACCGTTCCACTTGAGCTCACTATCAAAGTTAACCCGAGATAACGCACCGAAGGAACGAATTTAACCAGCACATTATTGACTCGCACCGTAGCGATCGAGGCTAGGTCAATATCACGAACATAATACGCGTTCCCAATGATCATGCCCTTAGTTTTTGTCGCGTTCAAACTGAGGAGATTACTGGTGGCCCACTCGATCACTGCATTCACCTCCTCTGAAACTTGCTGAAGGATCTCGGATAGATCAGCTCTACTCCGTTGGGCATATAAGACCAGGTCGTCCGCATAGAAAATATGAGTACAGAAACGCAGCACTAGGGGCAGATCATTGACGTACAGCGAGAAGAGAAGTGGGCCCAGCATGCTACCCTGAGGCACTCTCGAGGTGACTGTGAGCCACGAGGACTTCACCCCATCCCCCCCTAACACACATTGTTTGCGACCGGAGAGGTAGGAGGCCCACTGCAAGGCGTGACGCAATAGTCCCAGCCCCTTAAGGCCGTCCTCTAGTTTCTCGGCTGTTTTTTTTATGGCTTTTTCAATAATTTTTTTACGGGCAAAGCATCAAAATAATCAATCTCATTATTTTTGCATAATCTTTATTAACATTTAAATAAGCTTTACAAATTTTTTGAAGTCAAAATATATAATAGAATAGCAGTTATAGTGGCCGACAGGAAGACATCAAGTAAAAGAGGTGCTTGACGGTGACCAAGATTGCGGCTGTTCTGCTTATCTGAAATCAAAAAACCAAACGGCATTTTAATCTTCATATTCAAGACTAGCGATTGAACTAGAGTGAATTCTAAATTACAAAAATTGACTTTTTTATACACTTTTGAAAATTACATTCTATTTTTTACTCATTTTTTCTTAAGTTTTTCGCTCGTACGAAAAAAACTATCGAAGCAATCATGATAATCCTACTTCAATCGCTGGCTTATAACATATTAAAGATGCTGTATAAATTTGAACAAGATCGGTGCAATAGTTTCTGAAATATCGTGGTTACCGTTTCGATTACTTGATGTCTTCCTGTCGGCCACTATAACTGCTATTCTATTATATATTTTGACTTCAAAAAATTTGTAAAGCTTATTTAAATGTTAATAAAGATTATGCAAAAATAATGAGATTGATTATTTCGATGCTTTGCCCGTAAAAAAATTATTGAAAAAGCCATAAAAAAAACAGCCGAGAAACTAGAGGACGGCCTTAAGTTTCACCAGAAGCATCCTATGATCCACCAGATCAAATGCCTTCGAGAAGTCGAAGAAGATTGCAACCGTTACCTCTCTCCGATCCATTGCTCGCCGGCAATCGCCCATGAGCTTAAGGAGCGCGGTCTGCGTACTATGACGAGCTCGAAATCCGGTCTGGAGAGGATCAAATACGTCCTTTTCTGTCAAGAACTGTCTGAGTTGACGATAAACTAGACTCTCCAATACTTTAGATAAGCAGCGCAGGAGCGAGATAGGCCTATAGTCTGCAGCAGACCCGGGGCTACGTACTTCCTTAATTGGACGAATCAGAGAGTTTTTCCAACCGTCAGGAAAAACTCTGTGCCCGAGCAAGTGGTTCATTATGTCCAAGATCGCTGGAAAGATCGAAGGCAGGCAGAGTCTCACCGCACGTAGCGAGATACCATCCGAGCCCTCTGCGAGCGATGAAGCATCGGAAAGACTTTTGGCCAAGTCAGCAGGTTGAATATGCGAGAAATAGAAGCGGTCTTCATTAAAATCGAGGGGTAGCTGCCAGATATCGTCGATGGAAAGGACTTCACAATTGGTATGAAGACTTTGAACTAACCCAAAATTTTCGTTGATGTCCTCGATGGAACAGCACAAAGAGGACTCATCTAGAACCCTAACCATTCCGAGCTTTCTTAGCTGACTCCAAACGCGACCTCCACGCAGTCCAACGAGTCTAGCCTCGTAGTAGTGAGCTTTCACGTCGAGGACGGCAGCCTGCGTAGTGCTCCGTAACACTCGCGATGCTTCCTTATCAGCCTCACTCCTAGTCTTAAAAAATCGGCGATGTGCTCTATTCCGGCCACGCATCAGTTGACGAATGTCGTCAGTGATCCACGGTGATGGTGGAGAGGTTACTCGTCGGGTTCTGAGCGGTGCGACCTGGTCCGCGGTACTGCGGATCGCCCCCTCCAATAACCGGAGTCGCTCGGTCACCTCATGTCCCCCGAAGAATGCCTCCCAATTGTAGCTAAGCAATGTCTCCCTAACAGCACAATCCTCAGCAAGGTTCCATGCACGATACTCTATTGCTTTAGACTGGGCTAAGGAAGTCAGGTATGAATATTCTACGAAGATCAGGTCGTGGCCTGATAGGAATGTAACCGGAAGCTTCTCCCAGTTCATCACTTTGTCCGCATCCTCTATTGCAATAATGTCAAGCCAAGTATTAGCTGTCCCACGGTGATGAGTGGGTCCATAATCTACAACGCTGAGTCCAGCGTCCTCGAGAAGATTTCTCACTTGTTGTGATCGGGCAGTTATTGCCAAGAGATCGGCGTTGAAGTCCCCCATGACCACAAGGTGCACATATTTCAGCATAATAGAGAAAAACAACCCCATGAACTCATCGAAATCAGAGATTACGCCAACCTATGGTGGACGATAGACCACGGCAATAAGGACTTTCGGTAAATCCTTGGCCCAAACCTCGACAAAGATAAATTCCGGGATCGCTTTGTTTCCATCAGGCAGGGAGTCTCCCTGTGAAGAGCATCCCACTGGTCGGGCACTTAGAGACTCATGCACGTATAGCGCGACACCCCCACCTCGACAACCAGACCGATCATTACAAAAAACCGAAAATGTAGGGAGAGAAATCATCGCATCAGGGATATCCGACCTAAGCCAAGTTTCAGATAACCCTATTATCCTATATTGAGAGCTCGAAAAATAGTCTCTGAACTGGTCTATATGGCAGATGAAGGATTGGGCATTCACGTGGCAGATAAATAGAGTAAATTGTCCAGATGTAGTTGCAGTCACCCCTGGTCTGCTCGAGGTCTGGGTATTAGTTCCTGTTTCGTCTGACCCTCCGTTCACAAGACGTCAACCCTCGCAGTCTTCCGGGCAGCGTCAACTCCCCGAGAAGGGTTAGTTGAGCCCTTAGTAATGATTCTTGCTGGTTTAGACCCTGGTGGCTTGCTGGTGGAAGAGGCACTACCAGAATTAGAGGCCCGGCCAGGAGGTTGCATGCGCAAGGAAGGCATCACTGAACTAGTGACAGGTTTGAACCTTCCAGGATTGGGAGCGGCACTGACGGGAGGCTCGGCTGATACATTGGCATCATGTTCTGACGGAGGAAGCCCCACCTCCGATCCTCTGACTCTCCTCCTCGTCGAATTTCCAGCCTTTACGATCCATTCAAGGCATTCAACGTAAAAGAAACTACCCCATTTTCTATATCACGAAAAATAACTCATACATTTTTACAAAGTAATTACTATCAAGAAAACTGATAATTTTTTCAGATTTTTGCATTACAATGTTTGGACCGAAAGAAATTCGGAAAATTATTTTCGACTATTTTTTTAGTAGGAAACCATTCATCGTTAGAAAATCGTATAAACATGATATTTTTGTTTTTGAACGTGCTTTCTTATACTGATACAATTCTTTTAAAAATGATCCTTATTTTTTTCTCATTTTCGAGTCAAATAAAGATTACATTTTCTTTCTGAAAAAAAACATCCTTTGATTTGGTTGAATTTTTTCGAATTTTTTTCTTGATACATGTACGACTGGTACATTCCACGAATCTTCATTAAAGTCTTTGGGTAAAAAATTTGGATTCCTTTGCCATTCTAACATCTCATTACATGTTATAAGAAGTGACGATCTGAAAAATTCTAGCCTCGTTACTCGACAGGCTTATGCGAAAAAAATTATTTAATATTTCCATGTTGTACGTAAGAAAGTCCAAATTTTCAGAAACAAAACATCGGGGATAGTATCTACCCCACAAAAATGTGTTTAAATTAAAAAATCTGTGTTTTAAAGGTCAGCACAGTAAAAAAAATCCATTTTAATTTTTTTCTCGGAAAATTCACGTTATTTTTTGTAATATCTGTGTTGTGCCCGCGAATTTCGTCACGTGGGGATGAAATCGTCGAGGACGGGTTTGTGGGTGATTGTCAAGGTTGAGTAAATCTCCAACTCGAGTATTACAAAATTACGTTCTATTTTATTCGATGAAGATAAAGTTCAATATTGTTCAATATTGTTCTTGGTTATTTTACCTTGAGACCGACTGACTGCAATTTAACCATAGCTTCCGCTAAGAATAGCTCGCATTACTGAACAGCCCTGTTGCTGACCAAAGTCTGCCTTTATATATTATTCCTGTAATGACTTTTCGTTCAATTTTCTGGAGAGGTGGAATCACACGAACGTCGCTTGACGACGTGTGTCTCAAAGTCACCTTTAAACTGCAGACTTTGCACAATTGCAAAGTCACCTTCAAACTGCTGTGTTTGCACGATCAACGGCTAAGTTGAATATAATTCTTCATGATGAAATCGGGGCACAACAACCCTCTCCCCTTGAGAAGACGAAATTATTCATTTTGGCGTTAATACTTTGCATTGTCTACTTTGAGTTTAGTTTTGAGGTTTCTCGCTGCATCTATTTAGCAGAAGCAAATATATGGGACAGCTGAGATATATGCGTAATCAATAACGTTTGAATCACGAATGTTGAATTACGAAATTAAAACTTTGAAAAACATGGAAATATATTTCCTTTAATTGAAAGAGTTAAAAACAGAAATTAGTCGTTAAAATTCAATGAAACAATAAAAAAAATCATCGTTAAAGACATTTATATAAAGTTGAAAAATATTCAGTTGATATCAAAGAAAAGCTTCATTAGGAATGACAAATTTATTTAGTAAATTTTTGTTAATATTTTAACTGAAAAGTTTTTGAAAAAATCCGCACATCAATGAAAATTTCCAAAAATTTTTGTTTCAAACATGCGAGTCATGTCCGATGCATGAGCATTGTCGAAAAAAAAAAAACCAAAAATCATCTCGTGGAAGATTTATTATTGACAAATTGATATAAAAACTTCGAAAAATGATTCAGATACAATTTCCAAATTTTGAGTAAAATATAGATTCACCATACTTGGGGAATTTTTCCCATACTAGTGTTACGTCCTGGGCGAGGATTAATACGTCTTGCCCGTGGTGTACGATTTACAGTCACAAGGAAACCTCTTGTTTCGGCCGGAATGCGCCGGTCGGGGATAGAGGCTTGCGGTAATGAGATTGGTAAAATATTGTTCACTTACTTTTTGCGCGTAGCGGGTTATTATTCCAATGTAATAATTTCCTCGGGGTCGTTGGAATCTGCGCTGTCAGAGTCTGCGCCTAACATTGACACGTCGCTGATACTATCTCTGCCGGGCCGGTGAACGGGTCCCGGGAGAATCGGGTCGGGGAGAACGTACGGGGCCGTCCCCTCGGGAACTCTGAATATCGTGGCTACCCCCACAGGGCGCCCCTTAACACTAGGTGATCCGAAAGGAACTATCGGTCGTGTTGAAGGGCCCGGTAAGGGTTGGGCCACAACTTTTGCTACCGTTTCGGCAACCGTACTTCGTTGTTTTGTTGAGTCGGTGTGTTACTCCCCTTTACGAAATGGTGCTCGCCACGAGTGAGACGTTTCAATTTTTCCCCCTTGCCACTGCGGCGTCTACCTATGTAAATCTAAATAAAAAATTGAGGATCCCTCTTTCAGTGAGTCCTGACTCTCGGGCAGAACTCTCAAATGGTAGGGTTGAAACCTCCACCACAGTGCGTGCGTCTAGCGCACGGAGTTGTGGTTTGCTGGTTAGAGTACAGAGCGTGCGTCTAGCGCACGGGACTGTACCCGGAGGGAGGAATAAGTAACTACTTAAGCACGTGCGTCTAGCGCACAGTACTGTAGTTGGAGAATGTGAGAAAAGTAACTACTTAAGCACGTGCGTCTAGCGCACAGTACTGTAGTTAGAGAATGTGAGAAAAAGTAACTGCTTAAGCACGTGCGTCTAGCGCACAGTACTGTAGTTAGAGAATTGAACTGCTTAAGCACGTGCGTCTAGCGCACAGTACTGTAGTTAGAGAATGTGAGTAAATTAAGTAAAGTAACTGCGTGAGCACGTGCGTCTAGCGCACGGTACTGCAGTTATGAAAAGGTGTTGGGAACACGTGAATTTCTATGGGAGTTCTGCTCGAGAATATAGACAGCTCGAATTTCGGTTTTGTTCAATTTCCCCCTTCTATTTAATGTCGATGGTGCGCAAATGAAACGTGAATGCGTTTTATATTTTTTTCTTAGTTTTTGATCATTTATTTATTTTCGATGTTTTTCTTACACTGGTTTTGCCGGGGCTACCGCGCTACCGATTTTTATGGTTGAAAAGTACAGTATGTTTTACTTAGAGAAAAAATTGAATATTTTGCGACGGCTATAATGCTCGAGTGATCTCGGGGGACCAGGCTCGAAGTTCGACTGACTCTCCTTAACTAATTGCTGGTCATTATATAGGCCCTTATTCATTGTCGCATAAGGTGGGAGATGTCGGCGCGTGAGGGAAGAGTTTCTCTCACACCTCGACATTTTGCTGACGATAATTTCCAGACGCTTTTCCAATTATGGGGGCTGGTGGTATGAAAAATCAGCGTCGAGACATCGATATTCTCCAGACGGAATTCTGACTATTGTCAGTGCCGGGACATCGATACTCTCGAGGCGCAACTTTTTGTTTGTGTTGAGGCTCGTCGCTAGGCGATAAGCGTGGCCATTTTGTGCGAGCCGGCGAGACGCTGATTCTCACCGGCTTCCAACATCTGTAGGAGCTTGGTGATAACGTGCGACATACGCCGGTTCGTCACTCACGCGCCTTCTCCCCGCGACGAGCTTCGTTCGTTAAAGGCTGAAATTTCGTGTGTTAGGTGGGTTGCATGCTCGCAGGCATACTTTGGGCTTGGCGGGTTGCATGCCTGCAGGCATGCCTCACGCATAGCGGGTTGCATGCTCGCAGGCATACTTTGTGCTTGGCGGGAGAGCTCCGGCAATGAGGGTCACCCTTGGTCATTCGTGTTTTTCCCGTGATTAAATGAGAGATTAAATATTTCTACTGCGGATCATACGGATCCGGTTTTATGTTTGATAAATGGTATATGAAATGAAATTTTAAAATTTATTTGTGTTTTTTCGACCCAGGACGTTACACTAGGAAAAAAATTTTTCCCATGATTGGGATATTTTTCCGATATATGGGGAAAAAAGTGTGTGAAAAATTTTCCAAGTATGGGAAAAATATTTTAAAGCATCTCGCTAGCAAAAAGTGTGCTAGAAACTGAAACGGTCGTTTCAAAAAATGACTCGCGGACGAATTCCAACTTTAAAGTAAAACATCATGTTCCTATAGTTAGGAAATTTTTCCCATACTTGTGAAAAATATTTTCAAGCATCTGGCTATCAAAAAATATGCTACGAGTTGAAGGGTCGTTTCAAAGAGTAAATCGGGGACGAATTCCAGATTTGGAGTGAAATGTAATTTTTTCCATATATAGGAAAAATTTCCCAAGCATGGGAAAAATATTTGCAAGCCTCTGGCTAGCAAAAAGTATGCTATGCATTGAAAAGGTCGTTTTAAAAAAGGACTCGAAGATGAATTTCAAATTTGGAGTAAAGTATAATTTTCCCATACGTGGGAAATTTTTTCCACGTATGGGAAAAATATTTGCAAGCATCTGGCTAGCAAAAAGTATGCTACGAGCAGAAAAGCTCGTTTCAAAAAATGATTCGGGGACGAATTCCAAATTTGGAGTAAAATAAATTTTTCTCATACATGGGGAAAATATTTTCAAGCATCTGGCTAGGAAAAAGTATGTTACGAGTTGAAAAGGTCGTTTCAAAAAATGATTCGGGGACGATTTTGATATTTGGAGTATAATAAAATTTTCCCATACATGGGAAAATGTTTTCAAGCATACGGCTAGCAAAAAGCGTTCTACGAGTTGAAAACGTCGTTCCAGACAATTACTTGGGGACAATTTCCAAATTTGGAGTAAAATTTAATTTTTCCATACTTCGAAATTTTTTTGAACTGGCTAGCAAAAATAATTCTACGAGTTGAAAACGTCGTTCCAGAAAATTACTCGGGACGATTTCCAAATTTGGAGTAAAATATAATTTTCCCATACTTGGGAAATTTCTCCCATACATGGAAGAAAAAACGTGTGAAATATTTCTCAGGTATGGGAAAGATATTTTTATGAATTTGGCTAGCTACAAGTTGAAATGGTTGTTCCAAAAAATGATTCGGGGACGATTTTGAAATTTGGAATAAGATCCAATTTTCCCATCCTTCGAAATTTTTTTTCCATACTGTTAAATTTTTTCCCAAGTATAGGAAAAATAGCTTCAAGCATCTGGCTAGCAAAAAGTATGCTACGACTTTAAAAGGTCTTTTGAAAAAATGATTCGGGGACGATTTCGAAATTTAGAGTAAAATATAATTTTCGCCTACTTGGGAATTTTTTCCCATGCTAGGAAAATTTTTCCGAAGTATGGGAAAAATATTTTCAAGCATCTGGCTACCAAAAAGCATGCTACGAGTTAAACAGGTCGTTTCAAAAAATGATTCGGGGACGATTTTCAAATTGGGAATACAATATATTTTTTCCCATACGTGGGAAAAATATTTTCAAGCATCTGGCTAGCAAAAAGAATGCTACGAGCTGAAAATCTCGTTTGAAAAAATGATTCGGGGACGATTTCCAAATATGGAGTAAAATATGATTTTCCCATACCCGGGGAATTTTTCCCATACACGAAAAAAAAAAATGTGTAAAATATTTCCCAAGTATGGGAAAAATATTTTCAAGCATCTGGCTAGCAAAACGTATGCTACGGATTGAAAAGGTCGTTTCAAAAAATGAATCGAAGACGAATTTCAGATTTGGAGTAAAGTATAATTTTCCCATACTTGGGAAATTTTTTCCACGTATGGAAAAAATATTTCCAATCATGCTTGGGAAATTTTTCCCATACATTAGTAGTATATGGACCACTCTGGCCACCCCCACTCCTATCCCCACTCCTATCCCCTCCACTTTCCCCCCGCGTCGGAGCCTCTTTCCGAGCGTGGTGGGGGTCGTGGTGGGGAGAGTTGGTGGGGGGAAAGAGTTTTGAGGTTTCGTCAGAGTGGTCTGATTATTATTATTATTATTATTCATTTTTATTATTCTCTCTCTCTCTATCTCTCTCGCTCTTTCTCGGGAGAGGTGGTGGGGGGAAAGAGTTCTGAGGGCCTCGCCAGAGCGGCCCGATTATTATTATTTAAATAATAATAATAATTCATAATTTTTTATTTTTATTGTTATTTATTAATAGATATGAAAAAACTTACGTGTCTGTGGGGAGATCCTTACGCCGCTCCGATGACGCCTACAGCCGATGCACTGAGGGGCACACACACACACACACGCACGCACGCACGCACGCACGCACGCACACACGCACGCACGCACGCACACACACACACACACACACACACACACACACACACACACACACACACACACACATACACAAGTGGACGCGCTATGCGTCACCACCCTCTTCGTCCTCGGCGAACCCTTCATCGGGGTACCCCCGATCGTAGGGTATGTTGTCACCGAGGGCATCTATCAAAATGCCCCCTACATCCCGACGATCAGGGCCCCGCAGACGTATACATGGTGTACCGTAGTCACGATACACCATGCAAGCCTCCATGAGGGGCTCGCCGAGACACAGGTTCTCCAAAAGGGTGATGATGCCTGCGTTGTCCACGCCAGCCAGTCCCATCAATCGACATACCACGCACTGGGGTGGTAGCATGGCGAACAACGGTTCCAGCTGGTATAGGTCCGCGACCTCGAAATATTCTCTGTGCCCCTCGTCGATGAGGCAGACCTCCGTGAATCCGGCGTCATCGGAAGAAACTATCTCCCCGTGTAACATTATAGCGTCGCACCGTGCAACGCATGACGCGCCCACCATCACATCATTGGCCGTCATACGAGCGCCTTTTTGTTGTGCGATATAAAAATCGCACAACAACTGGGCCAATTGCTCATACGTATCCACCATTTCGGTGGTACGTATGGCTATGAACTGCTCGCTCAGCACCCCCACCACACGACACCAAAACGTGCCCGATGGAATGGCCTCTTTGTATCGCGGATACATTTTTTTTTTTTTTTTAATTTGAAATAAAATTTCTCGCTCGCGATCTGAATTCTTTGCCTGCTTAATAGCGACTGAAGTCTACGTACTATAATATACAGCAGCAGAGAAGATGCTATGGCTGTATTAAAGGTGCGATCGTCAAGAAAGGCATAGCCCGCAAAAATGCACGTGGTCCGTGTAAATGAGCCCCTTTGTAATTAATATAAGAGTAAACTGACCCCCGGAGACACGACTGTCTGTTTAGCCTATACAGCATCTTTTTTATTTCGCGTCTTTCGCGAGCACCGTAGTTCAGCATACATACATATATATATATATATATATATATATGTTTGTGAAGGGATCTGGTGTAGGTGGAACCAAACAAAAATAATGCAGACGCGAACTCGATCGTGGAAAAATATAACAAAACTATATATATTTTTATTGTTAGATATAATTACAGTGAGAATCGAAAGTATGTATGTCCCGATGAAAATGTCCCTAGTGAAAACGTGGCTCGCAGAGCACGTTTTCAGAATGTACGAGAAAACCCGTGTGCCAAGAGTGACTCGTGCCGCGCCGAGAATCCCGAGATATCGGAGGAATCGTGAATATATTGAACCCGGGATGTTGCCCACCGAAAGTCTGAGTTTTCCTGAACTGAGCTGAACCCGTCGTTTTAATCTCAAACCCGTAATGATAGCGAAAAGCCCAATTAACAGCCAAGTATAGCGCGACACGCGTCTGATCTATTTCCGTGTTGGACAATGACTAGCAAATCAATCATGGCGATCGATGAGAAGGACCCCCCGCATGTATCGATTGCCCGTTAAATTGTCGCCCGGTACGTGGCGCCATCGACGGAAAAACGCGACCCGACCCGCTCGCTCGCGTGACCCGAAACTTGACCGTGTCACCCGGTAACTTTTCCTCATTCCTGAACAATATAATATGCTGAACTGCTGAACTATATATACAACCCTTTCTTTCGAAGAGCAGCATATGCATAAGAATAATATTTTATAAAAAATTTGCAAGCCAAATCCATAAGTCATATTCTTTGGAATAGAGGATGACAGCTAGTTTTCGCACGCCAAAGTTTACTTTGTTTTGACGAAAACCGAGTATCAATATCACAATGATTCATGAAAATGATATAAGACCTATTAGAGGTGTGTAAGAAAATTTGATCGGACTTGAAGAAAAAAATATTGGAGAGAGATATGAGCTCGAGGGTCAGCAAAGAGGTACGGCTGAGATCACGAGCATATAGTTATCGAGCTCTCCTCTTTGTGCGGCTATTCGCTAACTCTGTCTCTCTTTCTCTCTCTCTTTCTCTCTCTCTCTCTCTTTTTCTGATGCATATCTTTTTCCATGCCTCGAATCTTACTATCGCAGCAATAGCGGGCTTTTTTTATATTTTTCGATGTACACCGAGTATTCGGGTATAACACTACGAGATTTCTCGATTTCTCGAGGTGCGTGAAACGCACCATCAGCGGAGCATCAGCAGACTGCATGCCTTCTTTGCTCATTGCTCTTTATAGTAATATATTTAGGCCTCGAGACCCATTAAGACTTATGAAAATTATTGAGAACACCTAATTATTTCTCGTTTGTAAAAGTATATTTTATGAAAAATGATATTAAGTTTTAAAATGCATATCAAAGCTAAGCGATCTCCGCTTCGTTGCGCTTTTCGAAGAAGTCGCTGTTTAAAAAATTTGATCAGAGTCTCACTATATCATGTTACATTGAAACAATAAGAGCATTTGGAATGCTTATATACATTTGTGGTGAGATCTTGAAATCTTGATATCTTGATATCTTGATACCTCATCATGCATATTTTTGTGTCGCAAGGGGCATCGATTTTTGATGGCTCTGCAATTTAAGTAAATGAGTAAACTCGCTCAGAAGGCTAGCGCTAAAAAATTTGATCAGAGTCTCGCTATATAATGTTACATTAAAACAATAAGAGCATTTGGAATGCTTATATACATATGTGGTGAGATCTTGATATCTTGATATCTTGATACCTTGATACCTCATCATGCATGTTTTTGTGCCGTAAGAGACATCGATTTTTGATGGCGCTGCAATTTAAGTACATGAGTAAATTCGCTTAGAAGGCTAGCGCTAGCGCTAAGTATTTATATGGAAAGAACAAAATGCAATGTTAATCAGTCTCAATCCAGCAGAGTATTATCACGTATCGTTATCAATCATGGCAGATCGAGCACTTCGCGAGTGTATATTAAATCTTTTGCGTTTGGCCATATTACATAGTTCTCAGCTTCGTCGTCGGTGTAACGAGCAATGGTGCAGCGAATTAAATCGATTATCGGGCGATAGACTTATAAGACGCCTAAAATATATTGTATGGTGGGCGCCCTTGCGAATCATAGCGGCAGCCTACAACAGAGGCATACTAAATGGTCAACAAGTGCTAGCCTGTGTGTTTGAAGAGCTGCAGCGTCGAGGATTGGAAAACGCGCCATGTGTCCGCGGTATTGTCGATGAAATCAGAAGTAAGTTCTGTTCTATCATAAAAAATAATCATGTATATTTGTAATACTTAAACTGTATTGAAAAATTTTTTCACGGTGCCATTATTACGCCAGCACGTATTGAAATTTTTTTCACGATGCCATTATTACGCTAGCACGGGCAAGCCTTATTTATTGAGCTCTTCTCTTTATGCCATGCTTCGCGCGGTCCCGAGCTCTCTACCGCTCCTTGTCTCTCTCTCTCTCTACCTCTCGCTGGCTCTCTTTCATGAAAGCGATACAGAGCTTCTGTTATCATTAGAAAATTTTTACGAATTTCAACGCGAAATATTCAAAAAGTATTCTTATTGATCAATTTCCTCTTTCTCTCCCTCTCTCTCTCTCTTTGAATTGAAAAAAATGGTTCTATTCTATTTTATTCTATTCTCTCTCTCTCTCTCTCTCTCTCTCTCTCTCTCTCTCTCTCTCTCTCGTTAAAGCGGTATGGATCTTAAAGCGTATTGAAAAAAATATTTTCACGGCTGTTATTACGATAGTATGGTCAAACCCTATTTATCGAGCTCTACTCTTTGTGCCATGCTTCGCGTAGTTCCGCATTCTTTGCCATTCTCTCACTCTCTCGCTCTTTTTTCATGAGCACGATGCAGAGCACCTGTTTGCGTAAGCAGAGATAATCGTTATTTATCGAGCTCTACTCTTTGTGCTATGCTTCGCGTGGTTCCGTGCTCTCTACCTCTCACTGTCTCTCTCTTTCATTAAAGTGGTACAGAGAGCCTGTTATCGTTAAAAAAAATTCTACGAATTTCAACATGATATATTTAAAAAATGAATTCTTATTCACCAATCTCCTCTTTCTCTGTCTTATTAAATTGATATGAGCTCTCTCTCCTTACATTATCATCGTAAGAAAAACATTTATATGAAATTTTAACATGGTTCGTTTACCGGAAAAATTATGAGCTGAAAGCAGTACTTCTATTAAAAGAGGGGTATTATTTTTAATGGTTGTGCACCTAATATAGTATATCGACAGCTCTTGGATGCATCGCCGGATGAAGAAGCATCTCTTATAGAAGGGGCTTGTGCTGTGGAATCAGCATGCCAGCAGAGAAGCATAACGAGTCAGCACCTGTCATGCACCGAGCTGAATGATGAGCTGCCTATGAGTACTGTTTCCAGCATCGAGCATCCTTCGGAAATATTTACTAATTCATCGATTTTCGAACGTAAGTTGAAATTAAGGTGAAAAAAAAAAAAAAAAAAAATTGGTGTGGCGTCAATTTTAAATTATAAATTTATCCAGAGGGTATAGATAGGGAGAGGGTAACAGACGCTGCTGTACCAGGCCCGTCAGGTCTATGCCATTCTGGACGACGAACAATCCCAGCCTCTGACCCTGATGATGATGTTTTTGACCATCGCGAAAATCAGCTATGGGAATATCCGATCGAGAACGAGAGAGACGAGGAAATAGCATTGCAAAGAGCTGACGATTGGCTTCAAATGCTCGTGACTGATGACGACTCTGGTAAATAATTTTTCTTACACATGAAAAATTAATTAAGCATGTAAGTAAGCGGGTCCTTTTGTAACAGGGTATTCGTCAGCATCTTTGTTTGACTGGTAATATCGAAGTGTTCAAGCAGTGCTATGACTCGTGAGAGGTACAAATATTGATAAAACACAATAATTTTTGCATTTAACCATTCTAGAATCTAATACGAGACTCTTTTCCAGAGGTGCAAAAAGGAGCAGGCAGGCGACGTACTGTACCAAGGAGTGGACCTCTCGAAGAAATACATCCACCCGGAAAACATTTCGAAATCGTCGGTGATTACACGCGATATTTTAAGCGCTTTAAACTACGAGGGCGTGAACGTCGTTAAGAATTCGCCAGCCACACTCCGGCATTAGCGTGGTAGATTGGCTCAACGGTGCATTTTGCGACCTCTTAACGCACATCATGAGCTCCTGCGAGGGCGGTGATTATGTAGGCGTTTCGTTTACAGCGAATAGCCTGCCGCACGGGCCCGTGTGGTTATCTTCCCGACCGGCCCGAGATTATGTTTTCGAAGATATTTGGAAATTGATAAGCAGCGTGGCACAAAGTGCATCATCTTTGAACATTGATGACTCGTGTACGATAAAAATGTGCGCTGTCAAGGGGGTCGAAGGGCGCGGTCGGAAAGGTCTCACACACGAAGGTGTCGCAAAACAATCTATTCTTTCGATCCGAAACACCGACAATCTGTGTTTACCGCGTTCGCTGGTAGCAGCCCGAGCATACGCAGAACGAGGAGAAATACGGTCGGGTAGCCTTCATGATAATTGGCAGCGTATTAGACGAATTAATGGGGTTGCTCAAAAACAAGCGGCTCTCGAGCTTACAAGAGAAGCAGATGTCCGCGTACCTGTAGAGGGCTGTGGTGTATACGAGATTGCGCGCTATCAGGATTATTTGGCACGAGACGGCTTAGCAATTGTCGTTTACGAATTTTTAACTTTGGGTCATGGGGAGCAGCCTCTATTTGACGGAAGACAGGGTGTTCTGAACAGCATAGGCACAATTCAGCACACCCTGTATATATTGTATTACGAGCGTTCACATCATTTCGAGCCTATTCTCAATCTCAGAGCAGCTGTCGGTAGTAGAGATTTTTGTTCCTCGTGTAATATGGCTTATCGACGACTCGGTCATAGATGTTTAAAGAAAAAATGTCCTCGATGCTGGGGGCTGCAGGCGTGCAATACGCGCTCGCGCAATATAATCAGATGTGAGGCGTGCAATCGCGATTTTTTCGGAGAGGACTGCTTTCAGAGGCATAAGGTGCCGATCGTGACCATGAGGCGTAGAAAGCCTAGCGTTTGTGAAGCTCTGAAACGATGCCGGAGCTGCTTTCGAGCAATAAGGTCTTTGGAAAAATCAGAGAAGCATAAATGTGGAGTAGGGTACTGCAAAACGTGCAAATCCGATCAACCGAATAATCATTTGTGTTTCATGAAACCGATTCGAAGCACTCCAGATTTGAAAAAAATATTATTCATTTTTTATGATTTTGAAACACAGCTAAGCACACCTGTGAAGGGTGATGCGACTACTCTTGTACACAAGCCAAATCTTTGCGTGGCACAGCGCGTTTGCACGTTTTGCTGTGTTGACGACTCTATAACCGAACCGTGCGAGCATTGCGGGGAACACGAATTTGTGTTTAGTCACAGTCCCGTAGCCCAGCTTGTCGAATTAGCCATGCAACCGGTCGAAGGTTTTTCGCGTACCATCTGTATCGCTCATAATGCAGGGGGTTTCGACGCTCAATTTATCCTGCGTTATTTCATCGAAGAGAAAAAAACTCAGCTCCCAACACTAATCATGAACGGTACAAAAATTATTACGATGCGCGTCGGAAAGCTCGCATTTCTCGACAGTCTAAATTATTTCCATATGCCTCTAAGCGGTTAACCGAAAGCCTTCGGGCTTACCGGTGCTATTGTTAAAGGCACTTTTCCACATTTGTTTAACCGGCCGGAAAATCAAAATTACGTAGGCGAATTGCCACCTCTCGAGCATTATTCTCCGGACACGATGCGCGCCGATGAGCGCCGGAAATTTCTCGATTGGTATCGCGAAACAAAAGACAAAAATTACGTATTCGTTTTTTCGGAAGAGCTTATCAGCTATTGTAAGACAGATGTCACGATTTTACGACGTGCCTGTATGGCTTTTCGCAATATGTTCATTACCAGCGGTCACGTCTGCCCGTTTGATGAAAGTACAACAATAGCATCAGCCTGCTTCAGAGTTTTTCGAAAAAACTTCTTGAAAGATAATTCAATAGGCATTATACCTACGGGGGGATACAGATGGGCGCAAAATCAATCGAAAAAAGCGGTTTCATGGCTATCGTGGATAGAGCACTCACTGGGTGTTCGTATTATTCATGCGGGTCGATCACGCGAATTCAGAATACCTCAAAATCTCTTGGTAGACGGGTACTACGAGACTCCTAACGGGGCGCATGTATTGCAGTTTCACGGTTGCTACTGGCACGGTTGCCTACGTTGCTATCCCACAAACAGAGACAACCGACAAAGCGATGGAATATCCATGCACGAGCGTTTCGAGAGCACTACTGCTGTAACTGAGAGGATTCGAACGGGTGGGTATTTGCTCACGGAAATTTGGGAGTGTGATTACGATCGCTTGTTAAATTCGACAGCAGAGATGAGGACTTTCCTGCAAGATAACCCTTTAGGTACAGCAGAGCCTCTCAATCCGCGTGATGCTTTTTTCGGCGGACGGACAGAAAACATAATTACGCTCTATGACGTTAACGCTACGGAAAAAAAACGATATGTAGACGTTTGCTCTCTGTACCCATATATATGTAAGTTCGGTAAATATCCTGTGGGCCATCCGAAAGTATACGTGGGTAACGAGTGCATGGAATTGACAGGTCCTGATAACACCGATCTCGCTCTCGTTGAGGGTCTCGTAAAATGTACCGTATTGCCGCCTCGTAATCTTTACCACCCCGTATTACCAGTGCGTATGCATAATCGATTATTATTTGCTCTATGCCGCAGCTGCTGTGAGATTATGAATCAGGGTGTATGTACACACGAAGATCCTGTAGAGCGCGTGTTCAAAGGTACATGGGTTGTCAACGAGTTGCGAAAAGCCGTATCGTGCGGGTACAAAGTGATAGACGTGACTGAAATTTGGCAATATGAAACGACGCAGTTCAATCGCGATACACAGACAGGGGGGCATTTTGTCGAATATATTAACACGTTTTTAAAAATCAAACAAGAAGCCAGTGGATGGCCAGACAACTGCTCCGAAGATAAAGCCGCGCAAGATCTCTATATAGCCAATTTCGAGCGATCGGAAGGAATCAAGCTAAATCGCGACTCCATAGCTAAAAATTCGGGGCTGCGATCTGTTGCAAAGCTGTGCCTTAATTTATTTTGGGGGAAGTTTGGGCAGCGGGAAAATCTACCGCAGACAGAAATAGTTTCGACGCGTAAAAAACTTATGGAACTATTGACTAGCCCTGAGCACGAGATCACGGGTATTTTACCCGTAAATAACGAAATATTGTATGTAAGCTACACGAAAACCAGTGACGCTGTTATACCATCCAGCATAGCGAACGCCGTAGTAGCAGCATACACCACAGCCCAGGCCCGCCTGAAACTTTATAGTTACCTAGAGCGGCTGGGTCACCGTGCTTTGTACTGCGATACCGATTCCGTAATTTACGTATCGCGCGGAGAAAAAGACGAGTACGAGCCTCCAACGGGACAGCTCTTAGGGGATCTCACAGATGAGCTGAGCTCTTATGGGGAAGGTAGTTATATTAGAAGTTTCATTTCAGGCGGACCAAAATTTTATTCTTTTATCGTATGCACTCCCAATGGAGAGGAAAAAGAAGTATGTAAAGTAAAAGGGATAACGCTTAATTTTGCGAACAAGGGATTAATTAATTATAACTCAGTGCGCTCCTTTATAACCGGTGAGAGAGACGAGCCTGTTGTGCTAAAGTATGACGCTATACGACGCACGGCATTTCATCAGGTCGTCACACGTCCTGAAACCAAATCATGCAAACCATCGAGCGTCAAACGGAGACGAGGTGGTGAATATGGCACTCTTCCTTACGGTTATAAAGAATAATGTATATAGATATAGACCTCGCACTACTTTGTAAATAATGTATATAAATAAAACTTTATGTTCTTACGTATATTCGTCTTTTTGAACCCTATATATGTTTCAGCTAATACGAAGATTGTGCTCATTCGCAAAAATGGATGTGCGGTGGAAACATCCTTGGACGGCGATGGTTTGCGGGCCCACGGGCTGCGGTAAAACATACTTTGTGAAAAAGTTTTTGAAATTCATTTCGCATTTGAATAGTGAACCGTTTCAACGAATTATTTTCTATTATTCCGAGTGGCAACAAGCGTATATGGAGTACGGTTCTTCGATAGAGTTTCGCGAAGGTTTGCCGCAATCCTCGGATTATGCAAACGATCCGCGTGCAAAACTTATAATTATTGACGATTTGATGCGCGAGGCATCGAACAATAGCGTTGTCGACCTCTTCACCAAGGGTCATCATAAGAGTCATCATAATAGTCATCATAAGAATTTGAGCGTGTTTTTTATAAGGCAAAATTTATTTCATCAGGGCCACGGGCAACGCGATATATCGCTGAACGCTAATTATATAGTAGTTTTCAAAAATCCGCGAGATCGCGCTTAAATACAGCACTTAGCGCGTCAGGTTTACCCCGAAAACCCCCCAATTCTGCAGGAAGTTTATTACGACGCGATGAGCAAACCACACGGTTATCTGCTCTTGGACTTGAAACAATCGACTCCCGATAACTGTAGATTTCGAACGTGTATTTTCCCCGATGACCCACAGCATTTCGTTTACGTGCCGCGAAAAAAGTTAAAAAGCACCGACACAGCCGGAGAAGTACCAGTATTGCGGCTGTGATGGCGGGTAACAGGTCCTCTCTCTGCAAGAAGCACGTCGCAATATTGCACGCACTCCAGCATCTCAACAAGCAGCAGCGAGACGCCGTTTTGCGTAAAGCCGATCCACAAATAATTCGTTGTATTTGTGAGTGTGCGTTAAACATTCTACGTGGTAACGTGCCTTTGAAGCCTGAACAAAGAAAAAAGTTGCGTCGCCACGCATCTATTCTTCGACGACTAGCTGCGAAAAGCGGTAGTTCGAAGAGCAAGAAACGTTTTGTGGTTCAAAACGGTTGATTCCTACCGCTGCTGCTCGCCCCCGTACTGGGTACGCTCTTGTCACGTTTGATCGGCGGCAGTGGATAATGGAGCATGCGAGAAAAATGGTGCTCGTGCCTGAAGAGAATCTTCAGCATATAGGCGTGCAGAATAATCGACAAACGGAATCTGTTCAACGGCAACAGCAGCAAACAGTGCAAACCCTTTGTACGACACTGAGTAGATTGGACACTGAGATGAACGATATTTTGAATTCTAATTCGTAAAGGATGAGAGGGAAAAGTGGTCGGCGTATTTCGCGGTGTTGCAGCGTTATCTTCATTTTGCCGATAATGAGCGAGCGCAGCAGCATCGTGCACTCGCAAAAAATGATGATTACATCACGACACCTATAGAGGAGGAGGGGAATAGTGGAAAAGGCGCTGAAATGCCACGCATATACGACTCTATGATCGTTGAGAGTGTCCCGACAAAATATCGGAACAAAGCAAAACTATTGCTCCGTCGTTTACGCCTTGTACCAGTAACAGAGTTTTGCTGGGATCCTACAGGCACCGTCTCCATCGCAGGCAAAGAAATCAAGGACTCCAATATTGTCGATCTTATAAACGATGCTATGCGCGCGAGGAAAATCTCAACGCCGGCGGGTCGTCATTTATTTGCAGGATTTTTAAAAGCGGCAAAAATTCCACGCGAGTTTGTTGGAAACCAGGATCTGTGGACGTCCGAGGTGCCCACCTCGACGCCTTTTCGGAAAAAAAGAAAAATACCTGTGCACTCCCACGACTTGTCGTTGAGCGACGCGGGAGCCAATCACAGCAGCGACGAATCCACCGATCCCAGTATTTATGAGCTCTTCAGTACCTTTGAGAGGGAGCAAACAGGCGCTGGCCAGTGTAAAAAGAAGAAGAAGAATCGTGTAATTTGGGCTAACCTAAAACTCTAAACCATGAAAACATTGGAAAAGCTGTACTATAACCCCTCCCACGAAGCATCGTTCTCGGGCGCTGCAAAATTATTACGCGCAACGCGAAAAAAAATTTCTAACGAAAAGACCGTGCAGTGGTTGGAGACACAGGATGCTTACACGAAACATCGTCCTGTAAAACGTCGATTTCCACGACGTCATTACAGCGTGCGAAACATTGACGATGTCTGGGAGGCTGATCTCGTAGATCTTCGCTCGATCAAAGATTACAACGATGGTCATACCGATCTCCTCGTAGTCATAGATGTGTTCAGTAAATATGCATGGGTCGAACCTTTACGCGACAAGACTGCTGCGTCTGTAGCTAAGGCTTTTACGCGGATACTCACGCAAAAAGCCACTAATAGCCGATCGCCCGTATGCCTGCAATCGGATCGAGGCAAAGAATTCATGGGTGCTGCATTTCAAGAGCTCCTGAAGAAGAAAGATATTCAGTTTCGAACTGCACGGAATCCTGATATAAAAGCCGCAATTGTGGAAAGATTTAATCGAACATTGAAAGAAAGAATGTGGCGATACTTTACGTATACTCGCGCGAAGCGATACATCAATGTGTTGCAAAATATAGTGTCTGCATATAATAAAGCCCGGCATAGCAGCATAAAAATAGCTCCGGTAACGGTGACTCTTGCCACTGCAGCTCAAGCGCGTGCTAATTTGATGCAGCGTTACAAGGATTCGGAGCGAGAACAGATCCCTAAATACGGGATCGGTGATGTTGTACGGATCAGTAGTGCAAAAGCGGCCTTTGCAAAAGGTTACGAGAGCGGCTGGAGCAGCGAGCTGTTCAAAATTCATCGCATATCGACGACTAGTTGGCCTACGGTGTACTTTTTACGCGATTTTCACAGCGAAGATATTGACGGCATTTTTTACGAGGCCGAGTTATCGAGAGTTCGTACTATTACCGAAAAAAATAAAAAATCACGATGAGAGACGAATTTTATATCGTTTTACCGAGCAATAGCAGTATGAAATATTACCCGGAAAATACGACAACGCGTTATACCACACGTTTGCCACAGCGCGTATCTTTGCAAGGCAATTGGGCCGTTGGACTTACAGAAATACATATACCCATGACGATTCTGCATATACCTCAGGAAGACGAGCAGAACTTCATCAAGACCGCACCGTATAAAGTACAATCGGGTATTCACGATTCTGCTATTGACTTTGAAAAGAGCTGCGTGTATGTTCCACCCGGTGTATATAAGAGTATAGACTCATTGCTCGAAGTAATAAATGAACTACAGGGCGTTGCTGGTCATTTACTATTTCAGCGCGCTCGCAATGGCTGCGTCCAAGTTACCCGTATCTGCGATTCTTGCGAAAATTTAATTCATGCTTTCCATTTCTCACCAAGGCTCAACAAGATTTTAGGATTTACCACACCCAGCAGTGTGGCGCTCCCTCCTGCATTCAGAGATGTTGGTTATACAGACGCACGACCTGCCAGCCCAACTAATGATATCCCCGATATGTTATTCGTTTATACGGATATTTGTGAACCCTACATTACCGGTGATGTGCATGCACCTCTGTTACGTGTTGTACCATCTTATACCGTGGGTAGCAACAATTACTGCTCTGTGAAGATTAGAGGTTTTTCGCCACCACCCTACGTACCTCTGCTTCATACAAACTTTCAATCGATCGATATCGATATAAGGGATGAGTTTGGGCAGCCGATACCATTTGAGTACGGGACGCTGACGGTGACATTACAGTTCAAGCGTATGGATTAGAGAAGTCATCGCAATGACTTATTACGATGAATACTTTGATATGCAGACGGGTGGTGCTCGGACCGGATATGGGGGTATCAGTAACGTGTACATAGGCTCACCGAATCAAAGGGGCCACGGGATTGGCAGTTTTCTCGGTGGCCTTTTCCGCCGTACTTTACCTCTTTTGAAGAATGGAGCACGGGCTGTCGGCAAGGAGGCTCTGCGTGCCGGTGTTAATGTTGCCACCGATATAATGGACAATGGTGTACGGCCAAGAGAAGCGTTCAAAACGCGTCTACGCGAGTCTGGCGAAAATCTGAAGCGAAAAGCGGAGGAAAAAATTGATACGCTCATGAAGGGTTCTGGCTATAAAATGGCAAAAATTAATCGATCTCGGCATTCCATTTCCGGCCGCGGTGTGCGACGTATCCATTGTGTGAAAAAAAGAAAGAAAGCTACGTCTTCGTCGAGAAAACCGAGAAAGCGGGCAACGGCAAAAAGGAGGATAAATAAGAGAAGGACAACCAAGAAGAGGAAGGCTCTACGAACGGTGGCTGATATTTTCGCATAGAGAGAGAGAGGGTAAATATGGCTTTCTTGCACACACACTCTTGCGAGTGTTTAAAGTCAGAGCTCGAGCTATTTACACTGCCTCCTACACAAACCACCATCGAGGGAACACAATGGGTGTACTACAAACCGATCTCATCTTTAACGGATGATTCACCAATTGAGTTTGTGGTACCTGGTCAGGGTGATGAATACATTGATCTTGCTCACACCATGCTAAGCATGCGCGTTCAAATACAGTGTTTGGCTGAGAAGCCTGATTCAACGATTAAAATAGGCCCCGTCAATAATCTGATGCATTCAATGTTTAATCAAGTAGATGTGTTTTTCAATCAGAAACTTGTATCGCCCCCGAATAACGCGTATGCATACAGAGCATACATTGAAACACTGCTAAATTATGGAGACGGCGCAAAAAACTCTCATCTTACGAGTGTGCTCTGGTTCGTCGATACACCGGGAAAAATGGAGGATACAGATACAGCCAACGGTGGGCTTGTTAGCCGCAGAGACCTTCTTAGCAGTGGAAAAACTATTGATCTCCTTGGTCATCTTCACTGCGATGTCTTTAATCAAGAGAGATTCTTATTGAACGGTGTTGAAATGCGGCTGCGACTCGTACGCACGAATAATTCATTTTGCCTTATGGGCGGGACGGCAGACTATAAAATACATATTGTCGAAGCGTCGCTTCTCGTACGTCGCGCCAAGATAGCACCTGGTATACTTTTAGCACATGCAAGAACTCTGTGTAAAGCTACGGCAAAATATCCCCTGACACGCGTGGAGGTAAAGGCTATATCCATGCATAGCGGAGTACATGGCGAAACTCTCGATAATGTAATCCTCGGCCAGTTACCAAAACGTATCATCATCGGTTTCGTCGATAATAAAGCGTTCAACGGCTGCCTCGATAAAAACCCGTTTAATTTTAAAAATTATCAAATCAATTATCTATCGTTGTATGTGGATGGTATGCAAATACCGTCAAAGGCTCTGCAGCCCGACTTTACAAAATCGAAGCTTTACGTAGACGCGTATCATACTCTGTTCTCCGGAACGGGTATTCACTTTTTCAATGAAGGTAATTGTATTTCACGGGAGGCCTACCCCGAAGGGTATTGCCTTTTCGCGTTTGATCTTACGCCCGATTTATCAGCAAACAGTAGTACTCATTGGAATTTGGTAAAACACGGCAGTGTTAGAATAGAAGTACGATTCGAAAAGGCTCTCGCATCAACGGTAAATTGTATTGTGTACGCCGAGTATGATAATGTGCTGGAGATTGACTTATCCAGACAAGTAATCGTTGACTTTTCTGGATAGTCAGCAGAATTTGTATCCGCCGAGCTAGGTCTCCGTGACGCAAAGAGCTGAACAGTATTATCAGAGAGAGCAACGGGAAAGCATCATGAATATCACAATCGATATACAGGGTTTGCGAGATAAAAACAATCGTTTTGTACCGAAAGAAGTTGCGATCATTTGCCTACACAGGCCGTACACCGCTCATTGGCTTGTGTCTTCACCTCACGATAATGAGGATCTATCACCGGCGCTGAAGCGTCAGAATTCCTGGTTGACTAGAAATCATCATGGTTTACAATGGCGTGAGGGCAATACAACGTCGCAACATATGGAATCAATTTTGAAAAATATTGCGGAACAATCTGATCGAATATCCACCAGGGGTTCAATAAAATCAGAGTACCTGGCGCAGCTTACAGGTTGCTTCGTTATAAATTTAGAGGAGGAGGAGGAGGCTCCTTCATTCCGCTATCTTCATCAGGACGACACTCGTTGCATATACCACGGATCGCTACATAACAATCTCACGTACAAATGTGCGCTGAATAATGCAAAACAAATAAAAGATTGGCTTTGTCATGAAGATCGCATCGACTCCTTATGGGAATATAGAACGACCACGAGCTGGAGCTTAGACGGGCCTCGCGAGGAAAAGAAAAAGAAACATTCTGCTTCAGGCTGCTATGAACAGTCTAGAAATTCTGCAGGCCTTGCGGAACATACCAGACCACACGATAGGCGTATACCCAGCCGATCGTATCCCGAAGGTGTGGACGTGGCCGACAGCTTTTGTCGTTAATACCGATGGCCACAAATTACCCGGATCCCACTGGGTCGCCATGTACGTCGATCGAACACGAAGAAGGACGAACACGATCGAAGGACGATACTTTGACAGCTACGGGATCCCTCCAATCGTTCCGCAGCATCTCATCCGACTCCGAAGAAACTGCAAGCTTTTCCGATGCAACGCTACTCAGCTTCAGGGTCCAGATTCGCAGTGTTGCGGACAGTATTGCATTATGTTTCTTCATTATATGTCTACTGGCTTTGGTATTAATAAGTTTCGAAGCGTATTTTCAGATGATTTATCCCGAAACGATAAAACAGTGAACGATTATTATAATGCGTATATAAAAAAACGCGAAAAGTCTAAGCCTCGGGGCAAAGTTTTCAATATGGACTCTGCGGTTGGTGGTGGCTGTGGTACAAATAATTTTAATCATAAAAACTTACACTGTATACAGAACTGTTGTTCCCGTGTACGGCAATAATGAATCTAATTTTAATATAAGAAATAAAATCGACATTGAAATTTTTCACGTTTTATTTTTTCTACCTATCCTTGAACTGCGGTCACGCGCCTTGGAGTCATCATTCTTTGGGTACAAAAGTCACTTTTAGCGACTATCATATTTCAAGCGGTATGTGCATCAAACCATCGATTCTTCGAATCGGTAGGAAAAAAATTCTTTTTGCCTTTGTTATGTCTAAGGAAATGAGTCATCATTATAGGGTATTGTTACGTCCTGGGTGAGAACGATAGGGTATATATAGAAATAAGGGTGCCTCTTGTTGGGACCGGAATGCGCCGGTCGGGGATAGAGGCAAGAGTGCGGTGATCGTGTGACGCTACTTACGTGAAACGTAGATTTTTCTTGCTTTCTTTGGTAAAACGTGGTGTTTTACCGTGGTTTTTGTTAGATGATTTTTGTTTGGGCGTAGCGGGTGTTTAGTTGATGAAGTCGACGTTGTCGGTTGAGGTGTCGCTCGAATTGTTGTTGCTGTGCTCGTACATTAAACAATTCTTCCCTGGAGCGAGTCGTTATTATTTTCGTATTTACCGCTTCGGCGTTTGCTCGTAAAAGTCTGAATGAAAAAGTTATCCTTCGAGTGTGTCCTATTTTCGGGTGGGACTCCCATACGATAGGGTTGAAACCTCCACCACAGTGCGTGCGTCTAGCGCACGGAGTTGTGGTTGGCTGGTTAGAGTACAGAGCGTGCGTCTGGCGCACAGGGCTGTACCCGGAGAGAGGAATAAGTAACTACGTGAGCATGTGCATCTAGCGCACTATGCTGTAGTTAGAGAGAGTGAGAAAAGTAACTACGTGAGCATGTGCATCTAGCGCACTATGCTGTAGTTAGAGAGAGTTAGAAAAGTAACTACCTGAGCATGTGCATCTAGCGCACTATGCTGTAGTCAGAGAGAGAGGTAGAAAAGTAACTACCTGAGCATGTGCATCTAGCGCACTATGCTGTAGTCAGAGAGAGAGGTAGAAAAGTAACTACCTGAGCATGTGCATCTAGCGCACTATGCTGTAGTCAGAGAGAGAGGTAGAAAAGTAACTACCTGAGCATGTGCATCTAGCGCACTATGCTGTAGTCAGAGAGAGAGGTAGAAAAGTAACTACCTGAGCATGTGCATCTAGCGCACTATGCTGTAGTCAGAGAGAGAGGTAGAAAAGTAACTACCTGAGCATGTGCATCTAGCGCACTATGCTGTAGTCAGAGAGAGAGGTAGAAAAGTAACTACGTAAGCGCGTGCATCTAGCGCACAGCACTGTAGTTAAAGAGTATGAGAGGAAACTACTAGAGAACGTGCGTCTGGCGCACAGAACTGTAGTTGGGAAGAGGCGTTGGGAACACGTGAGTTTTGGTGGGTGTCCCAATCGAAACTGAACAACTTGAAGTATGTTCGTACGTTTTATCAATTACCTTCCCGTATTTACCGGCCGAATCTATCCTCGTTGGATGAGCGGATGTAGGCGTAGCGGGTTATTTAAATGAGCTTGTCGAATCACTTTTTAATTTCAACAAGTAAATTTCGGCGTTTATTAAAATAGTCCTTGACCAACCCCGTTGGGGAAATCGGACAAGAAGTTTTCACAATTTTTACAATTTTTAAGTTTTAAGCTGCTTTACACGCGGTCGGGTCCCCGAGGTAGACCCGCCGGTTTTTCCGATGGTTCTTCGTTAACCTGTTCGACTGACTGAGTACTCTGACTCTTAACTGTTGATTACTCTCTACTCCTCACTGACTGACTTATAGACTGACTGACGGACTTCTTGCTGGTCATTATATAGGCCCTTATTCTATTGTCGCATAAGGTGGGAGATGTCGGCGCGTGAGGGAAGAGTTTCTCTCACACCTCGACATCCTGCTGACGACAATCGCCAGACGGATTTCCAGTTATTATGGCTGGCGATTTTCATGTCAGCTTCGTGTAATCGACATTGTCCAGACTGATTTCTGACTACTGCCAGTGCAGGGATATCGATACTCACGAAGAAGCTTGTTGCTTATGTTGAGGCTCGTCCCTAGGCGATAAGCGCGGCTATCGTGTGCGAGCCAGCAAGGCGTTGATTTTCACTAACTTCCCGCATCTGCGGGAGCTTGGTGATAACGTGCGACATACGCCGGTTCGTCACTCACGCGCCTTCCCCCGTGACGAGCCTTGTTCGTAAAAGATTAAAGTTTTGGTGCGTTTAGGCGGTGAACTCCGGCAATGGGGATCACCTCTGGTCGTTCATGTTTTCTTGTAATTTAAGTATTAAAAGAACGTATATGAAAATTTTCAAATTTAGGTGGGTATTTCGACCCAGGACGTTACAGTATCATATGTAGACGATCAGATTTCTTTTTGTCTTTGGTATTTCTAATAAAATGAGTAATCTTTATAGTGGGGGAAGGTCTAGTGGAGGGGCGACTGCAGAGTATAAGTTAGACCCTGGAGAACGACCATCATTCGCGATCAAACCGTGGTCAGATATCGAAGTAAAGACTTTCATTTGCTGTCCTTTGAGGTGTATGCTGAGAAAACGACGCGAATTAAAGCGGCGAATAGAAGCACTTTCACACGACATTGCGAGTATCAAAGCAGTAATACAAGCGGGATCGCAATTTCTCTCTTTAACACGAAAATTTGACGAGCTCGATATTTACGATGGATTTCGCACGAATCAACAAAAAGGGACAAACGGCCGCGTTTCTACCTGTGAAAAAGTTATCGGAACTAGAGCTCAAAAAAGACTACAGCATCAACGACATAAGAACCGTTCAAACTAAATGGGGCACGCGTATCGTCGTCGACGTGGAAAATATATTTGCGAGCTTCCTACCAGCCAGATTCGTCCAACTGTTCAAAAAAGACGATCAGCTATTTCAGCAGATGATAGCCGCAGCCCGTGAAAATAATTTGGCCATGGAATATCGCGGCACAAAATTCAATAATCTGGAATTCAAACCGTCAACAAATCATTAAGTCCTGCGATGGATGCGAAACGTGCTAAGAATCTACGTGCGCTACTGCTACCGTTCGCCTATAAGCTAAATAATTTGGGGACGAAATCTGTGTGGGTGGGCCTTGATATTTGTCGGAACGGTACGTTACGGCCTGTGATTAGCTTCAAATGTTATATCCACGGTTGTTTAACTATGGACGGTCGTTCTTGGCATGATTTTCAAAATCATTTCAACATAGAGGATGAAGAAGACCCTGCACATCGCTCTTTACCGATATTCTGTTTTACAAAAGAGCAATTCATTATACTGTCATTATTACAAGCCAGTATAAACAGAAATATCTCGTGGCTTCGTCGTGTTTGCAACGAGGTAACGAAGTGCAGAGACTCTCTTGTAGATGCAATAACATCAGAAACATCTATTTTTACAACGAGCTGCATACGCCGTAATATTCGCACGAAGCGTGCGAAAATACGAGAGAGAGCTACCCAAAAACGAACATCGCCGATTAATTCATATAACGAATTACCTACTTGTACAAAAACAACGATAATTGACAATCTATTGACGCATCACTTGGATCACATAGTCAAAACTGTTATAGCCCGTAAAAGATAAATCCTTTTCTCATTGTATAAAAGCATTACGTATAATTAAGTGAAAATGTATATAAAATTAAATAAAGAGAAAAAAAAAGTATGGATTATTATTATTTGAATAATGATAATAATCGGACCACTATGGCGAACCCTCAGAACTCTTTCCCCCACCACAAACCCCCACCACGCTCGGAAAGTGGCTCCGACGCGGGGGGGAAGTGGAGGGGATAGGAGTGGGGATAGGAGTGGGGGTGGCCAGAGTGGTCCATATACTACTTACATTAGAAAAAAAAGTGTGCGAAAATTTGCCCAAGTATGGGAAAAATATTTTCAAGCATCTTGCCAGCAAACAGTATGCTACGAATTGAAAAGGTCGTTTCAAAAAATGATTCGGGGATGAATTCTAAATTCGGAGTAAAACATAATTTTCCCATACATGGGAAAAATATCTTCAATCATCTGGCTAGCAAAACTTATGCAACTAGTTGAAAAGGTCGTTTCAATACATGATTCGGGTACGATTTCGAAATTTGGAGTAAAATATAGTTTTCCAATACTTTGGAATTTTTTCCAATGCTAGAGAAATTTTTCCGGGATGCCTCGACTCTATGGCGATAATATTGTTTAAAATTTGTTTTTTCCATTACATGCATGCGTGGACAGGTTGAAAAAACTTTGCCTCAGTTTCACAGATATTTTCAAGCATCTTTCTAGCAAAAGTATATCACGAGTTGAACACGTCATTTGAATAAATGATTTAGGGAAGATTCCCAAATTCGGATTAAAATATAATTTCCCCATACTTCGGTGAAAATCATTTCTCTCCATGTCATCTTCAATCGGCAACTTCTACAGGGAAAGCCTTGATAAGAGAAGTGGACGAATGATTTGAAATTCGATAATGCCGGTTCTTAAGGTCATAGAATGCATTTTCAAGTAATTATTATGATAACACGGATGCGTAGACGGGTTTTAAAAAATTGGACTGAGTTTTTACGGCATTGTTTGAGCGTGTGGCTAGCGAAAAGGACGCTGCATGGCAAATACGTCACGTGGACAAGAATTGTTTAAGATTTATTAACGAATTCCAGAATCAGAGTTAAATAATCTTTTCTCATACTCGGTGAAAAAAAAAAAACATGTTTCCGCATAGTCTTCAACGGGATACTTTCATAGCCAAATCAATGATAGAAAATGTGGAGTAACAATTTAAAATCGATAACAATTCGACCTTGTGGCGTTACGATCCTTTGAAAATTACTTTCTTCACAACGTGCATGCATGGACATTAAGAAAAAATCCGCTCGAGTTTTAAAGGTGTTTTCAAGCATCTGGCTAACAAAAAGTATGCTGCAAATTGAAAAGTTGATTTGAAAAAGAACGCTTGAGATCAAGGGAAGGTTGCCATTAATGAAGTGAAAATAATTCCCCCATACTTGAAAAAACAAAATTTTTTTTCCTCATAATTTTCAGCGAAAAACTTTTATAGGCAAAACAATAGTAAGAAAAATGGAATAACTATGCGAAATCCGGAATGCTGCGACTTTATGGTGATAAAATGGTTTAAAATTTGTGTTTTCCATTACATGCATGCATGGACAGGCTTAAAAAAATTGGCCTCAGTTTCAAAAATATTTTCAAGCATCTGGCTAGGAAAAAGTATACCACGAGTTGAATACTTTATTCGAAAAAATGATTCTGGGACGATTTACAAATTCGGAGTAAAATATAATTTTCCCATACTTGGGTGAAAATTATCGTTCTCCTTGTCGTCTTTACTTGGCAACTTTTACATGGAAAGCCCTGATAAAAAAAAGTGAAACATTGATTTGAAATTCGGTACTGCCAGTCATTACGGTCATTGGATGGATTTTTACGTTATTATTTTCGCGGCGTGGATCCGTGGACAGGTTCAAAAAAATTGGAATGAGTTTTGACGATATTCTTTGGGTATGCGGCTCGCGACAGGGACGCTGCAAGTCAAATACGTCACTTTGAGAAGAATTATCTTAGGTAAGGGAACTAGTTCCAAGATCGGAGTCAAAAAAATTGTTCACTTACTTGAAAAAAGATATTATTTCTTCTCGTCAACATCGACGGAAAAATTTCATAGGCAAATCAATGATCGGAAATATGGAATGATTATTTAAAATTAGGAATCGTTCGACCTTATGGTGTAACGATTGTTTAAATTCGTTTTTTCTTTAACATGCATGCATGGACAGGTTGGAAAAAATGCGCCTCAGTTTTAAAGATACTACTTTCGAGCATCTTGCTGGTGAGAAGTACGAGTTCAACAGGTAATTTGAAAGATTGATTCGGTGACCATTTTTAAATTCGGAGTGAAAATTAACTTTCCCATACTTGGGCAAAATTTATTTTTCTTGACGTTATCTTCACTTTGAAACTTTTATAGGGAAATCCCCAACGAGAATAGTGAAGTAATGATTTATAGTTCGATATCGTCAGTCCACAACGTCCTAGAATTGTTTTTCTAGTTATTATTTTAATGACATGGATGCATGGATAGAGGTATCAAAATTTAGACCGAGTTATGAAGTTGTTTTTCGCATCCTTTGGTAAATTTATTCTTTCATGACATGAACTTCACCTCAAAATTTTGTGAGGAGTGCGTTGATAAGAAAAGTAGACTGATGATTGAACATTCGATATTGTCGTTCCTTGGTGTCATATAATGGTTTTGCTAGTTATTATTTTCGTTACACGGATGCTCGTTTATGATCCAAAAAGTTGTATTGAGTTTGGACGGTATTCTTTGTATATGCGGCTAGCGAGAAGGGCGCATTTTATGGAAAAAAAATTTCAAAATTCTTATTGCTCTAAGCGCGAGTCATTTCGGATTTCGACGAGTTATATATTCCTTTTTTTGTTGTGAATGCTTTTCCTGTAAAATTTTACCGTTCGACATGATGAGGAGAAATCATGATTTTACCCAAGTATGGTAAATTTTTTTTTTACTCCGATTCTGGAAACCGTCCCCTAATCTTAGATGGTATTTTTCAAATTGACTTATCGTACTCACAGCGTACTCTTGCTACCCCGATGCTCATAAGCAACTTTAGATCTCAGTTCATTATTTATGAGCCGATCCATATATCTGTGTCATGAAAATAATATATTGAAAAACCATTTCAGCACCTTAAGGACTGAAAATTCAGAAGTTTAAATAATTGGTCTTCTTTTTTTCAAGGCTTTTCCTATTAAAGTTTCCGAGTGAAGATGTCGTTGAGAAATGATATCCTTACCCAAGAATGGAAAAATTATTTATATTCCGTTTTTGGAAATCGTGTCCGAATCTCAGGCTTTTGTTTTCAATCAACCTGTTCATCCGTTACGTATTTTACACCAGCCAGATGCTCAAAAACACCTTAAAAACTCAGTCAAATTACTTTGAACCCGTCCGCGCATGCATGTTATAGAAAAAAAAAAAAAAAATGAAAAATCCTATCACCATAAGGACCAGTTTTTCCGGATTTCGAGTAGTTGTTCCACTTCTCTTTCAAATGCTTTGCATATGAAAGTTTACCATTGAAGATGATGAGAAGAAATAATAATTTTACCCAAGTATGGTACAATTATTTTCTGCTCCGATTCTGGAATACGTTCCTTAATCTCAGATAAATTTCCTCCAAATGGCGCGTCCTTGTTACCAAAATGATGCTTCGAAAAACCATCCCATGACCTTAAGGACCGCCGATATGAAATTTCCACTCGTCATTCCGCCGTCCTTATCCATGAGTACGTTTACACGACGCTCTTATTCCGGTATTACGAAAACCGGTGCATAGTTAAAACAGGCGTTAAAGCGCGTGTACACTGCTCCTAACACCCGCTTTATGTCGTTAGGCGGTTGTTAGGTACCGTGTAAATGCCTGGTTTAACTATACCGGTCATAATAACACCGGAATAAGAGCGTCGTGTAAACGTACTCAATTCTTTCCTCATAAAAAATTCCAGTTAATAATGATCGTGTCGAGAAATCACATCTTTACCCACGTATGGGAAATTTTTTTTGTTACTCCAATTCTGGATACCGTCCCATAATGTGAGATGATTTTTTAAAACGTTATTTATCGGAATCGCGGCATGATTTTCTATAGCCAGATGTGCATAAATAACTTTAAATCTTGGTTCACAATTTTTGAAACCTATCCATTGCATACGTGTCTTTAATATAATCGATTGAAAAACCATCCCATGTCCTTAAGGACCGGCAATTTCGAAATTTAAATCATTACTCCACGTTTCTCATCAGCTCTTTCCCTATTAAAGTTTCGAAGTGAAGATTACCTCCATGAATAATAATTTAACCCAAGTATGCTTAAATTATTTTCCCTCCAATTCTAAAAATCGTCTTCTAATCGCGAGCTTTTTTTCCAAATGGCCTATTCAACTCGTAGCATACTTTAAACCGGCCTCATGTTCAAAAATATCTTTAAAACTGAGTCTATTTTTTTTCTACCTGTCCATGCATGCATGTTGTGACAAAAAAAAATTTTTGTTTATCGTCAAGGACCACTTATTCCGGATTTCGAATAGTCATTGCACTTTTCTTATGAATGGTTTGCCTATAAATTTTTCCATTGACGATTATGAAAAGAAATAATAATTTTACACAAGTATGGGAAAATAAAAAATTTTAAACACTAACTTTTTAGATCATGGGCAATGACTACAATTGATATTTAACATATTCTCATAATTCTTACCTCTTTTGAGTCATCTACGTTCGTACCTTTTGGGTTTAGCGTGCGGACGCGTTGTTCCCTCTGTAGCCCCGTTTCAAGACGTTTTCGGCCGTTATGACTTATTAAGGGTTAGTAAGCAATATGAACAATAAAAATTCCAGGTGCACTTTGCAACTGTGATTGGGTGATTTCAATTTATCTGACAACTGATAATAAAGAATAACAATGCTAGGTATACTACTTGGCAACTGTCAGTTTGATGATTTGCACTTATTTGACCTCTTTTTGTGTTTGACATCTTTTTGTAAGAGTAGACAAAATGACGCAGGGAAATGTACTTGTCTGAAGTAATCGTACACCATTTATAGTGTTTATTTGGGGGATTCAGCTTGTTTTTGCAAACTTATTAATCACACGAATAATGTCTTTTGATAGAAATTTTATATCAGAATGAAAGAAATAAATAAATACAAATTATCATTTTTTTAAACATTTGGCAATTTTTTTATTTGTATTTCTATGCATGTATTTCAATGTGGTGCCTGAAAAAAAAGAATCAAAGTATTCCAGAAATTTTTGAACGGTCCCGAACCCTCGACCCCTCCGGTTTCCAAATAAATTTTTTAGGTGATAGCCCTAGACCATTGAAAATCGTTGAGCGGCACTTTTTTAAGCAATGCCTCTCAGCGTATATCGTCGCAATTTATCTTCCGACAAAATTCGGTGTGACGGTTTTACGTCGAAAATAATAAGTGAAATGCGATATACTCCATATGTGAGCTCTAGTATTAATATAGCTACCAATTGGAAGAGAAAAAAAATTTTCGTGTTAATATCATTGCCGAAGTCCGTGAAATTCATCAATAACTAGGACAATAAGTTTCATTACATAGATATGCTCCGGTATATAAACAAGTTGTGAGGCGTGTACATTGTTTGAAGACTCCTCTCGGCATGTCGGTATATAAAGAAATGTACTTGTCTCTAGTCGTTTAATATCCTTTTTTTCAATAAGCACAGAGAAAAAACATTCCAATTCACAGTTCCATAAATTTTTTCTTGGCGAGAAGCATGGATATCTTTATTACAATCGCGATCTTTACGTCCGATGACAAGACCAATGAGATACTATGAACCAATGAGAACCAATGAAATACTATTCGTTTTATTAGATATAATACATTTTTTTTTTTTATATTCGGTCCAATATCCATCTTGATCTATAACTGACTGCAGTCTTCTGGGCATGGAATTGACCAGATTTCCAGTAAAATTGTTGCGTTTCGACAGCCGATTCCACGTTGCGTGAACGTGTTCACATAAAGCCTCGCGGGTACGATCCTCGCCCGAGCGCCAATCCCTAACCATCATGCCTTAGAATACATAAGATTTATAAAGTTATTTAATTCTGTACCCATTCAGAATAGACTAAAGATTTGCGAGGAAAAATCATTTTTTTTTCTACTTCAACATTACAATGAAAACCTACTCCAGACGTTCTCGATTGGGTTCAAATCCGGAGACTTGCTAGGCCAGTTTAGTAGCTGCACCTCCGAATGTCGGTCGAACCAGGCCATCGTTTCCCGAGACGTGTGCACGGCCGAATTATCCTGCATGAATATGATGTTGGGGTATTCCTCGGCAGGAAATCGGTTACGTGCACACGGGAGCATGACTCTGTCTAATATTCGGACGTACTCTTCAGAGTTCATCCTCGGAGAGATTTCGGTCAACTGCATGAGGCCGGCGGATGACACGCACCCCCAGAAGCCACACGTTATACGCCCGCTCTATTGTTTTTCCACGACATACCTCGGGGCTAGGGCATGCTCTTTTCCACGTGGCCGATGAACGTGCTGCCGTGAATCATCAGAAGACTTGAAGACCTAACATTGTCAGAAAATAATTTCTTCTTCAATCGTGTACTTACTTTCTTTCACCACTTTCAACTTTTTTATATTCTTTAATGCGTTTTTAATTTTTTTTTTGTCATTCGACGAGAAAGCCTTTCAAACGGAGAAAAAATTTTGACGTGAAAAATAAAAAAAAATAATAAAAGCAAAAGGGCGTAAACGCCGGAGATAAGCCTCCAGCTATTGAAAAAGATTGGTTGAGTTTATGCCAAAAAGGCTTATCCGCCAAAAATATATAATTCTTGCAGTATGCTATATATATTTAAATATTTTTGGCGGATACGCCTTTCTGGCGTCAACTTTATGGAAAACAAACGTGCTGACTGACGCCAAAAAGGCGTGTCCGCCAAAACTCAATGTTGGGTCTTCTGTGGATGTGAAATGTTTTTTTAAAATTCATATTTTATGGCCGATTTACGGAGTAAATGTAATGATGTTATCTTTCGATTGTATGTGGTTTTGGAAAATTTTAAACATTTTTAAAGACCTACAATAGCCATTAACCCCACCCCCTTACATTCAGCACTGGTGAAAAAATATGGAAAAAAACGAGATGCATTCAAAGTAAAAAAAAAAATTGGAAAAAAAATTTTTTGCTGTGAAATGAATTTTGGTTGAGCAATAAATGAATTCTCGAGTACATCGAATTTTTTAAACCAAGCTACACTGGTCCCATCAACAATATCATATTACTAGTACTAAATTATTGATATTATTATTATTATCATTAATACATATTTTCGGCGGAAAATGACCAATGCCCTGTTGGCATTGGTCAGCATGCTTTCTCACATAAAATAAATGCCTGAGGGACATTAATATTTTAAATCGTTAATACACTCTTTCGTCATTAGTCCGAAATTTTGTTACTGGCAGAAGGGTGTACCGAAGGCGCTCTCGCCCTTTTGCATTTATATCTTTTGCTTGAAAGAAAGCAGGAGCTTCTTCTATTTTCGCAGATTTTCTACCGATTGCCGAGAAAATATAAAAGCACACTTTATTTCATTAAAATCGCACTTTTCGTTGCTTAGGCCTTCTTCCCCATGAGTCACGCGATGTGTGTGTCCGTATGCGTGTGCGTGTGCGTGTGTGTATGCGTGTGTGCATGCGCGTGTACGTGGCCGTGTGCGTGTGTGTGTGTGCGTGTGCGTGTGCGTGTGCGTATGCGTGTGTGCATGCGCGTGGGCGTGTGCGTGTGTGCGTGTGCGTGTGCGTATGCGTGTGTGCATGTGCGTGTGCGTATGCGTGTGTGTGTGTGTGTGTGTGTGTGTGCGTGTGTGTGTGCGTGTGCGTGACATACACACACATACACAGAGCAGGGGAGTCGAGCGAGAGAGAGAGAGAGACCGCGCACGGGAGCCCGCTGGCTGGGGGAAGGGTTTATGCGAAGAGAGACCGAGGACAAGTTTACATAATAAACATTGATGGAAAATAAATGTTAATAAATTTAATATAAAATTCAGCTGAATACCGCATATCTCAAGATTGCGTAAACAGATTGAGATGAAACAAAAAAAATTATTACTTGCATGGCGTCGAGACGCTAGCACGTCTCTTGATGCGGCAGCAGAGGATAGGACACTTAAGATCTAAGTACTATTTGTAGAGTGTTAAATAATATTTTTTTTTTATTGTATTTACATTAATAGAAATATCGTAGTTTAGAATATTAATAGTCATCTAACCTTTTCCTCGGACCATATTATAGCCGCCCATTCGTCATCCCAGTGCAAATGATTTCATGCAAATGCCATCCTCTCGTTGCGGTGCTCCTCTGTGAGCGGGGTTTTCCTGTAAGGCCGATGTGCCGTGACGTTGATTTCCTTAAGTCGACGAACAACGGTTCTTCGAGAAATCGGTAAACCCGTTTCCTCCAGCACTTTAGACGCGGTGGTAAACGGGTTCCTCGTAACGACATCCCGTACAACCTCGTCTTGTTCCGAGGTAGTTTTTTTGAGACGTTCATTGTTCTTCCGGTGATCCGCCAACGTGCCATCGCCACCTTCTTGATACTTCCGGATCCACAACCGTACTGTTTTTATGTTGCACCGGATTATTCTCTGGATCTCAGCCGCTGATTTTCCACTCTCCCACAGACCAATAATACGCCCACGAATTTGACATCTATAATTTGAATATGGGTGTCTTTCTGCGGGGACGGGTGGATCATCAGCCGGCTGAGGAGAATGTGGATTCTCGACATCGGACTCGATATTCACGTCCTCGTTATCGAGCACGTTATCCGGGTCGATGCCTACCTCGGGTGAAGGAGGCAAGTCCATTTTCGAATATCGCGAATAACACGAATATTACGAAAAATGTCACGAAAAACTCCGAAAAATCACGATAAGAACACACGAAAGTAACGAGAAAAAAAAACCCACGATAAACACGAAAAAAGCACACGAAAAAAACGAGAAAAAACCCACGATAAACACGAAAAAAAGCACACGAAAAAAACGAGAAAAAACCCACGATAAACACGAAAAACACAAAAAAAAACACACGGAAATAACAAGAGAATAACCCCACGACTAACACGAAAAACAGGAAAAGAAATACACGGAAATAACGACAAGAAGACAGGGAAAAAATATCTGTACTCAATACGATAAAGGTTGCACCTACGAAAAGTGAATAATATTCTCGTCTCTTTGTTATCTCGACTGTTTATATCGCAACGCCGTTCCTTTTTTTTTTTCGATTTCACCCATTTTTTCCAATGCTTCCCAGATTACTCGGTATTAAATGAAATATGCTCAGCAAAAAAAACAGCATAATCACACGAGACAATAAAATAATTACAGAAAAAAATATGGATTGTTGGTATTCATAAACAAAATTATGTGTGAGGTAATAACACTATCATTATAACGTCACGAAGAAAAGCGAGACTATGATTATTCATTATTAGTTGTATTTAAATTCGAGCTCTATCTATATCAATGTCGATTACCTCTGTATAATATCGTCAAACTTTCATAATTTTAAGGAGAAGAGGCCTTCAAAGATCAAAAGTCTCTACCGTTATCGTAAAAAAATGAGACGATTTTTCGAATTTTGCAGCATTTTTTTATATCGTTCGTGTTTTAGTTAACACCGACAATGATAATCGGGTGAGGGAGCCTCATAAAATTAAAGTGGGTTCCTGAATTACCGCAGCAAAAACTTTATTTATTTATGGATTTTGTAAAGTTTCAGAAATATATATTTTTTCCTCCAAAACGTAATCTCAGAATAATGTTCAAAAGCCATAGGCGATAATATATCGTCACCCTAGAATTCAATTTGATAAAAAATGTCTATGGACAAATGTGATGTAAACCAATTCCAATCATCTTAATTATCGATTTCGAACCATTGTTCTACTTCACCTCCGAACGCTTTTCCATGATACAAATTGACGGATGGAAATAATGTTGAGAAATACGAATTTTACCGACGTATGGGAAACTTATTTTTCACTTCGATTCTCGTATACATCCCCTAATCTAAAATTAGAATTTTCAAAGTGCATCCAAGGCGTGAGAATGACAAACTTGAAAAAAATGCTATCATGCTATTCTACTTCCATCATATAGGGTTTTTTTTATGTGATAATTCTCAGATAGAGAGAATGCCGAGAAAATTTTTTTTTTCTCGATATTCTATTGAGATATTTTTTACCACCGAGATACTACGAACCATCTTCAAGACTGAAACGAATGTTTTACACTAGTCTACCTACTCAAGTCATGAGCTCTTTATTGAAATCTAATTCCTCAAGGACGACCAATTTAAGAGATATGGAATCATTTTTCCATTCTCCTCTCCAATGGCTTTTGATTGTAAAAATTGATAGAAACGGATAATTTCGAGAAACAATAATTTCACCCAAGTATGAGCAAGTTATTTTTTACTCCGATTTAGGAAATCTTCCTGTAATCTCAGAAATTTATTTTCCAAATTACCTATTCAACTAGTGGCATACTTTTCGCTAGACAGATAATCAAAAATACAGTCAAAACTCGATCCAATTCTTTGACCTTAAGGACCAATATTTTCGGATTTCGAATTATTATTCCACTTTTTTCAATGCTTTTACTGTAGAAGCTTCCACATTGAGACGATGTCGAGAAATAATAACTTTACCCAAGTATGGAAAAATTATTTCTCATTATCATTCTTGAAATTGGCTAGAATACTCATCTCTGATTTATTTATTTATCGAAAATTATTGTAATTAAAAATTACCTTTCCTTGGGATCATTTTTTCTAGGCAGAAGCTGAATACTTCCACCACGATCAAACCGAATGGTATTTAATTTATCTACGCATCCAAGTCATAAGGAAAAAGAAAACTTTTAAAAAATCCTATAACCACAAGGACAAGCAATTTCGGATTTTGGATAAGCTTTTCACTTACCTCGCTGAAGGTTTCCTTGCTGTGAAAATTGCAATGCTGTGAAACGACATGGAGAGAATGTAACAATAATTTGCTCAACGATGGGAACTTTTTTTTTATTCCGATTCCGGAAATCGTCTTCTAATCTCACAAGGGGAGGCCACGACGTTGACATCACGGATTTTTTCCAAACTTTGTACACTTTTAGTAGTCCATTAGGACATCATAATGTGCAAGTAGTAAGGCGTAATACTCAAGCTTTTTTGAGAAAATCGCAAAAAAAGTTTTATGCGTCGTACATAAGCCAGTGCGTTGTATTCACGGGCACGAGGTGGTGGTGGCCGAATGGTTAGCGTTCAAGTTTCGCAACTGTTGGATCGCGGGATCGAGTCTCGCTCGTGGTTCCTTTTTTTTTTTTTTATTTTTTATTTTTCCAACACTGATCATTCGTTCATATTATTACAATTCAAAGGTAACATAATGAGAAAAATACGTGTGCTTACATGAGTTTTATTGAATTTCTAATTTTATTTGGCTGTTCCCAATTTTTTTATTATTATAACCATTATTATACGAACGAAAAATTTCTTCTCGTGAAGATGCTATTAAAATACATTATATCGTCCATCACCAATTATCAGCACCGATATTTACGAAAATGTTACGTTACGCATGGTTTGCATCCAAATTGTCGAAGGAAAGAGAAATTTTTCAAAATGTCAACGACGTTTGTTTTTCCATGGAAACTCTGAAGATTCCTTGTGCGTGCGGGGAAATCGCATTCATTCGATGTAGTAGATGCCGTTTCAATTTATGTTTTTCGTGTCTGTATGACAAATATCATCCTTCAACTTGTAATGCCGAAAGCACATCCGATGATTAATTGTACAGTACTCTTATATTACTCATTGTATTATTGAATAAAGTTATTTACACCTTTATTTATCGATCTTTGACTTGGGCTTATTATAAATATAATAATGGTTATAATAATAAAAATTGGGAACAGCCAAATAAAATTAGAAATTCAATAAAACTCATGGAAACACACGTATTTTTCTCATTATGTTACCTTTGAATTGTAATATATATATATGAAAGAATATGATCAGTGTTGGAAAAATAAAAAAATAAAAAAAAAAAAGGAACCACGAGCGAGACTCGATCCCGCGATCCAACAGTTGCGAAACTTGAACGCTAACCATTCGGCCACCGCCGCCTCGTGACCGTGAGTACAACGCGCTGGCTTATATACGACGCGTAAAAATTCTTTTGCGATTTTCTCAAAAAAGCTTGAGTAGTACGCCTTACTACTTGCACATTATGATGTCCTAATGGACTACTAAAAGTGTACAAAGTTTGGAGAAAATCCATGATGTCAACGTCGTGGCCTCCCCTTGTCAGATAATTTTCGTCCAAGTGACCTATCGGACTCGTGGCGTACTTTTTGCTAGTCAGATGCTTCAAATATCGTCGAAACGGTCCAATTATTTCGAGCCTGTCCATGCATCCGTGTGATCAGAATAATAATTGAAAAAAAAAAAATACATTTCGACCCGATAGCTGCAAACACATAATGCGTGTGTCCTCTGTTGTCATGTGTAGTAATAAAATATACCTAGATTGTAGTGTTATTGTTTTTATATCTGATAACATCTACAATAAAGTGATGCTAGTAATGAATAAACGGTAAGTCAAGTTCACTATTCTTGTTATTGTTTATGTTTTTTTAGGTTACATACATTATGCATACAGGCTTACATGAAATTATAATACGTCCATATTTAATTTAAGCTGTATCATTTTTATAAAAAATCCTATAAATCTCGAACGTACGGTTTTGGATTTCTAAGGGTATTGCACATGAGGGTCAAAACCCTCACGTACTCACCATGGTCTAGTCTATAACGAGCATCCACCGTGATATCGATGAACCCTGAAATAGTAAAAGAAATCCATCAAACGTCTATTTTAATGTTTAAAAATCAATGAATATTTCTAATTTGTATTATTTAATCCAGATATTTACAACACTATCCATCACTCGTCTCGCTCTCTGTATAATATGATAGTTTTTTTTTTATTTACAAAACGTCGTGGTAACATTTGAGGTGAATCAAGGGTTCCATTAAAAGTGTATATCTGTGTAACACAAACTAAATGTCAGATTTATAATTTGAAGTGTTGCTATTTTTGCATACAAAATACATCTACGGAGTGAAATTTTCGATACGCAAAGTGTGTAATTTACGCAAGCAAGATGGGTAACAATTCTAAAGTTTTTCATACGTTATCACCAAGCTCCTGCCAATATGAGATAAAAAAAATAGACATGTGCTTTAATTATCAATCCATCTTTAATATTCCTTTTTAATCTTCACGCATAACCGAAATATTAAGAGGCGCGGCAGAGCCTCGAGACAAGTACATTTCCTCCTATACCGACATGTCGAGAGGTACTACAGCCTCTTATACGCCACACATCGAGCTTATACACGGGAGTATATCTATATAACGAAACTTATTTTTCTAATTATCAATTAATTATACAGACTTCGGCAATGATATTAATACGAATATTTTTTTTTTCTCTTTCGATTGGTACCCAAATGAATGCTGTAGCTATTGACATATGGGAAATATCGCATTTTATTTTTTATTTTCGACGTACAACGATCATTATTTTTTCGCTCCGCAAATTTTTCGCTCCGCAAATTTTTCGCTCCACTAATTTTTCGCACCACCAACATAACCACACTAACCGTCTTCAGTCCCGTGTCACGCTAAAAGGTCGAAAAGACGCGATACCGGCGCATCTTGAAAAAATATTTATTTCTAGATAAATATTTTTTTCATTCAATATGGTTCTGTGTTAAAAAATAAAAGTTTCGTCCAGGCTGATCGCACCATAATTTTTGGTGTCTAAGTTAATCGCGTCATAAATTTTTGGCGTCCAGGTCGATCGCTCCATATTTCTTCGTGTCTAGAGGTCAATCGCGTCGTAGTTTTAGGTGTCTAGGTCAATCGCGTCATAGTTATTGGAATCCAGGTTGATGGCACATTAGTTCTTGGCGTTCAGGTCGATCGCGTCATAGTTCTTGGCGTTCAGGTCGATCGCGTCATAGTTCTTGGCGTTCAGGTCGACCGCACCATTGTTCTTCGTGTCCAGGTCGATCGCACCATAATTCTTGGCGTCCAGGTCGATCGCGTCATAGTTCTTCGCGTCCAGGTTGATCGCGCGGTAGTTATTGGCGTCCAGGTTGACCAAGCCATAGTTATTGGTGCCTAAGTCAATCGCGTCATAGTTCTAGGGGTCCAGGTCGATCACGCAATAGTTCTTGGTGTCAAGATTAATCGCGCCATAGTTCTTGGCGTCCAGGTCGATCGCGTCATAGTTCTTGGCGTCCAGGTCGATCGCACCATAGTTCTTCGCGTCCAGGTCGATCGCGTCATAGTTCTTGGCGTCCAGGTCGATCGCACCATAGTTCTTCGCGTCCAGGTCGATCGCATCGTAGTTTTTGGCGTCCAGGTCGATCGCGTCATAGTTCTTGGCGTCCAGGTTGATCGCGCGGTAGTTATTGGCGTTCAGGTTGACCAAGCCATAGTTATTGGTGCCCAAGTCAATCGCGTCATAGTTCTTGGCGTCCAGGTCGATCGCGCCATAGTTCTTGATGTCTAGGTTAATCGCGTCATAGTTCTTGGTGTCTAGGTCAATCACGTCATAGTTTTTAGCATCCAGGTTGATCGCGCGTTACTTCTTGGCGTCCAGCTTGATCGCACTATAGTGCTTGGCGTCCAGGTCTTACGCGCCATCTATATGCGTAATGCCTTGCCGTTGACCTGAAACTTAAGAACTACAGAGCGCGAGGCCTGGACAGCGTAAAACGCATTCCCATCAACTTGGAACTCGAGAACAATCGAGCGGTAGACCTGGACGGTGGAAAACGCAATCCCGTTGACCTGGAACTCAAGAACTACGAAGCGTGAGACCTGGATGACGGAAAACTCATTCCCGTCGACCTGGTTCTCAAGAACAACGGAGCGCAGAGCCTGGACGGCAAATAACGCCTTCCCGACTACCTGGTGCTCAAAGATTACGAAGCGCGGGGCCATTCCAGGATGGTACGTGACGGATGCCCGTCGACCTGTGCTCAAGAACTACCGAAAGTGATACCTGGACGGCAGGAAAAAAGATCCCATGACCTGGGGATCTGGTGCTACGGAGCGCACCACCACATGTCCATCGGGAGCAAAACATAAAAATAATCAAACGTAAAAATTAATTAAAAAATTATAACTCTGGGTGACGAATGATGTTCCGGAGGATCTGTTTATTGCGAATTTGTACTCGTCTAATCGATTACAAATAATTGATTGAATATATTACTTTCATAATTTATAATTAAACGTTGTTCAATTACAATTTTAATTTGTAATTAAATTCTTGTCGATTTCAAATTACATTTATAATTTGTAGTTACACAGAAATTTAATTACAAATTACATTTGTAATTTGAAATTAAAAGAAGTGTAATTAGAAATTTTATTTGTAATGGGTAATTGAAAAGAGTGAAAATTTTAATTACAGATTATATTTCCAATTTTTAATTACAAAATGTTCAATTACAGATCACATTTGTAATAGTTCATTGGAAAAAGTTTAATTTCAAATTACATTTGTGATTTGTAAGTAAACAAAATTTAATTACAATTTCACAACTCGGTTCGGTACAGATAATTCAAATTTCAAAGGACCTGCGCATACGGACAACATGCTTCATTTTTCTGTACCAATTCGGTTATAGACTGCGTTTGTCTGGATCAAATCGCTTCATGGGATTTTTTTTTGTAGTGCAATGATTTGTCGAATTTTCCCTTGTTCAGTTGACTATGATGGCTTTTATGAGTAGAATTACGTGGGTCGCGGTCGGGTTGAGTCTGCGTTTCATTGATATCTTACAAACGAAGCTCTAATATTCCATCGCGAAAAAAAAAGATAGTGCTCGATACTATGAACCGACTATAGAAAAGCAATGCTTATGATTTTTATAACTCAGCGATGGTGCTTTGTATCAAGAATCGAAACTCAAAGATGTTTGAATGGATCATGCGAGCACTTTCAAGAATAGGGAGACCTCATTGATAGGATTTTGTACGCATAGAATATTTTGGAGTTCGCTAAACTTGCTAACGATCTAATAAAAAAAAAATGCAAATGATAATTCGTGTGCTAGGTGCTAGATTGGGGCTTCTGAAGTTGTGAAATAATGAAACCATTCCATAATTGTACGAAATGTTTTGGCAAGACAATTTATGCCGTCAAAAATTGTTCAATTCTACCCTGAGCATAGTAGTCGCCATTCAAAGCTTTTACATAGAAGTTACATCGTAAATATATGTCGACATATATAATGCTTTGCAAAAAGAAACCAAATCCCACCAAAAACACCATGAATGGTGTATAAAAACTTGAGACAAGTACATTTCCTTGCGTCGTTTTGTTTATGCTTACAAAAAGATGTCAAACCCAAATATTTGACAAATAACCCTTTACAAAAAGATGTCAAACACAAAAAGTTGTCAAATAAATTCAAATAATCTAAGTCACAGTTGCCAAGTACATCAAGCATTTTCATTGTTTACATTTTTATTAACCGTTTATAAGTAAGTAACAACGCTCGAAAACGTATTGAAACGGACTTAAGGACTTAATCTAAAAATTTAATGTTTGAAAGATTTTATTGAAAAAAAATTCGCATTGAAAAAAAAAATCCGAACGAAGTACTTGGCGAGTTATGTAAAATGACTGTACAGACTACCTGTTACGAACTCGCCAAGTACTTCGTTCGGATTTTTTTTTTCAATGCGAATTTTTTTTCAATAAAATCTTTCAAACATTAAATTTTTAGATTAAGTCCTTAAGTCCGTTTCAATACGTTTTCGAGCGTTGTTACTTACTTATAAACGGTTAATAAAAATGTAAACAATGAAAATGCTTGATGTACTTGGCAACTGTGACTTAGATTATTTGAATTTATTTGACAACTTTTTGTGTTTGACATCTTTTTGTAAAGGGTTATTTGTCAAATATTTGGGTTTGACATCTTTTTGTAAGCATAAACAAAACGACGCAAGGAAATGTACTTGTCTCAAGTTTTTATACACCATTCATGGTGTTTTTGGTGGGATTTAAAAAGCTTGAGAATGCTCTTGGGACGCACACGGAAAGTTGAGGATGACTGTACTCTAATAAAAAATTATGGAGGTAGATCAATGCTATTTCTTGTTTACTTTTATTCGTTTTTTTTTTTTATCAATAGCTAATAATAACCAAAAGTACATAAAAAAAAAAAAAAAAAACAAAACAAAACAAAACAAAGCCCTGGATATTCGACAAAAACATCAGAATTTATTGAAAATAATTAACGGCCTGGTTTCCATATAACCCATTCGTTTTATAAATCACGACCTTAAGTAAAGCGGATATGTCGAAAAAAACTTATATTATTCATGCACAGTAAAGCATTTGTCAGATTTGTAAATGTCGCATTCCACGTCATCTCAGCCACCCCGTTTTTTTTTATTGTCTCGAAAAAATTATTCAGTTTGGGCATTTCAAAGGACAATATATCCATGACATTTTACCAAAATTTCATCCCCCACTATTGTTGGTTCTCGAGATAATTATTAATGAAGTCTCAATTTTGTAAAAATCATAACTTCGTAACTACTGATCGGATTTTAACGACTAAAAATACAATCTTTTTTTATTTCTTTCGCTCTTTTTGAAAAAAAAAATATGCCGTCATTGGAGAAAAGTTCATTAGACAGTTTTAGGGGACATTTTTCAATTTTTTTTTTTTTTTTAATACGAAAGGGCCAATTGGAATTATACTCAGTATTTTTTTTTCTGATAGAAGAAGGCAATACACAATTCCGCAGGATTTTTTCAAAATGGAACAAGGCATCAGTGAAGAGGGAAAAATTGTTTTTTGTTAATTTGCCCCGAAAACTGTCAAATGAGCTTTTATCCAATGATGACATATTTTTTTTTCGAAAAGGGAAAAAAAAATAAAAAAGATACTTTTTTAATCGTTTCAATCCGATCAGTAGTTACGAAGTTATGATTTTTACAAAATTAAGACTTCATTAATCATTGTCTCGAGAACCAACAATAGTGGGGGGATGAAATTTTGGAAAAATTTCGTGGATATATTGTCCTTTGAAATGTCCATACTGAATAATTTTTTTGAGACAATAAAAAAAACGGGGTGGCTGGGTTAACGTGGAATGCGCCAAATGTTCTTTGTTCATTCGAAACAAAGTATTACCCGGTTCCACTACGAGTGAATGATAAGTAATATGATACATTTCCTAACGGCAGTGTCTCCTTGCGAAATCATAATTGCGTATGCGTAACTGACATAATATATGTCTGGATTAGGTTTTGCCCCGTGATGAAACAAAAGTGAATAATTGAGGAACATTAAAATTATTGACCCCCCCTGAAATCCATCATATGTCCCGTGAAATAATCTGTATATAGTATATTTCAACGTTCGAAAATATAATTAGATTTTTTCCCATACCTCTCACAGCGTCGACAATACTGACTGGAATTTTCTGAAATCCACCTTTACCCGTTACCGACATATTTTTCAACTTAACCTTCCCAACGATCGATTTCATAAGCCGCCTGCACATTTTTTTGGGATTCGTCGACCATCTTCGTTTAATTATCTCCAACTCTGCGCGTTTTATGTACACCTTCGATCCAGAAAGGAGTTCAATCGAAGCGAAAATAACACCAATCAAAATTACATCATCCCTACAATGGACGAATGTATTATGTTGAGCTTCAAACACTCGCAGATACTCAGAGCACTAATATAAAAATAATTGCAACGGAGTGACTATCACAGACACTCACTCCATTAGAGTGTAGAAAAAAAAAAAACGATAATTTTCAATTTGGTTTTTCGTCAGAATGTACTCTCTATTTCATTTTAAAAATTGTGTTTGCCAATTTCTTTTTAATTCAGAGGTCGCTCAACATTTTTCTAATTTTAGACTCCCTGAAGATCAACTTTTTTCGTCTTTAATGTCTTTTTCGTCGCCAACTAATTTTTTAACGTTTCTCCAATTATGACATAAGGCGGTTAAAGGGTAATCAATTGCAATCACCTTTATTAATCGTTACTACTTCCGCGTAACAGGTTTTAACGTCTTAGCAGACCAAAAATGTTACCAAAAATATCACTAACATTCTAACTTCATAGTATACGAATATGAAAACCTAAATTTTTATTTAAAAAATGTTTTCAATAAGGACGTAAGCTCAACCATTGAAACATTTTAAACGTTTTTACAGAATGAAATGAAAATAGAAAATGGATTGATTTTCAATGCATCTTACTACATATGATCGAGATAGGCCAAGACACCCTCAGCTTCTAATCATTAGAACTTTGCTAAATTACGATACATAAAACACACATACATTCATGCGGGTATTATTGAAAATTGTGTTTGTGTCCAAAGATTGAGGTATAAAGCATCAATTTCGTTGGATCACCCATAAGAACATGATATTTGTTAACCTAACCGACTGTACCAAAGTTATGCCAAAAATTGTTAAATAAATGTCTAATAATATTAGAAGTTTAAATATTGCACATGAACAGAAACGAAAATTTACGTATTTAGGATTTGCCCTGAAAAAAAAATTGGACCGTGTAACAACCCCTGAACGCTGTTTATCTTGCGTTTATGCAAAAATTTGTCAAATTCACGTTTCCAAATCTGGAAATGATATATATTGCGTATGAACACCATGTAAAATTGACGTGTTTTAGGATATTTCTGAAAATATATATTGTAACGGGACAGACTAGGCAGTCTACCGTTACAATATAGCATATTTCGTCATCCATATTTGATCAATTTCACGATTCCCCGAAATCCCAAAATAGAATCTCTCCTTCCGAGAAGCCCATGACGTCACCATCGTACCGTGTGCAAAAGCTCTAGAAGCTTGGCAAAATTGCCCTACTACAAAACCTTCGACCAATCAAATCACGGCGTCGGTTGTTCATGGAAAAGTATTTAACAGCATGACGAGCAAGCCTCGTCCTCATTTTGATCAACGTTATCGGTGAGCATTATTCGTGTCAAGCGATTTCTTGACATTCTCCATTTACGACGTATTCTCGTCAACTTTCGATATCCACTTCGCGTCACCACTCTTCAAGATTCTCTACGAATTCCGATTACATCTTGGGCATCGAGTACTACGAAATCGAACGACCTCGCTGCAACGTCATCCATCTCGAAAAGTATTTTTCAAGACTCTTCGGGATCATCGTTGACTAGTCCTTTTTAGGACTAATCAATTATAACGTACTTGCTTGTCTTTCTCAAGACACAGCAAATCAAAACTCTCGTTCATTCGTATTCAATAAAAGATTTAAGGTGCTAGGGAGCCTGGTTTGCTTGAAGCCCCCGCACTGCGTCGGGAAGTTGCATAGCTAACCAGGTGTACGTCTCAGAAAACAAGACCTCGAGGTAGGGAACCGGAATCCTTGGAAAAACCCTCAGCACTGTGGCTGAGGGCGGGAACAAGGAAGAAGGTGCATTGCTGAGAAAACCCTATACGAGTGATAAGCTTCACTTATCCTCGTGAAACATTAACATCAATTCTTGAATCTTTTGACCTTCAGTCCCTATAAAATTGAAATCCTTTGGAGAATCTTCTGAAATCATTTAAATTTAGGCGAGTGGCCCTCCACTCCCAGGACGCTGGTTAACGCATTAATTTCAGTCAGCTGACAATAAGATATCAATTTTCAAAATATAACGAAAACTTGATTTTGTGTTTCCAATCGCTTCCCGATTGGAAGCACCGTGAAACTTGCGAAAACACACACACACACGCGCGTACACACACAAACACCAGCGAACATTCACACGGGCAGCCAGGCATAACAATAGAGAGACGTCGAGTCTCAAAGCACACCGAGTCTCGAAACATTACGTACAGTCTCGCGCCACATAACTAGCGAATCGAGACTATAACGACTGACGTACGAACGAGGACAATACGACGATTCGAGTCAGACATACGAACGCAGACTGTTCCTTAACATCTTAGATTCATTTATCCTATATTGCAGTCCCAGTTAATCACACCTATTCATCAACCGTTCAACTCCTTATTGCCCAGTTGCCGCTGGATTTAACTTTTGCGTGCCCTAAAGGAGACCTTGCTTCTCAAGGCTCTCCTCTCCTTTAAGTGGCCCACTTTTTACACGCCTATGATGAAGGGTCACGTTATCCCCAGGTCATACATGGCCAATGGGAAATAACTATAACAACCAATCTGAGGCATTCTCGAAAAACCAATAAAAATTATCACATCGATTCGGCAAACCTCTCTCCTACACAATACGTCACTGACCTCGGGCCTGTGTCGAACCATCTGTTCGCCTGGACGAAACAACGGGACGACAGACGAGTACACAAAACAATCATAACATTACACAAATCACAGTAAAATCGTGAATTCCTTCAATATTAAAATCGAAGAATTTCACGAAACGTTTCAATATATATATATATATATATATATATTGGACGGGGTAACCACACCCGAACGCTGTTTGTCTTGCGTGTATGCAAAAAATTGTCAAATTCAAGTTTAAAAATCTGGAAAAAATATACCCTTGCATTTTTAACACTTTGTTCATTATTGTTCAAGGTTAGAAAATTTATAACATTTTGTTTTAGATTTTCATAATAATAGACTATACGAATAAAACGTGTTAAAATTAAGTCACACATGTTACACACGGGTTATTTATCCCGTGGTAACTTATTATTATTATTATTTTATTCGCTGAAGTCAAAGGCCCCGGCGAATGGATTCTCTGTCCTATTTAAGCTGGGTAGCACCTCACCTTGTATATGCTTGTAGTTCGTGATGATCAGATCAGAGCTGTGATGCAATGAAGGAGTACAGGTGGTTTCACACGAATGTATTTATTCAAGAACACAGATCGATCAGTCACTTTTACAACAATAGTTTAAGTTGGTACAAATGTTATACTCTATGATACACTGACGCGCAATACCGCTAAGGTAATTGGCACGAACAATTATATCATAGAGGTAGTGAAGCGCCGCTAAGGTGTTCCTTCACTTAATGAGTTCTTATACACTTGTCTACAACAAGGGTTTGAGAAGATCACGTCAATCACGCCCGCGAGAACCTAAGTACGCGAACGGACTTGCCGCTAAGGGACGGGATCTCTCGACCGATTGCTAAGAGCGTCGTATTAAGACTGGATTGATAATATGTCGAGAGAACCCTCGTTAGCTTCGGGCGTCCGGCTACAAGGGTCTCGTGGGGGTGGATTGAGACATCATCGATGGATGTAGGTCTCGATGATTTATGAAATCTGGTTATGCAAAGAATCCAATAATCCAGGTTATATGTGATGCAAGGGATCGAATAATCTAGGTCATTTGGTAAGGTAGCAAGAGTCAAAAGACGTAAAGGGGAATCTGCTGACGCGCGGTTTGCTCGAGTTTCCAGAGAGTGACTGTCGCAAGAGTCGGCGTACTCTCTGGAATCTGATGACTCTGTTGTGTTGCAATGAGCGCAGGTAGCGATACCTCGGTTCGTCACAAACAATTACTTTGCCTTTGTTCCCCATTATTTATTTTTGAGGTATATTTGGTGGTGTGAGAAAATTCAAAAACTTCAACAGCTGAAAGCATTTAGGGGTAGGCGCTTCATCAAAAAATGTTGTTTTTGTGAATATCAAAAAATCCGTTAATTTTCTTTGGTGTTCATACGGAATACATTTTTTTCTAGATTTTTTAACTTCAATTTGACCATTTTTTGCATACACGCAAGATAAACAGTATTCAGGGGTAGTTAACCCATCGAAAATGTTTTTTCGGAAACACCGAAAACAAGTCAACTTTCTTTGATCTTCATAAGCGATAAATGTTTTTTCCACATTTTTAAACTTGAATTTCACCATTTTTTCCATACACGCAAGATAAATAGCGCTCGGGGCCGGTTGCCATGTCTAAGATATTTTTCCGGGAAAACTGAAAAAACACCTCAATTTTCGTTTATGTTCATACGCATCACATATTTTTTCAGATTTTCATACTTCAATTTGACGTTCTTTAATTTTCATAAATTTAATCGTATTCAGGGCTAGCTCACCCTCTTCAATTTTTTTTAAATTGAGAAAATTTCATTTTTAATTTCTCGTTACGAGACAATTCTTTCAGTTGATTTGGTTAAATAATATTATGTTGTTATTGGTGAAACAACGAAATTGATGCTTGAAACCTCTATTTTTGGATGCTACTTTCATCCCCTTAAAGTGTTTTATGGCCGAAAAAAGCGCGTCGCGTAGTTTTCAATACACACATGAATTAAATCAAAATCGAAGAGATCTACCTCGGAGACCGTCCCTGGCAGTTCAGTACAATTCTTCGGGGAAGGCACATTTTCACCAAGAAGGGAGGTTCCTTCATCGTCCACGGGTGAGCCCCCATCGTTGGAAATGAAATTGTCGTCGACGTTATGAAATGTGGGCGTAAGGTTCAGCAAATCCTCTTGACGTTGAGGGAGCTCGTCTTCGCCTACAGATCGAAAGGGATCTTCGACGACCGGAGGTACTTCAACAATTCGCCCTTCTTCGTCTAATACACGTGTTTCGAGATATTCACGATTCGCTAATCGAAAAAAAAAAAATAATAATAATAATGGATGAGGACAAAATTAATTTTGACATTACATCGCTTATTCGCAATGTACAATTCACAATGAATAATTAAGGGAATGCACAGAATAACGTTCTCTTATTATTCTGCAAAATCGTTATAACGTGTGATTTATCGGTATTTTTACAGCATTTTCGTGAAAGGAATATTGCAGTCCCTCTGGATTTGATCGTAATATTAAATTCATAATTCAATACCTTCACTTCGGGTTGTTTTTACGCGTTAGAAAAAGAGTTCACATATAGATTTATCGTGCAGTTATTGTGACTTTTGCTCATATTTAATATGTAAATTAAGTCGTCCGCGAAATTCGCTTTTAAGTTGAGATGTTGTTGAAAAAATAGATGCACGAAACGGTATTAGGATGTTCCAAAATTAAAAGAAATAAGAAATATAATTGAAGAAGGGCACTCTCAATATTGGTCCATATTTCTCCGTTTTCACGTGAGTTTTTGGCTTTTTTTACAGCATTCTTTCTTATGGATTGAACGAAGGCACGCCCAACCCAAATTTTTTAAAAAACATTATTCACGGCCGTTGACAACATCATGTCCATATGATTTGCTTTCATAATTATAATATTTGTTGAAAAAATAGACTCACCACTTTTTTCGATAATTTTTATCGGGTAAAAACGGTGGCCACATTTATTTTGAAACAGTCTAATGTACATGGAAGCATAAATCTTCGAGCAGTAAGAGTCGGCAAAACCTCTCAACGTTTCACGAAATTTGGGTGCAACTATCGGCACATTTGCCGTAGCACTCAAATGCCCTTCGCTCTTCCTCTCTTTTATGACAGGCAGGTCATTTTCAAGAGAGAACCTTCTCAGTAGAATTTTTCTCGCGTAGCTGAACACATCGATGAAAATGGCACCATTATCCTCAGACGTCTTTATGCTGTTTGTATTTTTATTTCATAAGTGCTCTCTATTACAACGAATTTAGCGTGAAGTGTGTTTTTCCGAGCTCAAACTCATGCCTCGTCAAGCTATTTTAAGAAAATTACGGACTATTTTATCGGCAACGCGACGGAGGACGTTTCGTCGAGCGTTTGATCGCGGCTTAATGGATCATCCCGACATCCTGAACACTGCAGTTCGCGTCATCAGGATGTTCAATTGGGGCGAGGAAGGCGAGCTACTAACGATACTCAATGAGCATGGTAAGTAATAGAAATTATCTATCTCCTACCTAGCCATCTGTCAGCCCATTACTTGACCACCTGACTCTCTATCTCTCTCTCTCTTTCTTCATTATGCCTAGTTGTAGTTGGAAAGCTTAGCAGCGTACCTGACTCTTCTCCCACCCACCCTTTCTCTCTCTCTCTCTCTCTCTCTCTCTCTCTCTCTCTCTCTTTCTCTCTCTCTCTCTATCGATCAACGATCATAAACATATGAATTGATCGACTAAAATATTTTGAAAGCATAGGCTTTGTTATATCCTTAAGATCACCCCTTGATAATACCCACGGATATTTGGCTCCGAGAACGCCATCAGAATATCCGCCCATGTTGATAGCAAGAACGCGACTAAGCGCGTCATAGCGGCATTCCATGAACATCAAAGCCTCATTTTCCGGCGGTTTGTCACAATATCTAAACACTGTGTAGGCTCAAGCGTGTTCAGACATGCAATATGGCATCATCCGCTCTCGAAGGTAATGGGAGGGCTCGAAACAGGTCGAAACACGTCGAAGGCGCATATCAGTATACCATTTTCCGTTAAATTTTTTTTCCCCTTAATACAGATTCAATCAGTTTGCCGCATTTTTCAATTCTTAATCTAAATCGCTCACGATCACGTGCAACTTCTTCCCACCGGCCTCGGCGAGCGGCTCTGTACGCATAATCCTATGCATACATCACGTGAATTTGAGCTCGAGTATCGAATCGAACGTGCTTTTCCATATTTAAATCTCCTCTTCGTCCCAATTTCATCGCGGTTTGAAAAAATATCTGCCGCAGCACCCTGCGCTACATCTGCTCACGCACCAGTCAGTGTCAGGGAAACGCTTATATAAATTCGGTCAGAAGGATACCTGTTAGGGGCGGGTGGGGGTCAAAATATCGAACGACAAAAATGTAGAAGGACCATTACTTCGAATGAAATAACCACGAGTATTAAAATAACGAAAAGTTTCTTATTCGAAATTTTTATTTTCGACGGATAATTAATTCGAGGGATCGTTCATCGAAAGATTATTTATTCAACTACCTATATATGCGAACATGAATGTACACATAGTATGTACTTTGAATAAAAAATATATCGATTCGCATAATAGAGAATGTTGATATTTTCGATATTGAAAAATAAGAATAGCTATTATTTGTAACAGCTGCGATATCGAAAAAAAATATATCGAGAAAAAAAAATTTGAATGTGTTAAACTTTGATACGTAAAATATCGAAGGACTCGAAGAGCGAATGTCAAAATAGCGAATATCGAAATAGCGAACAACCGAAAGAGGCCGAAATTGCTTAAAATTGTGGTAAATGTTATTTTCTTCATTTATTTGTATTTTTCATTATCAACCATTCAGTTCAGAGCTTGAGAGAATTTGAGGGCGCAGCTTAACTCGTTGCCAACTTTTATAAACAAATTCGAAGTTTTTTTACTTTAGCAAAAAAAAATAAATGCCTACCGCGAGGGTATGATTCTCAGAATATGTGATAAAGAGAGTAGTAAAAAAAACAAATAATTTTCATAGGACGGCAACATTCCAACTTGCCACGGTAACGAAATTTAGCCGAAAATAATACATTTTTATGTTGCATTAAGGACGTATTGGACGTACCTTCCCAATCAAAAGTGACTTTTGTCGTCGACAATATTACATACTTTATGATGAGATAAAAATCGGAAAAAAATCATCCACAATAAAGACGATAAGAAGATTAACTTTGAATAATAATAATGTCAAAAAGTTATTAAGAAATTTTTCAAACAAAACATTGTTTAACAAATTTTTAAGGAATGTGTTTTTGACACGTGAAAAGAATTCATTAACTTTTTTGACAACACATGAATTTAAAAAAAAATTTCTCACTATTTTGAAATTTCGGTTTTCGAAAATTTTTAAAATTCGAAAAATGAAGGAAAAATCGTGAATTATGGATATGTTTTCTTAAAAACGTTATATAATTAAGACGTTATAACATATAACAATACATATTAGCGTTATAACAATCAAGAAGTTTCCGGGGCATTGAAAGAATAGTTTCGTAAATACACCCTTTACAAATTTCCGAAAACCGAAATTACAAAATGATAAGAAAATTTTAAAAAAATTTATGTGTAGTCAGAAAAATCAACGGATCCATTTATCATGACAAAAAAAAACATTCCCTAAAAATGTGTTAAGCCATGTTTTGTTTAAACCATTTATTGATATCTTTTTGGCATTGTTATTATTAAAAATTAATCTTCTTATCGTCTTTACTGTGGTTGAATTTTTTCTGATTTTAATCTCATCATGAAGTATGCAATATTGTCGGCGAAAGTCACTTTCGGTTGGGAAGGTACGTCCAATAAATCCTTAACCCGTAAACACCACATCAGTGCAAATTCGCACCACCTAAAATTTCTTGTTCGTGGCTCTTATCAACAGCTTTCTGTAACGGTCTCCCCCCACCACAACAAATGTATTGTTATCCTAGGCTACGACCTGAGCAGTGTTTCGGCATCATTTGCTCCAAAACAACATTTCTAACAGTGTGTAAAGTGAGACGAGGTGCAAAGTAGCACTAGTGTGGTATCAGCGTTCGTAAAATTGGTGTGCTATAAATTTTTTTTTTTTCATATTCTTTCGGAAAACGTGTTGAATGTGAGTATTCAAATGTATTTTTTAGTTTCTAGTATGAAAATATGTAATCTTTTATCATTTTCACCTTGTTCGAAAAAATCAGAGCATCAATATTTTTCTTTGTATAAAATCATGATTGTTTTTAATTCTATACAAATCAGTAATTGTTTGTATTCAACAGCATGGCTGAGTCTCAAAGACCCTATAACTTGAGAAGTCATAAGGCAGTGGCGGCATTGTTACTGGGTGCAGACGAGGAAGTCGAACCTTCTGACGCTCCATGCTCCGATGATAGTGGAGAGGAGTTTCTGGTATCTGGGAATGAAACCAGCGATTATGAATCGGATGGGGAGGAAAACATTCCTGAATCAGAGGACGATGATATCGGTGACTTTGAAAATCAAGCTGAGAGTGCCTGTAAACGGCAGAGACTCGTGGATGCAGCACAGCGACAACGCAGCAGAGGCCACCCGAAAAAAAGTGTTCATTTTCAACACACAAGAACCATTTATATTCAATTTTTATTTGAATTGGCTAGCCGCCTAGCCAAATTCTTCGTGGAGGCTCAATTGCAGGGGTCCTGCACATTGGACAGCGCCATTCCTCTAGGACGTTCCACAGAGTGTCTGCGCACGAGGCACAGCAGCAAAAGTGCCCACACGGCCAAAATGTGTGGGTAGCCCTTACCAGATAACATATCTTGCACGACACTAAAAGAAATTAAACACAAGGAGTACACATAATTTTTAACCATATCGCCGACAAAGAGTGCGAAGCATGTGCCAATGATGTCGATGTTTTAAGAAAAATAAGAGTTCAAAGTAATTGAACATTTCCACAAAACCATGTGGCGTCTTCATTCCAATGAGAAGTGACCCTACGGATCTATTACCTGATGAAAAGGTATACTACAGACAATCGGTCTCGACGGGCATATTATTTGAGCGAAGCAGTGAGCTTCCATTTTGTGACCATAATCCCTGGCCTGATAAATCTGATTCGAAAAAAAAACGTGGTCCCAGAGAAGTGTGACCGCTATATTTCTCTCCAGTGCTTACAATAAGTACCAGTGATATCGCGAGTCACATTGACCCAAGAGAAAAGCGACCCAACGAATCACCACTACTTGAAACAGACGCCGGCGTCACCCCGGGTCACGTTGACCCCGAAGAGAAGCGACCCTATAGATCTGGTGCCTGATAACAAGGTACACTTCGGTCGTTTAACTCTATAGAGTTACGGTTTGGATCAAAAAAAAAATTTTCATTTTTTCATTACAACGTATGATCCCGTACAGTCGGTTATTAGGACATCCGTCAAAACGTCTCTCCAAATTACAGTGCTTTCTTGCTTGAAAATTCGAGTTAATTTTCGTTTCGTGTTTTTTGCATGTGCGGATTTATTTGGAAAAAGCCCGGGGTGAAGGGGGGTCGTGCATCTTTTGACTCACCGATATTTTGTCATCATCATTGATTCCTCTCATCACTATATTGTACATTGTACATTAATTATTAACCGAATTCGGAAATATACGGCAATTCGTCGAGTATCAGTAGCCGGTACCAGGCCTCCTTTATTGTCACTCGCGGTAAATATTGTAACATACGATCGAAATATTTGATATCACACGACAAGTAAACAAGCTCAACAGAAATGTCATTCTGTTACACACGGGTTATTTATCCCGTGGTAACTTATTATTATTATTATTTTATTCGCTGAAGTCAAAGGCCCCGGCGAATGGATTCTCTGTCCTATTTCAGCTGGGTAGCACCTCACCTTGTATATAGCTATAGTTGGTGATAATCAGATGAGCTGTGATGCAATGAAGGAGTACAGGTGGTTTCACACGAATGTATTTATTCAAGAACAGACATCGATCAGTCACTTTTACAATAATAGTTTAAGTTGTTACAAATGTTATACTCTATGATACACTGACGCGCAACGCCGCTAAGGTAATTGGCACGAACAATTATATCACAGAGGTAGTGAAGCGCCGCTAAGGTGTTCCTTCACTTAATGAGTTCTTATACACTTGTCTACAACAAGGGTTTGAGAAGATCACGTCAATCACGCCCGCGAGAACCTAAGTACGCGAACGGACTTGCCGCTAAGGAACGGGATCTCTCGACCGATTGCTAAGAGCGTCGTATTAAGACTGATTTGGTAATATGTCGAGAGAACCCTCGTTAGCTTTGGGCGTCCGGCTACAAGGGTCTCGTGGGGGTGGATTGAGAAATCATCGATCGATGTAGGTCTCGATGATTTCGAAACCGACGAGTTGAGAAATCATCGATGGATGGAAATCTCGATGATTTACGAAATCTGGTGATGCAAGGGGTTTACGAAATCTGATGCAAGGGATCCAATAATCCAGGTTATAAGTGATGCAAGGGGTCGAATAATCTAGGTCATTTGGTAAGGTAGCAAGAGTCCGAGGACGAAAAGAGGAATTTGCTGACGCGCGGTTTGCTCGAGTTTCCAGAGAGTGACTGTCGCAAGAGTCGGCGTACTCTCTGGAATCTGATGACTCTGTTGTGTTGCAATGACCGCAGGTAGCGATACCTTGGTTCGTCACAATTCGAAATAAAAATGTCGATCCAGAGAAGTGTTAACGCCTTATTTCCCTCCAGCGCATGAAAGAAACACCGGCGACATCGCGGGTCACATTGACTCAGAAGAGAAGCGACCCTACGAACCATCACCGCTTCATAAAGACGCCGCGCGGGTCACGTTAACTCCGAAGAGAAGCGACCCTACGGATCTGGTGCCTGATGGCACGGTACACTGTGGACGTTCAAATCTGCGGACCAATCATTTTGACCAAGAAGTAACATTTCATTTCATAATGACAATGTATGACTGCGTACACTCGGTTCTTAGGGAACCCTTTCACACTTATCTTTAAATAAAAGTGTTCTCCTGCTCGAAAATTAGAGTTACTTTTCGTATTGTGCTTTTTTCTTCCACGGATTTATTTAGAATATGCGGGGGGGGGGGGGGGGGGCGTGCATCTTTTGGCTCACCGCTATTTTGTCATCATCATTGATTACTCTGATCACTATACTGTACATTGTGCATTAATTATTAACGGAACTCGGATACATACGGCAATTCGTCGAGTATCAGTAGCCGGTACCAGGCCTCCTTTATTGTCACTCGCGGTAAATATTGTAACATACGATCGAAATAGTTGATATCACACGACAAGTAATCAAGCTCAACAGAGATGTCATTTGAAATAAAAATGTGGATCCAGAAAAGTGTTAACGCCTTATTTCCATCCAGCGCTTGAAAGAAACACCGGCTACATCGCGGGTCACATTGACTCAGACGAGAAGCGACCCTACGAACCACCACCGCTTCAAACAGACCTCGGTGTCACTGCGGGTCACGTTAACTCCGTAGAGAAGCGACCCTACGGATCTAGTGCATAATGGCAAGGTAAAATGTGGACGTTTGAATCTGTGGACCTATCCTTTGGACCGAGAAGTAACATTTTATTTCTTAATTACAATGTATGACTGCGTACACTCGGCTCTTAAGGAACCCGTGCACACTTCTCTTCTAATAATAATTTGTTCTTTCACTCCAACAATATTATCTTCTGGCATGGAGGTTTGAGTTGATACTCGTATTGTACTGTCTGGTTCCGGGACTTTATTAAAGAGCTCAGTCAGGGATGAGGTGGGGGGGGGGGGGGGCGAACGTGTATATTTCGGGTCCCCGTTATCCTATTATCGATGATATTATTCTCATTGTCATACTGTACATTGTACATTTGAGCACTCTAGAATATACCGTCATTTACCGAATTTCAGTAGCGAGTACCGGAGGTCCTTCATGTGTACTGATGTTACGTATATTAATATACTATTGAAATATACGATTCGAATACCAAACAAGCTCTTAAAGGAACTACTGAAGACCCTCATGCGTCTGCTTGTGGCTAACTGATAAAGGCTGCTGAGCCGCTATTTTGAGTATTGCTCAAATTTGTTTTCTTAAAACGTCGACGTCATGTTGCATATGAGCCACTCCATATCAATTTGACGTAAAAAATTACTATTGCCAAGGTGCCTTTTGACGACACGCGTATAAGAGGGTTGTCTACTCGACATGGAATGACACATAGTAAAAAAAATGTGTCGTAGTAACACCATCATTGCTATATAAAATTCTAAACATCACGAAAGTTGGAAGATTCTAAAAAATGACTTTCCTAGTTTCTGAGCATGAAAACTTTCTTTTACTATTTTCTTCAGGAAGCTCAGAGTTCTTTTCAATAAAAAATTTATTTTCTCGAATTTAAATTTTAACATTTTGCTGGGTGAAAAAAATAAGTTTCTGAACGCGTTTTGGACATTTTTGAAAATTCCTGTGGGTCCCACAGCTAGGCAAGTAGCAGCATTACGATATCTGTGGCTCCTACTTCTGACTACATGACCTTCATATTTCGATTGAAAAAAAAAACTCTTTTTGAAGAGTGACAAAAGTCGCTATTCGGCTTAGAAACGCGGTGCTAAAGCGTCTAAACGGGGAATAAAATAGTATTTTCAATCGCTAAAGCGCCATACTTTGATCGCAAACCAAGTGTTGGAATAAATAAATAGATTAAAACATAAAAATCTACGTTTGTGACAGTCGGGGGGCTCCACCTCCCGAACCACCCTGCTGGGGCTTCGCCCCTGAGTCCCAGGGGATATACTGTAACGGTAGGCTTTTGTCCTTATGACAAGGATTCACGCTACGCGTGAATTCGCGCTTCGTTGATATACGGAGCAGGTGAAAAGAGACTCAAATATGTTTTAATTTCTTGATTTTTCTTTCTTTTATTCGTTACAGTCGTTTCTCTCGTATTTCTTATGTTTCATTCATAATATATTTTTTTTTGTATCACAACAGCTTATGGTGTCCTTGTTATATTCAAATTTTTCTAATGATAGAAGAGGTAGGTTTTTAATTAGGAGTGAAGAGCCCAACGGCGGGAAATCCGAGGTCATCCCAAGGAAATCCGTTGCTGGTATCGGAATTTTAAGCGGACGATCTAGGTAGAGCCCAACGGCGGGAAATCCGAGGTCATCCCAAGGAAATCCGTTGTTGGCACTCGGAATTTTAAGCGGACGATCTAGGTAGAGCCCAACGGCGGGAAATCCGAGGTCATCCCAAAGAAATCCGTTGTTGGCACTCGGAATTTAAGTGGAAGATTTAGGTAGAGCCTAACGGCGGGAAATCCGAGGTCATCCCAAGGAAATCCGTTGCTAGTACTCGGAAATTAAGCGGATATTTTTGGTAGAGCCCAACGGCGGGAAATCCGAGGTCATCCCAAGGAAATCCGTTGCTGGCACTCGGAATTCGATGGGGAAACTTTGATTCTAATACAAACTCCAAATTCTTGAGGTGATTTTAATTGACTAATGGCGTTCTGTCGTCGGGCAGAGTAACTGTCTCGTCGGGACTTCGGGAGTCATTCCAAGCTAGAGCAGAGTCGGCTGGTTAGAGCTCCGTCCTCTTCTCCGGTCTCGGAGCGAAGTGCCTTTCTAGTGGCCGAAATCCCTCCTTTTATACCCGTCCAGGGTTGTCCCAGAATCCTCTGCGCTTTTCCCCTCTTCGCCGTTAAGGCCGGATTCTCATGAAGCGTCTGTTCGGCGCGCTCGACTTCGTCCCCTCTCCACTATCAAGCCGGATCCTCACGACGCGTTGATTCGGCGCGCTTGACTTCGTCGCCGAAGCATCGTAGACAAAGGAGGGGGAGGGGGGCTTTGCGATATCGTTACAATACACACACGCACACGCGTGAACACACACGCACACCCACACGCGCACGAACACACCTGGAAGATCGCACGCGAATGAAGACGGGCGAACGAAGAAGACATGCGAACAAACACACGCGCACGAACGCACGTACACGAACATACACGGACTAAGACATCTGAACAAACACACGTGCACGAACACATGCGAACGAACACACGCGCACGAACACACGTGTACGAAAACACGTGAATGAACACGCGCGCACGAACACACGCGAATTAACACACGCGAATTAACACACGCGAACGAACACCCGTGAACGAACACACGCGCACGAACCCACGCGCACGAACACACGCGAACGAACACACGTTTATGAACACACGCGGACTTACACACGCGGACTTTCCAAGGTTGTCTCCTTGTTACACACAATTTTCTCAATTTGCCTTTACACCTCCCGTCCTTTCGTCTCCTCTACATTTCACGTCCTTCCATTACCTTCCCTCCTTACATCCTTACACTCCATACAGTCCATCCTTACAATCTATACTATCCATCCTTACATTTTTATTCCTCTGCTTTATTCCGCCTTGCCCGCTTCACTCCTCGCTCTCTTCCATACACCACTTTCTTCTTCTTGACCTTAATAACCTACTTTCCCTCCGTCCTTTTTTATTTACCTTCCTTTATCTCTCCGCTTATTCGAAACTGGCTCGCCCACTTGCCTTTCTCACCCGCTCGCTTTTCTCATCCTCTCGCTTTACCCGCTCGCACGCTCGCTCGCTTCCTTAACCCTTAACCCTTATTCTATCCTTACTCTATCACCTGTCCTCTCCTTCGCCGACTTCCGTTTCCGTCCATTCGCTCCATTCCTTCTTTCACTCTGACCCTTCCTCCCTCTGCCCCGCCACTATCTACTCCCCTTCTCTCTCGCCATCACCTTTTCCCACTACCCTCCCGCCCTCCTCTAGATCCCTACGTCTAGATCCTCAATATCCTTCGCTGTCCGTCTGGCTTTCCTCTCTCTCTCTCTCTCTCTCTCTCTCTCTCTCTCTCTCTCTCTCTCTTTCCACCTCTCTCTGTCCCTTCGACTTCCGTTCCCTACCTTTTCCCACCACCATACCTCTCCCTTCAACTCTATTCTTCCATTGCCAACTTTTACTCTCTTCCCTTTGACCCTCTCCTCCTCACCAATCCTTCTCCGCCGCCATTACGTTCTTCCCTCTTTCCCCGTCTGATCCTCCTCTATTATCTCCTTCCCTCCTCTTAACTTCCTCTTCTTCCTTATTACCTCCTTCTTCGCCTGCCCACTCTCCATTATTACCTCCATCTTCCCCTCCCTTCCATTCGCCCTCTTCTTCCAATCTCTCTTCTCTTCTCTATTTTTCCCGTCCCCCCTAGCCCCTCTATTACCCTTGTTGCCGTCCCCCTTGCTGTTCCTTCTATTTATACTCTTTTTCTAATTATATTCCACTTCTTTTCTTCCCTCTCCGCTATCTCCATCTTTCGTTCTAGCTCCTCCGACCGTTTCCTTATTTCCTCCCCCTCCCCTGTTCCGCTCTCCCCGACCGTTTGTCTTCCTCTTCCTCTCTCTATCTCCCGCCAGTCCCTTCCATCCTTTTTTCCGCCCCTATCCTTCTTCCTATGACCTCCCGGTCTTCCTTCCACCTTTCTTCCACCTGTCTCCCTTCCTCCCTGATTTTCTCCAATTCCTCTCTCATCTCTCTCCTCTGCTCCTTAATTTCGTGTGCGTCTCTCCTAGCTTCCTCTCTAATCTCTTTTATCATCCTCTCTATGTTTTCTCCCCTTTCTTCCATCCTGTTCTCCTCCACCTCCGTGTTCCTTTTTTTTCCTGCTCCTTTCCTTCCCCGTCTATTCACTCTTTTCCTCTCTTCCCGATTTAAATCGTCCCGCTCACACCGTCTATCTCTTTCTACCTGTCACTTGTCTCTGCACCTTACCCGGTCTCTTTGTCGCTACCTCTCTCCGTCGTCAAATGACACTGCCGATCACCTCTCTCTCCCTGCTCTCTTCCTTACCTTCCTTCTGCTGTCCCTTCTCACCGCCCGATGCCGCTACGATCGTGCCCGCTTGCCGACTCACGTCGTGCCTGCCCCCTGTCTCGCCCCACCCCTCTTCGGCGCGCTGCTTCCTTACCTCTTTTCCTGCCCTTTTTTGCTCTGCTCTTTGCTCCCTCCACCTTCCCTCTCCCTCCCTACACTTTCACTGCTGTTATCGCGCCTTCACCTACCTTTCCCTTCACTTTCCGCCTTTTTTTTTCCACCTCTCTACTGCCTTTTCCTGTACTTTATCTCTCACACTTCGCTCACCCGTCATTCTCCATTCACACCGGAAACGGAAGCCCATGCTTGCGTATATATTGATTGCAATAAAACCAGAAAAATGTCGTTGAGATTATTTTCTTGCAACCATTGTATTCCATTGATACGCGCTGTGACAATCCCCAGGACTTACACGATATTGTTTACAAGTTTTTTGTAATTATATCATCCTTGATGATGCTATTGTTTACGTTGAAAAGCACTCGATACGGAAGTATATAATACGGAGATCAACTCCACATTACATAGAAAGCAATTTAATGATGCAATGCTATCGGATTGCCTTGCCTAGCAATTAATAAGGCGTATTGCAGATATTCAATCATTACCTGTCGGATTCGGGACCAGGTCCAAAGATTCGTCACTCGAACTTTTCTGACCATCGCGATCTCCTTCATCCACTGAATCAATTGAAAACATTTTCGATAAAGTGGACATATTATATCATTTTTACGGCACAGGCATTGAAAAGCCACTATTCGGCGCCTATTATCGATCCGATCGACCTGTCGGATTCGGGACCAGGTCCAAAGATTCGTCACTCGAACTTTTCTGACCATCGCGATCTCCTTCATCCACTGAATCAATTGAAAACATTTTCGATAAAGTGGACATATTATATCATTTTTACGGCACAGGCATTGAAAAGCCACTATTCGGCGCCTATTATCGATCCGTAAAGTAGCACTTTTCGTGGCTACCTTTGCAACTGACAGAAAATTTTTTTTTTACGGCACAGGCATTGAAAAGCTACTTTTCGACGCCTATTATCGATCTGTAAAGTAGCACTTTTCGTGGCTACCTTCGCAACTGACACGAAAAAATTTTTTATGGCAGTTCCGAGAGTCGTGCACCGTACTGCCCTATCCCTAAATTCTTATATTTTATGTCACTTTTGCATACGGAATAAAACAAACATTCATACTAAAAGTCTCTCCGTGCAGTTGATTCTAACCTCTTTTAATTGTGTTAGAAATTATCATAATTTATTAGCGCTTAAAAATCCTACTCACCCATAGGTTAAGTTAAGGGGTAACACCACTATAAAAACATAAGAAAAGCGCTGTTTTAACCATTTTTTTTAGATGGAAGAAAAGGTAATAGGATAATAATATTTACGGAAGTTATGAGGCATATATTTAAGTATAATACAAAAATTTATTATCAAAAAATATTTTAAAATGGCGACACTGGAGCCTTTCTCGTGAAACTGAATGAATTCTGCGGCACGCAGTGCTGCAGAATTTCATATGCAAATTTAAATCTAGAAAAAAAAAACTACTTAATCTACATGTCTATAGCTAGAGAAATACGTAGGGGATTTTAAAAATATTGATTTTTGTGTAATTGGCGAGTATTGGAATGAAAATTTTGAATTTTTGACAAAAGAGAGGGCTCTCATTTGTTAATAAATAATGTTTAAATTAACTTCTCGAAAACCCCCTACGTATTTCTGTAGCTATTAATATATCTATAGATTAAGTGCTTTTTGTTTTTCAAATTCAAATTTGTGACAGTTACACTGCGTGCCGCATGTCCCGCGAGAATGGCTCCAGTGTTGCCATTTTTGAATATGTTTTGATAATAATTTTTTGTATTATACTGAAATATATGCCTAATAGCTCCCTCAAATATTATTATCTTATTACCTTTTCTTCCATGCCAAAAAAAAATTGTGCATTTTTAGATTTTTACAGTGGTGTTATCCCTTAACATAAGGTGGAAAGATGATAAATTAATGAACGAAAAATTATTTTTGGGAAAAAATAATAATCTTCGGTATTTAGGGTTTGCCGTGCATCAGAAGTTTTTTTTAAATTGATTAAGCATAGGGACAATTGGGCTCCATTTTTTTTTTATGCTTAGATAATAGCAATTAGATTGGTTGGACTCTAACTCATGGGTAGATAGAGTGAAAAGACTACTAAGATGAATAAACTTATCGCATTGTTATAGACGAGACATTTATTCATCTTAGCGGTCTTTTTTTGTATATGTAGAGTTATCGGTAATATATTTGACAAAGCTACATAGCTTATACCAATGAAGTGCATTTTTATTTATAAAATTTTATTTGATGAATATAAAAACCATTTTACACCTAATATTTTTTATATTTTTTACTTTCATTTTTATTCTCTAGCATCAATATACTTTAGAACATGAGAGATAATCACATTAACTTTTATATTAGTCGTCTTTTAATCGTCGTATTGTCTTCTGTAATATTCTCCACTGCTGTGATTCCACCTATTTCTGTCATAATAACCACTTCTTGGACCACCTTTTCCACGAGGCTCATAACCGTTCAACCTGTAACTTTATAATTTTAATGGAATTAGGCAATACAGGCATATTTTCTGAATTTTTTATTTTTCTGAATTTATCCGAGACAGAATGATAGGAATACGAAAACTCTGGAGTATGAAAAGTACGTTTCGTAATGCAACCTCGATATATAAAATGAAAATTAACTTACTAGTGTCTCGAGCCTGCTTATTTCGAACTCCTCTTTTTTGTAGTTTATTTTACGAATCAGAACGCTTCCCCGGTTTTTTTTCCCTCGATGTATCCGATATTTTTCTTCAATTCCTCTTTCGCTCGCTCAACTCGTTGTGCCACCTTGATCCCAATAAGGCTGTTGTATTTCTTGATAATTTGTTCCTCATTTCTTTTTTTTTCAACCTCCTCAACCATTTCTGCTTTTATCTTCGTTATCTGTTCTTTTGTCCTCTCTTCTACCTCTCTTTCAACAACGCTCAATTCTTCTACACTTAAAATATCCAAATCTTTACCGTTAGAGATCTTTGATCTTTGCGTCCATCACCTCCAGAATTTTCGCTTTTATTTTGCCTCGTATTCATCTCTTAATATTTTCTTCACTTGATCGTTAACAGCTTCATCAATGTTCTCGTTTTCTTCTTTAGCTTCCTGAAATTTTATACAATTTTATTTATATTTTAATTTACAAGCGGTAATTTTAATAGAAATTCGTACAGAAACTCAAATTTCACGGCCGTTTGGATTTTACACTTAGACTGAAGGACCAGGATGTGTTGTATCAAATTTAGCGAGAATCGCTTAAGGGGTTTTGATTTACTGAAGTTTTGAAATTTTTTTAAAATCAGCTATAACCAAGAAAAATATTGAGCTACTGAGCTACAACTTTATATACCCTTACACTGAAAGACCAGGATGTTATAGATTGAATTTGGCGAGAACTTCACGAAGGGTTTTGATTTTAAAATTTTTTGAATTTTTCGAATAATTTAAAAAAGGTGCAAACCTGAAAATTACACAGTACTCGAAGAACACCAAAATAATTCAATTGTTTTGTGGTTGAAATCATATTTTTGTAGTCCATTTTATCACTGCAAGCATTGTTCCATTTTCAAAGGGAGCAGTAGCGGGGTGGGTAGCGTGCTCGGCTCGCACGCAGTGGCGTGCGATGTGGCCGGGTTCGATTCCCACTGCCGGCACCAATGGAGAAATTTTCTGAGTGCTTTTTCTGTGACCCCGGTGTTTCGGAACCCACCTAAAAAAGTAGGTCCAAAGGAAACCAGCGCCTTGGTGTGGTGACCGAAAGGCTGGGAAGATATCTCGGGTTCGATTCCCGATGACGTAGCACGGCTGATGAAAGCACAACGGGCTTGGACGTAAGTCCAGAAACAGGAAGGACGAACTACGACTGCCTCTATCCCAAAGTGCTGACATCTACCGTGTGCGAGACGAGCTCCGGCAGCGAGAAGCACTGCCGTAGCACAGCAGATGGTAAAAAGCACAAACGGGCTCGGACGTAGCTCCAGAGGCAGAGCGTGCGAACTACGACTGTTTCTGTCCCAGGTGCTGACATCTAGCAGGTGTGCGACAAGCTTCGGCAGCGGCGATCGAGCCGGGGACAAACGGATACGAGAGGAGACCAAGGGGAAATGGTGTTGGGAGCCCGCAACCCTCATGGGAATCGGTCTCATACCATACCATACCATTGTTTCATTTTCAACTTCTCGTAAGTAGATATAGGGCATTCCACGTCAACTCGACCTGGGTCTGACCCTCGACCCCTCCGATTCGGTCCGTGATTTTTTATATCGTTGATCCATCTTTAAAAAACACGCTAAATTTTATTGAAATTTTTCGGAACAAATTTGTCGGAATTAAAAATTAAAATAACTCAAAAAAGAAAATAAAAATGACGGCCATAATTTGAAAATCTGAAAAAATTCTCAAAAATCCTGCATTCAATATAAAAAATGTTGACGCGAGCGTCAGAGTGGGCCGGTGCCTGCTTCTATTTTTAATTTGAGATTTTTTTTTTTTTTTTTTTTTCAATAGACGCAAAGGTTGGTTCACTGTGGGCAGTTGCTGGAACATTTTTATATGTAACTCCCGATTTCTTAAGAATTTTCAAAGACTTTTTTGGAGCCATTTTATTCATTTTCTTTTCGTCCACCGTCACTGCATGGCTGCTGAGACAATTTTGCGAGTGTATCCCCCGCAATGTTATTTGTTTTCTGATGTATCGAATGTACCAGTGCTATGGTGGTGAATAATAATTAAGTAGGGTCAACTCTGTAAAATATTATGTAATTATTCGCACATGATTTTTTGTTTTTTTTTTTAAATCTCGCGGTGTCTCCACAGCTAATCACGTTGTAGTATTATAAAGAGCCTTTGCGATGGTGTATTATTATGTACACTCGTTTGCCGCTATAACGGCTGCCGCTATAACATACACGCGTCGCGCCGCTTCAACGTACTGAAATCACCTTCTCCTTCCCCCCACTTACCAACCGGGCATAGCGTGCGTTTCGACGCTCGCGCATAGCTCTGCGCAACACAACATTCACGAACACGCGCACACATTCAACGATAGTCCTGAGAGTGGGGAGCTCAGCTGTCGCGGGCGTAATAGCGGCACTCGGCAGTCCCGAGCCTGACGTTATAACGGCGAACGAGTGTATTATTATTCATCATTGGTTAGGTTAGGTTACACGTGGCAGTCGATAGAATGAGCGTCAGTAGGGTCTGGCCCTGCAGATCGCTTGACCGGTACTGCAATCCGTTTAACCTCAGGAAACATGTTCGTCGAACTGGACTTCGATTCGCGCCAAAAGAGATTCTGGAAAAATTTCCAGAATTCGATTTGTTGTACTTCTGTCGCAGTTGTCGACCGCAAATGAGAGAATATCATGGACCAACTATCGATATTCCAAGTAAAATAAAATTATTCTTTTCATTTTTCCAATTACTTCTCACAATTACTCCTCTTTGTCTCCTTTGCCCTCACTTTTTTCCATTTTGCATGATTATTTCAATTGTAGGAGATTGTCTTGAACCAAGTCAATTTCAAGAATCTCCTGAACCGGGTTATGATCAATGCTCTCCCGAACCAAGCCACGGTCGAAGCTATTCTAAACCAGGATGCAGTGAAGAATCTCTCACACCAGATTGCAGTCGTGATTGGCCCAAAGCTGGCTGCAGTCGATACTCTTTGGATGCGAAGTGTAGTCAACGCTCTTTAGTATTACACTCTCATACTGCGGCACTGGAGGCTACTCAGGAAAAATCAACGCTGACATCAAAACAAGATGGACGGGATTTTTCAACACTAACGCCCAGTCAGATCACATCATCGTCACAACCGACTCAAAGTTCATCGACGGTTCCGAGTCAAATGTCCTGGTTCAACTCTGACTTGGGACTTCCAGCGGTTAATCAGGCATTAGAAATATTGAACGTATCTCCAATTCCGAGAAGAAAGCTTAAAATGACAAGTTGGGTAGATCAGAAACTTGGCGATGCAAAATATGCTATGAAGAAGGCAATAGGATTACCGGTGTCGCACGAAGCACGTGTCGAAAATTCAGAATTCATCGAGATGATATCGCAGCTCAAAGAAAAATTCAACGATCTATCGACGACTAGAAACGAAAGAATCCAGATACTAACCCTACTGCCGCGTAGTCGGAGTAACGTCAAAGTTTCTGAAGAATTCGAGACGTCGCTATACATGGTTAAGATTGCAAGAAAGCTGTGTAAAGAGAACGGAATCTTGACTACACCGGGTCCGAAACTTGGTGAGTTTGCTTTATAATTAAAGTAGTCAGTTACAATTCGCGGTTATTTAATTTGAAATAACAGAGAAATAAGTTGTAACCTCCCAATCGATGTCGGATTTTTTCTGATGGGACGATGAATGACACAAATTTGTTGTATTCTATGAGAAGTTGCTCTTCCCGCCATCTTCAAATGACAGTATCCTTATTTTTCCGTAATCTTAGATAAATGCCCACATAGTTCATAGTCTTTGTATTTATTCTTGCTCCAAAGAAAAAGCTTGAGAAGTATTTCATCCAAATTAAGCCCACACCGGGAAACGTGATAATAAAATGCCAAAAAAGTAAGATCAATGATCCATCCTATTTCAGGAAATCTCTTTCTGAAGAAACCAAAGCAAAAGTAATTGCTTTTTATGAAGATGACCAAGTCAGTGTTACATTACCAGGAATAAAAGATTTCGTTTCTGTACGTGAAATTCACGGGTAAAAAGTGCACCATCAAAAAAAGTTAATATTGTGCAACTTAAAAGAACTTTACGAGAACTTTAAAACGGCGAATCCTGAGATCGGTATTGGCTTTTCCAAGTTCGCTACTTTGAGACCGCAACATTGCGTATTGGCAGGCGGGTCTGGAACTCATACGGTCTGTGTGTGTCCGTTTCATCACAATATGAAACTGATGATTTCAGGTAAAGCATGTTTCTTTACGGTATGGTAGTTTTTACACCAACTCCCCTGAGGGTTGTGGGCTCCCAACACCATCTATCTTTGGTTTCCTCTCGTATCCGTTTGTCCCCGGTTCGATTCCCGCTGCCTGAGCTTGTCGCGCACCCGCTAGATGTCAGCACCTGGGACAGAAACAGTCGTAGTTCGCACGCTCTGCCTCTGGAGCTACGTCCGAGCCCGTTTGTGCTTTTATCATCTGCAGTGCTACGGCAATGCTTCTCGCTGCCAGAGCTCGTCTCGCATACGCTAAATGTCAGCACTTTAGGACAGAGGCAGTCGTTGTTCGTCCGTCCTGTTTCTGGAGCTACGTCCGAGCCCGTTATGCTTTCATCAGCCGTGCAACGGCATCGAGAATAGAACCCGAGACATCTTCCCAGCCTTTCGGTCACCACACCAAGGCGCTGGTTTCCTTTGGACCTACTTTTGTAGTCACAGAAAAAGCACTTAGAAAATTTTTTCATTGGTGCCGACAGTGGGAATCGAACCCAGCCACATCGCGCGCCACTGCGTGCGAACCGGGCACGCTACCCACTGCGCTACTGCTCCCCTCTGAATGTTTGTTCTATATTTATGCAATATTTTCTCTAAACAATTACATACATGATTTTGGGCTTGATATTGCAATCTATTATTGCTTAAATTTTGAATATTTTAGCTTGTAACTTAACGAAACTGACGGAAAATTCGGCAATGCCTATGGCCAACTATGAGGATTGTGAGTCGACGCTGGTATGTCGTGTTCCTGATTCATCCTGTTACTTAGGCAAATGCAAAAATTGTCCGGATTCCCTTCAGTTGAAGGATAGTTTACTGAACCACTTGGACGAAAACAACATAGAACATATTACATACACGCAGTGGGTTTTGAAACCTCGAGCGACACTTGAAACTCACGTGAAATGTGGACTTAAATTTATGGAGGAGTTTTTTGAACGAGCCAAAAGTCTTCTTCCTCATTCTTTTATTGCTAAACAACAATCGGTTTTCCTCAAATGGCTGAAAGAGAATCTGAAAGAGAGCGAGTACATCGTTATTTGTGATTTTGCTGAAAATTACGCTTTCATCGTACAGGACGCTGCTCCAGGATTTTATTGGAATAATGACCCGGCTACTATTTATCCTGTTGTAGTCTATTACAGATTAGACGGCTAGTTGATGCATAAGAGTCTTGTCGTAACCTCCGATTGCCTCCATCACGATTCTGTTGCCGTACACGTTTTTACCCACATTGTCATAGATTTAATCAAACTAGAAGTAGGGATGCCTAGTCGTGTATTCTACTTTTCCGATGGAGCACCACAACAATTTAAAAATTTCAAAAATGTTATAAATTTGTGGCATCATGAGGAGGACTTTGGAGTTCCTGCCGAATGGCACTTTTTTGCTACCGCACACGGGAAGGGGCCATGCGATGGAATTGGTGGAACGTTAAAAAGATTAAGTGCTAGAGCGAGTTTGCAATTTCCCTCAGATCGTCAGATTCTGAAACCCCGAGACTTATTTCAATGGGCATGTTCTACTGGCACTATGCCTTCTATAGCCAAGAGATTCTCCACGACTGGCGATTATAACCAGGCGAAAGAGTTATTAAGTAAGAGGTTCGAATGTGCTAAAACGATTCCGAATACTCAAAAACATTACTGTTTTATACCGTCACATGGGGGTATGACTATGAAGTTGTACTCGGCATCTCAACAATCCGAAGTGCATAATATTATTAAGAGAAACCGTTCTGTTCGTGGTAAAAAATAAAATCACTGGATAGAGTATGCCATTCTATACAGAAAAATATTTTTTGTGTGTTCCAACGTATACCCTTGCGGGTTTTTACGTATTAACCCTTCCCATTTGCTTCCTCCTACCGGTCCCTGCCCGCACTTCGCTATGCTAACCTAACTTCCGTAGCATCCGCAGCTGTTTTTTAGCTACACTGTATTGCATTCGCCGTGGACATGGGGAAACTGCGGAAAACCCATGCCGATATAGGCGGCCTTACTTTTACTGAGTTTCCGATATGTTACCATATCCGAATCTCAGGAAAACTGCCTCCCGCTCGGTAGTCGGCGTGCCAAGCCAGCGCACGGCCAAGCGGTCACCCATCCAAGTAGTGGCCTCGGCCAATACTGCTTAACATGGGAGATCACCAGAGCCGCACACCGACCGCATGTCCACTACTGTCGGTTTACAGAAAACTAATTATGGAGTTAATTCTATACTTCTGACCTGGAAAATCAATCCTGCTGAAAATCCCACGTGTGTTTACATAATCCACACTCAGGTCACGCTTTCTTGAGGGGCAAATTTGTTTTCACCAACAAATGTTTTCCCAACTTTCACGTGAACGTTTCTAGAATTTTGTGAGCCGGCGGTAAATCATCATCAATAAAGGTAGTCTTCACCTTTAACTTTTTGTATTCTTGTTGGAAACACCATCACTACGCCATCAGTGCCCGACGTTGAACAGGACCGAACTTCCTGCGACACAAGATTCCCTTACTGAAAGCGAACCTTGGAGAGTCAGTCCGAGTGGGGCAACCACAATGATCCAATATGAAACATTGTCACTTCCTGTGAATATGACACTTCCAATATGGCGGTCCCACAGAGTATGTATGTACATAGCTCAATATTCTCTCGGCGAACACGAATAAAATGGCTCCGAAAAAGTCTTTGAAAATTCTTAAGAAATCGGGAGTTACATATAAAAATATTCCAGCAACTGCCCACAGTGAACCAACCTTTGCGTCTATTGAAAAAAAAAAAAAAAAAAAAAAAATCTCAAATTAAAAATAGAAGCAGGCACCGGCCCACTCTGACGCTCGCGTCAACATTTTTTATATTGAATGCAGGATTTTTGAGAATTTTTTCAGATTTTCAAATTATGGCCGTCATTTTTATTTTCTTTTTTGAGTTATTTTAATTTTTAATTCGGACAAATTTGTTCCGAAAAATTTCAATAAAATTTAGCGTGTTTTTTAAAGATGGATCAACGATATAAAAAATCACGGACCGAATCGGAGGGGTCGAGGGTCAGACCCAAGTCGAGTTGACGTGGAATGCCCCATATACAGCACCGGTTCTGGATAAAGTGTGGGCGAGGGGGTGAAGCGGTGCGAGGGGGGCTCCGCAGCGTGGGGAATCTCGAAGCTTCTAGAACGTTGTGCCATAATAATGACATTCCAAACGGATGACGTCTTCAATAATAATATCATGAAAAAAACATCGCAGTCGAAGGTCAAGGTCGACAATAGTATCAGATTTCAGAGCTCAGAAATAATAATTTCAAGAAATGCTTGACATTCCGAAGTGATGGGGGGTGGGGGATCTCAAAGCCTCCAGAACGTTCCACCATAATAATTCGGAAGTGATAGGGGGCGAGGGGGATCTCGAAACTTCCATAATAATAATGATAAATCCTTGACATTCCGAAGTCATAGAGGGGGGATCTCGACACTTCCAGTACGTTCTTCTATAATAAATCCATGACATTCTGAGGCGAGGGGGATCTCGAAGCTTCTTCTCGAAGCTTCTGAAACATTTTATGACATTATCATTCAGGAATAACAGGAGGGGGTAATTTCAAGGACATTCAACACTCCGGATTTCAGAACTGCGCAATTGAGAAGGTCGACAATAGTTTCGGACCTCGAATTGCAAAGTTTTGGCGACGAGGGGGTCGGGGGAAGCTTCCAGAACATTCGAATGACGCAATCTCTTCTGGAACATTCGATGACATTCCTGAGAGTGGGGGGAAAAACTGAATGAAAACAATGAAAACTTTGAAATGTGACAAAAAGTGTATTACCGAGATTGTATATCGTGTTCTGAGTGCAACGTTATGCATGATTCAATCGATGTTATTGATAAACACGTCAAAGATGTATATCAATTTGTAGGCTATTTGAGCATGAAATTGTTTCAACTGAAACGTGAAATACAGGTGAATGAATATGTATTTTTCGAGGATGAACCTGTTAACCTTGTAATAGATCATACTTAAAATTTACACGATCTTGTGAAAAAAATGAAAGAATTTGTGACGATTTGTAAGGAAAAGAATAATGGAAAGAAATAAAATACTCTCGAAAATATACCATGTTTTTGTTTATTCAAAAAACCAATACATCATAGCTTTAAGCAAAAAAAACATACTAATTTCTTAATATTACCACTAATTGGATTGTATTCAACGATTCGCTCATGCAAAATCAAACAATATGCTGATGTTTGAGGTGGAAAAGGGATCGCTGACTCGAATTCCAAGCGAATATCAACTGGTCCCGATTTCAAAAATTCGTTTTGTTTCGAACAATCGATAACAATTAATGGCGCGTATTTGAGGAAATCGGCTTTGCTCAACAATGGTTCAGACTCTTTACCGTAATACGACGCTTGAAAGTTTGCATACATATACAGAAGAGCATATTGGTTACGAGGAATATCAAGATTCAAGTTTGCATAAGGGTAACACTGAGAGTTCAAATACTGCTTAATATCGTGAATGTTGCAGTGATCAAAGTGACTCGAATTTGTATTTGCGTTATTTTTTCTTGCAGTTTGAAATCCCACTATTATGTATCGAGGTTTTTTGAGTGGCGTCGACGTTTTAACGACCCACACGTGTTTCGAGGTAGCCGGTAGTAGTAGATTCTCGTACAATTCCCACGTACGAAAACTCATAGCAATTGATGGATCCTTAACAATAAAGCGAACCCTAGCGGATCGGACGACCACTAATTGACGGTCGTTTTTTCCATGGTCAAAACTGGCTGGTAAAACCACCGTAAAACGACCAAGTGTCATTAAAATGGCGCATTCGAAAAAACGACCATATGACGGTCATTCGCCGCCTTTGACCGTCAACGACCATTCGTACTTTTCCAAACCCAAAATCACCGTGAACAAAATGACCGTCAACGGCCATTCGTACATTTCCAGACCCAAAACGACCTTAAACAAAATGACCATCATTGACCGTGAACGACCATTCGTAATTTACCCCGGCTGAAAACGACCGTGAACGACCATAATGATCGGTTGAGAGTAGTGACCGTTATTGACCATCAACGACCTTTCCTTATTTTTAAGGGCTCTTTGTAAAATGACAGTTACTGAATTTTTCAGGGGTCAAACGATTATAAATAACCACTCCAAAATTTGCTGGTAGGTAATAATTGCCAGGAAAGGACAGTAGTAGAAAAAAGCGGAAAGAATAACAACGGAAGAAAGGAGTCACAAGAGCAACATTTGCGAAGTAGTGTTCGCGTTGCTTTTGGGATCGGGACAGCGGTACGCAGTACCGAAATATGGAATTTTTATTTATACTTTGTTCCAGTTGCCCTCCACATAAGGAGTGACTCGAAACATTCATCAATTTAATAAATTAATATATTTCTGGTTATATAAATAATGTCTTATTGAGTAATGTAATGCAAGTGATGTAGTTAAAGTAATGTAGTTACAAACGCTACAAAAGTGGAACCACCGCTCGTTGTTTTCTTAACCATATTGCTTGTCGAAGTTTTTGCGCAATATTATCGCAGGATCGAGTTGACATTCGTTATTTTTTATAGAGACTCGTTGTGGCTGACTCTTCGAGACGTCGCACATCGCCTCGATGACCGTCCTCAAAGATGCGTCACCCTCTATAAAAATCATTGTACGTTATCATTACGAATATGAAATTCAAGTAAAAATTTGTTTTGCAGTGATGGTATTACCGTAGTACTTGCTGTTGCGGCATTCCGTGATCGAATCGTACCGGGACAGCTCCTTACCGGTAACCAGCAACGAATATATGTACACCGTCATCATTTTTATTTTGTCAAATCTACAGATTGAAATTAAAAACGTTTCCATACTACGTATCGGCATAGCGTATTTACATTAAAATAATTACCGAGAGTTGTTTCTCTTTGCTTACCGGGATACGTTTTCTTTGCCTTCGGAATGAATGTCGTTCACTATAAAATATTTGTGAAACAAATACTCTGCGTATTGCGGTACGTCTGTCCATTCTATGAAATCCTTGGCTTGTGTCAGCGTCAATCCTTCATTCTCCGCATTTGTCGTCGACGCCCAATCGTACAAATTCATTATCGTTGCCACTTCATGGGACCAATCGGAGATACGTACATTTCCTGCAAGCGTTGGGACGAAAAATCGTTAGATTCAATGTTGATTTCCTTCAATAAATATATCGTTGACATGGAACATTCTTCAAATTGGCAGAAATGCACGCGTGCACATAAGGGTGATTCATTTTTAAGTTTTTTTTTTCGCGTTACACCTTTTGAAAGTAAAGATTTTAATTTCCAAAAGTATGTCGCGAAGGAGTTTTGCTGTCGAAAAATTCTAAGTGGTGCTGCATTCGACCTTAACACCTAAAAATGCGGCACCTCTTGGAATTTTTTGTCAGGGAGTTCTCTTCGAGAGGTGTTTTCTTATGTCCAAATATGATTTTAAGAAGGGTGTATGCTCAATTTTTCTTATAAGCTATTGAAAAAACACCAAAAATACGAAAATTCGGTATATAAAATGGGTTTGACCAAAAATTATCAATTTGTTGCTCACAAAAACCAGCGCACCAACTATTGATTTCTTCCAATTGATTATCTCCAAGAAAAAAGAGAGTTACTTTTAATAGAATGAAATTTCCAATTTTTTTCGTATTTTTTTTTTTCATGTCACTGGGACCATTGCTGATTCAACGAAAAGTCTGCTTATCCTTTCTTAAGAGACTACAAAGAATCCTCAAATTTGTTCATATTTTCTGGAGCACCTGTACGGAAGATTTCAAACATTGATTTTGGGGGACTTTTGAAGTTTTCGTTCTTTCAATGTAAGATATGTTGGTATTTATTGAGGGTATCAATACTTATGCACGATAGTTTTTATTTGTCTTGAATATACCTTTTGGAAGAACATTTTTCAAAATTTGTTAAGGATGTATGCCGCCCGTACATTCCCAAACAAAGGTTTGATTCGATGAAAATTTCAGTACTACGCGGTACGACAAAAATCTAAAAAATCAACGATACTGATAATGATGAGAACATTAATTTTCAATAATATCAATATCAAAAAATTATTAATAAATTGTTTCAACAAAAATTTGTTCAACAAATATCCATTGAGGTTCATTTTTTTACTATTTTAATTTCAGTTTTTTTTATTTTGAAAAAAAAATGAAAACTAGCAATACTTGGATATGCTTTTCTAAAGAAATTCCCTGTTACACCCAAGAAGAAGGTTATTGAACGAATAGTTTCATCATATCACCCAATAAAAGTTCTTGAAAACATGAATTTCGAAAAAGAGAGAATTCTTAAAAAAATTCATATGCATTCAGAAATATCATTAAATTTCTTTATTATCACAAAAAATAAAGTTTATCAGAGATTTGTTGAATAAAATTTTTTTAAAAGAATTTATTAATAACTTAGGCATTATCATTATTCGAAAACAATGCTTGTAGTATCATCGATATGGCTCATATTTTCCAAATTGTTATCTCATCGCAATACACTGAAAATTCTCACCGAAACTTACTTTTGGTGAGGAGGACTGTAAGAGCAAAACATCTTCAAACAATACCAGCGTCCAAAATAATTTTCAGCCCGAAACATTAAAATTGCTAATTGTGACTGTCTTTTTTTCGGAAAAAATATCAAAAATAATTGAAAAAAGGATATTTAAAACGAAAAAATTGTAGGAATCTCTAACTTTTACAGTTTGTTATTTTTGAATGGTAAAAATCGTCAAAAAGTAATTTTCCAAAATTTTCCCTACATGCATTGCAATACATTATTTTAGAACATCGTTCTACTTCTTATATTTAAACAAGTGAGGTGTCACACTTCTCGTCGAAAAATCGGTTCGTGCACGTCGAAAAAATGAGCTGAAATTGTCCAAGTGCATTGCATTGAATAAACAATTTTTTTTAAATTCGATCCAATCGTAATAACTATTCCTTTCCTTTGGATGATCAAGTCGAAGCAGATTATACTTGGTGAACCTATTTTTATGGTCCTCAAATGGATAATTTTTACTCAAACTCTATGTTCATCTCTAATTTTTTGAATTTTTTGTCCTGTTGTGCCCCGATTTCATCATGTAGAATTATATTCAACTTAGCCTTGATTGTGCAAACACAGCAGTTTGAAGGTGACTTTGCAATTGTGCAAGGTCAGCAGTTTAAAGGTGACTTTGAGACACACGTCGTCAAGCGACGTTCGTGTGATTCCACCTCTCCAGAAAATTGAACGAAAAGTCATTATAGGAATAATATAAAAAGGCAGACTTTGGTCGGCTACAGGGCTGTTTAATAAAGCGAGCTATCCTTAGCGGAAGCTATGGTCAAATTGCAGTCAATCGGTCTTAAGGCAAAATAACCAAGAACAATATTGTAACCAGTACTTTATCATCAACGAATAAACTAGACCGTAATTTTGTAATACTCGAGTTTGAGATTTACTCAACCTTGACAATCACCCACAAACCCGTCCTCGACGATTTCATCCCCGCGTGACGAAATTCGCGGGCACAACATTCGTGGCGGTGGTGGGATTGTTACAATTCGATAAAATCAAATTCACGATAACGAAGCAAGTACTAAAAAGTATCGCTAGTGTAAGTAACCGAGTCACGAAAAACGAACGCGAAAAGAACTGAAAAGACAAATTTCAAAAAAAAAAAAGTGTAAACCCGACCGAGTCGGAAGTGAGACCAGACGCCAGAGTCAACAGACTCATTCAAAAAAAAAATATACAAACATAATTGAGTGGATCCCGAGGATCATCAAGCAGTACCGACTACGAAACCAGAGACTCAACAGGAAGCTGACAAAGACCATTCAACCCGAGTCCAACGACTCGACAAAGGGAAAAGATCGACAACGCAGAACTACTAGAGGGAAAGATCGACAACGCAGAAGTACAATGGCAAATCATCTACAAGAAATCATCAAACATCATGAAGCAGAGCATCATACTGTAAGTGACGGAACATATTTAATTTTGTAACCCTCCAAAGCCAGAGAAAAAAGTATAAATAAATAAAATTGCATGTCGGAAGACGAGCGAGACACACGCTTACGCTTATCAGGTAGGCGCGTACTTTCTAGATCGTTAAATTCAATTTTTGATAAATCACTTAATTACGAAAGAGTAGAGGAAGTTGACCTTCAAAGTGACAAAAAACGCCGTAGAGTTAGTAGCTCAGACGAATCAAATCGTTCACCAGGCACTCCAAAAAATAGACCAGAAAAACGCGTAAGAATAATAAGAGATTTTGAAGACGCAGTAGATACCGAGCGCCGTACAGAAATAAATTTAGCTGACTTTACTTTATTAACCGGAACATTGCTAAACATAGACGATACAATGGCAGAAAACGCACAATCACACATGACCCTAAAAGAGGCAAGAACTTTAATACCTCGTTTCGACGGGACAAAGCCCGAGGAAGTAGATGACATAATAAACGCATACGAATACGCTGACGAGAGTATCGCACTCACAGACAAAGACGATCTTTTAAAAGCCGTATTAAAAACAAAAGTAGTAGGTAAAGCTGCGAAAGAAATAAAATACAAGCAAATAGACAGTTTTGCGAAATTTAAGGAAGAAATGACCGCCTTGTATGGCACAAGACGAACAGTAGCAGCTCTACAAGTACAGTTCAACACAAGCAAGCAAAAAATAAACGAGTCAGTATTCGCCTTCGGTCAAAGGTTAGAAAAAATTATGATGGAATTAATAGACGCGAGTACAGCGACAGAAGTAAACGACGCCAAAAAACAAGCCATTGAGGGCTACGTACGCCAAATGGGACTCCATAACTTCGAGCGAGGACTCAGGCGAGAATCACAGGTTATTGTAAAGGCTCGAGGCTTTTCAGACCTCGCAACAGCAATAAAGGGCGCAATGAAAGAAGAAAAAACAGCACAGGGTAATGAATCAATAAATAGGCAGACGCATCAAGAAAAACGTCCGCCAGTAACGTGTCATAAATGTCACAAATCAGGACACATGGCGAAAGATTGTCGAAGCAATTTCCAATCTTATTATTACGGACGGTACAGTTTACCAGCACCCACAAAAAATGCAAATCAGTTCAATGTAACGTGCAATTATTGTAATAAACCGGGACACATGTACAAAGAGTGTCGAAAAAGATTAATGGATCAGAGTCAAGGGACTCATCAGCAACAAAAAGGATCGCAAGGGCGACCCGATCAACATAGATGGACGAAGCCGAACGGATATCAACGCGACGCACCGAGAGGGCAAGCAAGAAACGACGGAGGAAGCAGGAAGACAATAGGCTCCCTCGAAATCGACACCATACGGGCAGAGACTCGTACTGAAAGATCGCACGTCAGCACGGCGAGCGAGCAGCTACTGGGCGCATCAAAAAAAATTTGCAATACGAAGACGACTCCCAAGAAGTTGGCGGTGAGCGATTTCCACAGCTCATCACCCCAAGCAAAAGACAGCATTCTGACGTCAAAGGCAGATACTAGAGCACAGTGTTGCCTCACAAAAAAGCGTACATTACGAGACGAAACAGAAGTAATCGACGAAACAGTCGAATTAAAAGGAATTGATGGGAAAAAATTTTATGCAATCTGCAAAGTAATACTGGAAGTTGTCACTCCAGCAGTAAATATCAAACATGGATTTTTCGTAATTAGCGACAACATACCACTAGAGACAGATGGTATACTGGGACAGGATTTCATGATAGAATATAACGTCGACATATTGAGTGGTAAAACAATAAAAATATATGGACTGTGACGGGATTTTTCCTACCACACTTCCTGATCGGGCATATCACCCGTACATTCCGTGCCGGATAAAAAGACTTAAGAATTGACCACAAGCAAAGGGAAAGTTCGAGTCAAAGCGTTGGGCGCCAGGTACAAAGTACCGCCGGTTATGGACCGACTTTTATTTATTTGCTTCGATAAGAATCCCGGAATTGCGTAGGGCACGAACGAACGAGTGAGGCGAGATCGAGGGCAACTCGACTAGCTCAGCTCACCTGAGGGACGAAAAGGTAGAGGGGCAGGGTCAAAGTAGAGTGACAATAATTCGGAACTCAATATTAATACCTCCTTCTAGGATTTATTCAAGATAATGCTTCAATTTCGTGTTCACAATGGTTCTTCGGATAGTATCCGATACATTTGCCAGATCCTTCCTTAATTACTAATTTCCTGATTGTTCGTTACTCAATAGCGACGACCTAACACAAAATATGCTCTAGTAACGACACGGGTAGACCATAATGCTAACCGAAATCTTACCGAGGTAGTAATCATTAACCGAGGTATCATAATTGCGTGGTAACGAATAAATGAACGAAATAAAGATAGTAAAATTATTGCGATTAAATGACCGAGGTAAAGGTAGTAAGACTATTGCGAATAAATGACTGAGATATGAATTGCATATTTTCGTGAATTTACCGAGGTAGTAATAACTAACCGAGGTAGTAATAACTAACCGAGGTAGTAATAACTAACCGAGGTAATATAATTGCGCTGTAACGAATAAATGAACGAGATAGCGATAGTAAAATTATTGCGATTAAATGACCGAGGTAAAGGTAGTAAGACTATTGCGAAGAAATGACGAGGTACAGATAGTAAGACTATTGCGAATAAATGACTGAGATATTAATTGAATATTTTCGTGAATTTACCGAGGTAGTAATAATTAACCGAGGTAGTAATATTTACCCGAGGTAGTAATAACTAACCGAGGTAATATAATTGCGCTGTATTGAATAAACGAACGAGATAGAGATAGTAAAATTATTGCGATTAAATGGCCGAGGTAAAGGTAGTAAAACTATTGCGAAGAAATGACCGAGGTACAGATAGTAAGACTATTGCGAATAAATGACTGAGATATTAATGGCATATTTTCGTGAATTTACCGAGGTAGTAATAATTAACCGAGGTAGTACTGTACGCAGACGGAATTCTATAAGAGTTGAAATAGGCATCGGCAATACGGAAAAGATGATTACTTATGGCTTACCCGGTACACGAAAAATACGATAAATTATACGAACGAAATAACGCAAAATAATTCGACGGCTTTGTACGAGACTCTGGCTCTCCGCGCTCGGCGAGTATACGCCGCGAGAGAGAGAAAAGATAAACAAGCGCGGCACGCGAGAGCGTACCATTGTCTCGAGCGCGAGGCCTTGAGCCCGCAACTTGATCGAAAGAAATGCTCAACATACGAAATAATATTTCACCGATGATTTTAAGTTATTCAAGTAAATGCGCGAAGTCTAATTAGAATTACTGAATAGTGACGCGCAAACTTAATCACCAAAAGGGCATAATTTATTGGGCAAAATTACGATAGGCAAAAGATTCAATAAATTCGACATTAAATTGTCCAGACCAGTTCGGAGGAATTCTCTTCTCGCCTATTTCTCTAGTCCAATTCTTTACTCAAACCCAATTAAATACTCAAGAAAAACCATTATTCACGACCACGATCGCGAGACTATCGCTATGGACCGTGGTCGCTACTCTTCGAAATTAATACGTGATGGACTAGACGAGAAAAGACTTCCGAATATTAACGCAGAAAATAAGCGTGAGGAGATTGGGCTCACCGAGTTCCCTCGTTGTCCGGTATTTGAGCACCGACCACTACTTTTGCTCCTCGCTCGACTCCCGAAAAATTACGACTGATCTAATGATCCTCAATAATCGATCGACTTACCTCGTTGGCCCACTCTCTCCTCGATTCGCGCGCCCCACTCTCTCGCATCGCCCCGCCGGTGTCTTATCTCCCTACTTTCCTTAATTTTCTCGCTTTCTTCGTTGAGTGACGTGTGACGGTGACGAAGGGACCGCCCCTCCCGCGACCGAAACCGTGTGCGAGCCTCTACTCGCAGCTATGATATGCGGCCCCTCAATCGCCCTCCTCCTGGGATCCCGTGGATGATTACCAGCAACGGGGGAGACCTCCCTCGCGTAATCAAAGCGTCCCTTGATTAGGCGGTGGGCCCACAATAAACGCCACCAGGCAAAACAGCACCGCGTTGCTGGCTCCGTCCCAAAGATCCCCTTAAATGAGGCGCCGAATCTCACGGTCCACGACGACCGAGGAGGCAGTAGGGGAGGGTGCAACACCAAGGTTGCGTAGTCAATCGGAGCGGGTGACGCTGTATATCGGTCCAATTCCCAATGTCTCCGTTGGCATCCCTATCTCCCACGAATAATGATGGCGAATATTCGCCTGCGTAATGAGCAAAGTATCGCTCGAACCCTCTTGGGCCAACGATGCACGGCTCGGCCACGAGCGAGACGCCCCCGCGACACGTCACCGCCACTCGCGAGTCCCAAGTTATTTCTTACCGGCGAGTGAGCTCGAGAGCGGGACACGGGATTTCACACTTTATATGGCAGAAATAACCGCCGGTCTTACTCCAAACTATAAAATTAAATTCTTTCTATTAATCAATAAATTCTGCCCAATGAATTATTCGCCACGCTACCATGCCGGTACTAAACTAAAAAAAACAACGCAAAACTTATCCTAAAATGAGTCGAAATTCTCCGGGTGGTCTATCGAAGAGCGTCGTCGTAGGGTCGTAAACCCGACCCCATGGTCGACACCATTCCGTGCGGGTGGCGAGGCAAAATGTCACGTCACAGGACATAGCATGCCGCTTATCAACGGAACGAAAAAAATTAAACTCCCACCTCGCGCTGAAAAAATGCTATACGCAAAAACCTTGACGGCAACCATAGGATGCGTAGCCGCCATAGAGTTACAGCCAGGTATCATGATAGGTGAAAGTATCACAAAGTTTAACGGAAATTCCTGTATTATACTCGTACGAAATACGAGCCACAAAGAGGTCGAGATTGACAGACCCACAGTACAACTAGAAGAAATTAAAATTGAAGAAGATAACATTGAAACAAACGAAAGAAAAATATGCGTCCTCGATTAAGCCAAAAGAATCGAGAAACAAGAAAAAATATGGAAGGAGGTCAAAGGCACTTCCGAATTGAATGAAGAAGAAAAAGAATTTCTCACTGAATTCATCGAAAAATTCGCCGACATTTTCCACCTGGAAGGGGAAATGCTTGGTACAACCGATGTAGTGGAGCATCACATACAGATAAAAGATGGGACCACATCAATAAACGTACGTCCATACAGGTTACCGGAAACTCATAAAAAAGAAGTAATGAAGCAAGCTGAATAAATTCTAAGGAATGGCATAATACGACCGAGCAAGAGCCCGTGGAACGCTCCTCTACTCGTCGTTCCAAAAAAGCCTGACGCGCAAGGAAACATACAAAAAAGAGTCGTCGTGGATTTTCGGAAACTCAACGAAGTAACCGAAGGGGACTCATACCCATTGCCTAATATTACCGAAATATTGGACCAATTGGGCCGTGCTAAATATTTTACAAGGCTCGATCTCGCCTCAGGATGTCATCAAATTCCGATGGCAGAGAAAGACAAACAAAAAACAGCATTTTCAACACCACTTGAACATTACGAGTACAATCGAATGCCATTTGGATTAAAAAACGCACCCCCAACATTCCAGCGACTCATGGATGCAGTACTAGCAGGCCTTTAGGGACTTAAATGCTACGTATATCTGGACGACATTGTCATCTACGGATCATCCTTTAAAGAACACAACAATAGGCTACGAGAAGTGTTCAAGCGACTTCGAGGAGCGAAATTTAAAATACAGCCGAAAAAATGCCAACTCCTACAAAAAGAAACACAATATCTGGGACACATTATAAAAGATTCGGAGTCAAGCCAGATCCAGAAAAAATAAAAGCTGTACAGGAATTTCCTGTGCCAAAAAATGTAAAAGGGATACAATCATTTTTGGGATTAGCGGGATATTATAGAAAATTCATTCAAGATTTTTCAGAAATAGCAAAGCCATTGACAGAGCTAACAAAAAAAGAAACAAAATACGACTGGACAGAAAAATGTCAGCAGGCATTCGAAAAACTGCAAGAAGCTCTCAGCACCGCACCCATACTACAATATCCACATTTCGAAAAGCCATTCGTAATTACGACGGATGCATCCGACAAAGCAATCGGAGCAATTTTATCACAAGGAAAAATCGGAGAAGATTTACCGATATGTTACGCCAGTCGAACATTAAATGAAGCTGAAAAAAATTATTTTACTACGGAAAAAGAAAAGTTGGCAATAGTTTGGGCAGTGACACAATTCAGACCATATATATATATAGCAAAAAGTTCACGATAGTCACAGATCATAAACCACTCACCTGGCTTTTTAACGTAAAGGATCCAGGGTCAAGGCTTATGAGATGGCGAATAAAATTAGAAGAGTACGACTATAACATCGAGTACAAAGCAGGAAAGAAAAATACAAACGCCGACGCCCTTAGCAGAATTTATACAATCATGCTGACGAGGAAAAAGAGTAGCGAGGTAGAGAACGGTGATAACGTCGCGAAGCACGGGAGAGGACGCCCAAGGAAGACCCCTCCCCAGCCCCGACCCACACCCGGTGAGGCGGTCGACGACACCGAACAGCTGGCCCCTCGACGGCCGAGGAATCAGCCCGAGGCTGACGCATACCCTTCCAATGCACACACACAGGGTCCCAGCGAGACCGAAGTGGACAACACGGAAGAGGGAGAAGCGCTGCGAGAGAGTGACACAGACACAGACTCGAGCGACGACGAGACAGAAAAGAGTGAAGCAAATCACGCATATCCAAGCGAAAAAGAAAAAGACATAATACTCAAGGAGTAACACGACGCCTCACTCGGCGGGCACCCAGGAGCAAAAAGAATGACAGAACGTATACGACAAAGATACAACTGGCCCGGAATGAGAAAAGAAATACAAGATTATGTTGCAGCATGCGACAAGTGCCAGCGAAATAAGGTAACGGGGATTAGAACAGCACTAATGGTAATTACAGACACCCCCACACGAGCATTCGAAAAATGTGCAGTCGACATAGTAGGTCCTCTTCCCGAGACAGATCAACGACACAAATACATACTCACTTTTCAAGACCTACTCACAAAATATAGCGCTGCAATACCCATACATACACAAGAAGCTCGTGTAGTGGCGAAAAAATTAGTCACAGAAATCATTTGCAAATACGGCACCCCGAAAGAAATACTTTCGGACCAAGGAACAAATTTTCTGAGCGAAACATTTAAAGAAATGTGTCAATAATTGGGCATACAAAAAATCCAGACTAGCGCATATCACCCGCAGTCAAATGGAGCGCTAGAAAGGTCGCACAGGACTTTGGCAGAATATTTAAAAAATTATATAAGGGAAGATCAACGTGATTGGGACGAGTGGCTACCATACGCAATGTTCACATACAATACCACTCCACATACAGCGACAGGTTATACGCCGTATGAGTTGGTATACGGAAAGGCAGCCGAATTACCGACGGCTCTGAAACAGCCACCGCGCCAAACGTACAATTACGATGACTACGTAGCCGAGCTACGAGAAAAATTACGAGCCACATGGAAAGTGGCGCAAGAAGAATTAAAAGGTAAAAAAGAAAAAGCAAAGAAAAGATACGATACGACCACCGGTAAGGTAGAATACCGGCCAGGAGAAAAAGTATTACTATTGGACCCCACCGTACGCCGCGGGAGGTCCACCAAGCTGACCCCCAAGTGGACAGGGCCATACACGATAAAAATTAAAGACACAGACGTAAACTATACTATCGGCCGTGGACGCAAGCGCATCCACGTGCACGTTAACCGCATAAAACCATACGTGGCAATTTAAATTTAAAAAAATATAAAAAAAAATAAATTCAAATAAAAAAATATTAAGAATAAGAATGATAAAATGAAAATAAAATAATAATGGAAAAAAAAAGAATGAAATATTTGAATAAATTGAAATAATAAAACTAAAAATAACAATAATAATGTGAAAAAATAAATACATAAAGAAAAAGAAACCCATATTGATAATGGGAAAGGTACGCAAAAAAAAAAAAAACAAAACGCAAGACACAAGAAATTCTTATTTCAAGAACAATTCAATTTATTAAAAAAAAAAAAGATTTTTAACAATCCAATATATTCTTTAAAAACCAAGGAAGTCGACATACTCCAACCAGCCGATGGGCGGCTCGGGGGGAGCCGGGGCCTCGTTAAACAAAAACCCTAAACAAAAAAGGTCGTAAGGACCCCCCTCAGGGTCCCATTCATCGCACTCCTTACAGAAGGGGTCCTCCCTCCTTAAGTTGACGAGATGGGCACGGAGCCGGCGCCTCCGTGCCCGCGCCCCCTTTGCCGCCGCGATGAATTGCGGGAGCCACGCTCCCCGCCACGGTGACCGTCCTGTCAGTACACGAGAATAACTCTAAGAAAAAAGAAAAAGAAAAAAGAGAGTATTAGAAAAGAGCACAAAAAATTAAATGAAAAGGAATTAAAACAAAAAACAACACATACCAACTGAATGTCAACTCCCTCACCCTCGAAAATGACACAATTCCCTTGCACGTAAAAAGATATCCTGAAACACACAAAAGGGAAATAATTTCACAAATGAAAATACACAAAAAAATAAATAAGTAGAAAATGAGATAAGCTAAAACAAAAGGGGACGACTTACCTTATAAGATCTCGGCAGCTGTCAGAGATGTTCGTTCGGAGACGGTAGGACAATTAATGAGGCTGCTAGAGCAGAGCAAAAGATTCGAAGAGCACGTCTTATCAAAACGCACAATATGACGGTAAAGATGCTGACACAGCACAAGACCGGAAACGTAGATCCAACCGTGAGAATCGCGACACATTTCTCAACGTTACACTCACTCAAAGAAGTGTTAAAGAATAAAAGGAGAAAAAACATGTCATTTTCAGGAATCTGCTTGCGTTGATTATGCTCGCAAAGGAAGCCAATGGTAAACCAATAAAAAGGAATTTTCAAGTGGAAAAATTTACGAGAACACCAGGAATCTATTACGAAGAAATTGGAACGCTATTCGTCACACGAGATATTTGGAAACTAGAGAACAAAAAATGAAAACATCATTAATAAAATTAATAGAAATCTGTCAGAGAATAAAAGAAGAGATCATTATGACTTCAGTACAGACGCTAATAAAAAACATAAAAGACGATATAGATACTATGTACGACATAACAAGAACGCATAAAAGTATAGTAATAAGAGGTTTAATTAATGGGATAGGAAAAATAATAACAAAAATCACTGGAAACATGGATACAAGCGAAATCCAAGAAATAAAAGAGAGAATAAACGCAATTTCGAAAAAACAAATAACTGCAAATGACGCGCTAAAAGAGAATTTACAAATTGTACACTCCAACTCAAAAATATTGAACGAAATGTTAGCAAACGAATATCATTTGGTACAATTAATATCAGAATTACAGAGTGATCTGTGTAATAAAACAAAAGAAATAACGCCCGTACAAATAATAAACAAAAAAATAACTAAAATAAATATTATGGTACAAACATTACGGGACGAGATAAAACAGCTAAAAAATTTTCTAATAAATCTTAGACAAGGGATAATTAGCCCAATGATATCTTGTACAGAATTGATAGAATATTTAGTAAAAGCGTAGCCTTATTTACCAAGAGGAGTTAATTTTCCAACGCCATTAGATCTTAAAAAAATAAGCAGTCTGCTCAAGATCACTAACATAGATGCATTCAGCAATTCAGGGATACTCATCTTAGTTCTAATAATACCATTAATAGAATATACCGAATTTCACGTTAACAAAGTATATCCACTACCCTCAAGGATGGAAAATAACAAATTTTAATTTATAGAAACATCAGAACAATACGCAATAATTAATCGGAAGCAGAAAAGTTATTTATACTTAAGCGAAAAAGAATTGCTCAATTGTAAACAAGACGCAAAGAAATACTTCTGTCACCCAAAACACGCAACTCAATTTATACAGGCAGATGCCCCTTGCGAAATAAATACATATTGGGGACAGAGTATAGAAAAAACAAGTTGTAAACGACGAATAGCAAACATAAGCGAAACAATGCTCATCGCTTTGGAACAAGACGGACGCTGGATATACATAGCGCCCGTCAAAGAAACGCTCACGATAGAATGCAAAGAAAACGCTATAGAATACGTTACAATATATAATACAGGCGTACTGGCTTTGGACGGGAAATGTTCCTTCACCTCCGAAAATTTTAGACTAGAAACGTTAAAAAAAAGCAACCAAGAGGAAGTCATAACCTTCCTACCACCGTTCAATCTGACATCTTTACCAAGCAAAATAAAAATACCTCATCCTTCTATTACACATTATTACAATGATAAAATAATTATGGATTCATCGGAGATAAACAAAATAGGAGGAAGAATCGAAAACTTTAATACAAATTTGGATATCAAAGATGATCCAACATTTAATCATATTATAGGAAGCTATACGCTGCATGGAATAGTAGCTATAATAATTTTGTTGGGTATGTATATGTATGTGCGACGCCGTCGCGCGAGACCCACACCAGAGGCAAACGACCCTGCTGACGCAGCAGAAAGCCTTCCGCGCGCAACGAAACGGAGGGTAAATCCAAACATGAACGTTACTTTCAAAAGAAATACACCACAAACGGGTACACGATAAAAATAAAATAACATTGGGAATTATATCGTACACCAGAATACACGATTATCTCGGGAAATACATATAATAAAGTTCTATATTAAGGATTGTTGTATGAATAACAAATTGTAAACCAAGAGACAATGCAAAGTATTAACGCCGAAATTAGTAATTTCGTCTTTCCAAGGGGGGTGGGGTGTTGTGCCCCGATTTCATCATGTATTCAACTTAGCCATGGATTGTGCAAACACAGCAGTTTGAAGGTGACTTTGCAATTGTGCGGAGTCACCTTCAGTACTTTATCATCCAGTACATCCATGTACTTTATAAACCAGTACTTTATCATCATCGAATAAACTAGGCCGTAATTTTGTAATAATCGAGTTGGAGATTTACTCAACCTTGACAATCACCCACAAACCCGTCCTCGACGATTTCATCCCCACGTGACGAAATTCGCGGGCACAACAGTCCACTTCAATTAATTACATGAAAAAATTAGGCATATACCCTTCCTGAAATCATGTTTCGATAAAAAAAAAAACACCTCGCGAAGAGAACTCGCTGACAAACTTTTGGTAGTTGAAATGTATCCTTTGAAAAGATGACGGGAAATGAAAAATACAAAATCAACCACCCTAGTGCACATGTGTGCGTGCGTGTCTTTGTGTTACTATATCCGTGAGTGATATAGTTACACTCTTATGGAGAATGGTCTCTTACTAACCGTTGATTATTAGTGAACAATGCAACGTTAATACAGTTGACGTCTCGTTATTGGTAAAGTTGAATCACTGTTTTATATCCTCCCAAGTAACGAGGTGCTTTTCATGGATTGATCGTTCCCATTTATCTCCTTTGTACGACGACAGTTTCAATAGTTCAACGAGATGTTTACCGGTAGGAGGTATTTGCCAAGAATCAAGCTCTTCGTAGAAATTGTTCACGTTTTCGGGACCGATGTTTTTTATGGTTGGAATTGTTCTGACTTTGCTCCCGCCCGCAACGTCAGGACATACCAGTACCTCCGCCACAAGACATTCTCTTCTTATTCCGTCGATCTCGTCATCTTCATTCGATGAGTTCAGTTGACGTACAACTCTTTTCTTCTTTGTGTTTTTTTTTACTGGAGGAGCGATTACTTCGCTTTAAGTAGGGGTATCGCTGTTCAGCGACGAGGTGTTACTCCTGGTAGACAAGTTTTTGTACCGGTACCGATCGGTTTTGAATTTTTGCGATAACCAGGCTCGTATTGCTTGTTTCGTCAATTTTTGGCTGTGCTTTATACGATGAATTCCCTGCATGCCGTTGCAGACATCTGTGAAATTGCACATCATCGTTACGATAAATATTTCAAGGACCAAAAATGGCCCTTGCAATTTGTTCGGGTATCGTACTTATCGACTGTTTACCATAGAAAACGTACAAATTATACGTTGTTCATTGGGTTGAAATTCGAAGGAAAACAAATTTATGTTTGTACAAGAACACAATGTTGAATGATCTTAATGAATACTTTTCTATCAATTATAACTAGCACGTTACCGATTGCGAAGTTTCCAAAAGAGTCATCGAAACATTTATGGTATCAGTACATGAAACCTGTCCTTGAGGAGGGTGAAATAAAATTTTGATGGTCTCACCCGAATTGGTTCGAAAGAATTAAAAGTTTCATAAAAAGTGAGGACTTGTAGGGGTTGGTAAATATGGAGGGAAAAAAAAAACTATTTTTTTGGAATTCTTTTCAACCAATTTGAGGGCTGAGACCATCAACATTTGATCCAAAACATCTACGGCGTGTTTCGAAACATGTCTACGGCGGAACACTTCCGTTTACTTCAGCTGCTGACACTCTACGCGATTTCACGGGTCCGTTTAAACGGGATGGTAACAACGCATCTTCTTAAGGGGGGATCCTGAATTGGACGGTTCGAAAAATCGATGTTTTGGGGAATTTTTTTAGGGTAAAAAAAAAGCAAGTCTAGCAAAATTTTCAGATTATTTTATTACATGTCTGAACAAGAGAAAACAATTTTTTTTAAAGAAAAATACTCACAGGCAACCGATTTTTATGCACATTCGTGCAACTGCTGTTTCCAATCGGCGGGACAGATGGAGCTCGTAATTTTCATCTGAAACAAAAAAACCGAAAACCATTTCCTTCAATATTGTTTTCTTTTCTCCTTAACAACTTTTTTAGCAAGTTGAAATGATTTTTTTTTTTCACAAAAAGCACATTTTCTGTTTCAAACCCGAGAAAACATTCGAATTTCATAATTTTTTTAGTTTTTCTTAGTTCATATAGAAGAAAAATATATTACAATTAAAATGGTTTTTGGTTTTTTTGTTTCAGAAGAAAATTACGAGCTCCATCTGTCCCGCCGATTGGAAACAGCAGTTGCACGAATGTGCATAAAAATCGGTTGCCTGTGAATATTTTTCTTTAAAAAAAATTGTTTTCTCATGTTCAGACATGTAATAAAATAATCTAAATATTTCGCTAGACTTGCTTTTTTTTTACCCTAAAAAAATTCCCCAAAACATCGATTTTTCGAATCGTCCAATTCTGGATCCCCCCTTAAGCAGTGACGTTTATATTATTAAATCATGCTGCATCGACCGCACGCCGCCGCATCATGCTACCACAAATCAGACGACACACGACGAGAACAAAGAGCGCAATACGTAATTTCAATGCATCTACATCATTTACTTCGGTTGCACCGCTTCCCTCACAACCGGACCGGTGACAACGCATACTCTGACAGCGGGCTTACCCATTAAGCCTTTGATCTCTTTCTGACGCACAACGCGAGAAGAATTGTCACCCGATTTCCGTTTCAGCACCAAATTTGCACGTTTCTCCTCCATCCAGAGTACAACAACCAAATGGTTGAATCTCTTATTCATTGTATTGCTTTCAATTGCACATACGCATGGTTGGGAATCGAACTTGAGGTTCATTGGCCCCAAAGTTACCTTGATTACAAACGATAATGTTTAATATTTGTAAAAAAAACTACACTTCGTGGTCTTTATACAATTAATTATATTATCAAGGCGTTACCATTCCATCAGCGTCTGGTACCGGTAACTTACTAATATCAAGGTTTTCATCGATTTCTTCTTGTTCGGCGGTAACGTTCGTAATTGCTGATATCAGTTCCTTTTTCATTTTCTTAAGACTTCTTTCAACCATCTCCTTAATTTCTGTATTTTTTTTTCTTTTTTTTCTCAGCCGAAGTCTCTTTTTGCCGATTTTTTGTTTCCTTTATCATGTAAAGACGGCTTCGCGGACTTGCGTTGACTCGGAGAGGATGGAGGCGGGAGGTTCTCTTCCATTTCGAATGGCGATTCGTACTCGGCCAGCTCAAACATTATGCTCGAGGCCCGCGAGGATATACTGCTCGGAACAGTATTGACCTGGATCATGTTAGGTTGCGGACGAATTTCACGGCTTGGTGTCTTACCGCAATACTATGCAGTCGATGGCACATTTGTTATTTGGTTATTTGTAGTGATGCGACAAGACTAGACGAGAAATAGAGCTGCTCTCGAAATGTCTCGTCGTCGAGGGTTAAGACATTTCTGAATTCAAGACAAGTAGTTTCATGGTGGAGATCCTGTTACAGGGCAATAAAACTTACTTCGGTGCTTTTTTTCTTCTCCCGTGATATCCGTCGTAACTCGGTTCTGTACTTTGCACCGGTCAGGCGTACCGGTACTATCGGCGGAACGAGTTGCACAATGCTCGTGATTACCGGTAATTTTCGTTTTTCGGATGTTTTCGCCTGTTTGGAAAACAAGTGTTCATTAGTTACATCGTCGGTTGTCTCTAAATGTTTATTGGCGTCGATTCCCAAATTACAACCATATTTGCCAAATAGAAACTTGGACACTATCTCCAAAACTATCGACCGCAGAGTTAACAGTATACGTAATTTTTTGGTCGGTGTTCGATTCCACAGATAAGGATTTTTTAAATGACGCTTATCGTGACTTGGTTTTTTTATCCTCATTTTAATAATTGTAATGGAAAGAAAAAAAAAGTCCCCTGAAATTATTTTCTCCGAGCGATAGATTAGATACTATGCCATATCAAAGTTTGCATTTCCAACATGCAGAAACATGAAGGATCAAACGATTCTAAACTGTTTTAACATTTTCCCTGACTTCTTAAGCAAATTTCAATAATAATCCATGACTTTGCCAGACTCATGGAATTCCATGACAATTCCAGTTTTTCCAGATTTTTAGGCCCAGTGGCCACCGTGCTTGACCCATGAAATGAAGATGTATATCCCGAAGGTTAATGTTTTCTTATCTCCAAATAAATTTTACAGAGTGGGATGTGATCATCACACTTTTTTCATACTTTTTTTCTTCGTCCATTTTTTTTTTTGAAACATTTTCCAAAATGAAGTCGAAGGCCCGTATTCAGCAGTCACTTTTAAGTTGCTATTAGCTACTAGTATGATTATTTTCCCCAGATCTAACTAGTTAAAAGTGCACCCTAGGGTGTCATTTTAAGGCGATATTTTTGTTTTTTACTCATCACCTGAAAAATCTTGAGTTAATATCTAAAAACAAACCCTCGCATAAGGAGAACGCTGTCAAAACATATTTAGAGGTAGCTCAACGGCATTGAAGTTTTCCCGTTTGATCAACATGGGAAATTCGTTTTTTTTTCACCATTATTGGTCCTCCCAATTCTGACAAAATCGTACGGTATTTTCGCAATGGGTTTTTAAAGAGAATCGGATTCACTACAAAAAACTTATTTTCAATTACATCTGTAAAATCAACGGCTTACGAGTAATTAATGTGCAACCTCATTTTCTACGAAAATTTCTATTTGACTTGTGATGTCACGTGCCGTGTTGCCATATACCCATGTGATATGTCAGCGGCGCGGGGCGTGACACTAAACACCTATGATAATGATATGAGGCTCATCTTACATCGTGGACTCAGACGGTGGCCTGAGCGTGCGAACGAATATGTCGCACGGACAGGACTGCAGACTGGACTGTATTTGTCCCCACTTCCTCACCTGTTGGTCGCGAGATTTCTAGAGGAGGAAGCGCGGAGGAAAAAGTTAGTCTCTAAGAGTACACGATGGCGTAAAGCTTGATCTCAGAGCAACTCCGCCTAGCGCTTCACATAGCTGCAATAAGCCTCAGAAAGTAGTTCACCGATTCCCGTGCAAGGTCGCCGTTGTAAGCCGACCGGAATCGTAAAGAGACCCCTGAGTTGCGCGCGCCGTGTATCAGTCGATTTGCGTTAATATATTAATCGATATTTAACTTCCACCACGAACAATCCGTCGTGTAGGTTAAGATTTATAGAGTGTGTGAATCCTACGGTTGCACGGCAACCGGGGGAAGAACGTATTGGGAATAATAAGTGTTCAACCTGTGTGTCGACGACCCGGCTGCGCCGGTACAAGCAGGCGAGTTATCTCGATGAAAAAGGAGAGCGAGGTAGATCCGAGTCGACAGCGATAATTGTCAGCTGTTCGGCACACGAGTTAGTACTACGTATGTATGTATGAATGAGTATGTTGCGTCACGAATCTCATATTCGTTCGAGCCTCTAATCTTGTTATATTACACTGTATCTTAAAGGGGATAATTGGGATAGTTGTATTAAACGGTGCATGACATAATCCAACACATCGAAGAGTTCTCACTTTAAATTTACCTGACAACCAGAAAATTCCTCTTCCAAAATATTCTAAGGAGCGGGCCCGTAGGGGACGCAGTCAGAAAACTTATCCTAAAGAAAATTAAATATAAACCCTTGTGCTTCGCACAAGGGATTTAATTCGTCATTCGTGCGACAACGCCCCGCACGTCACAAGTAAATTGGTGTCAGAAGTGGGATACTTTTCTGACGAATCCTGGGGAATTACGGAAGGGAAATTTTTTTTTTTGAGTGATTAATAATTAAAAAAAAAAAAAGTTTGTATACGCACATTTCGAATAACGAAAGCCTTCTGTCAGATCTTAGACCATTTTTCTTTATAACAATTCAATCAATCAATCGATTCGCTTGGTCAAACTTTCCTGCCTCCTCGGCGTCGAATTTTCCATCATGCCTAACGAAACGAATGCGGCGGCTGCGGCCGATGTCTCGGAGCGGCTAGTCGAGAGCTTTACGACAGCGCTCGGGAATATGTTGCTGCAAAATAGGCTCATGCAGATCCCTAGATTCGACGGTAAGAACCTGTCCTTAAGAAATTACATATTAGACGTTAAAAACGGGGCCTCGTTTATTCCCCGCGAGGCCGAGCCAGAATACGTCGAAAGATATATTGCAAAACTGGAGGGAAAAATTCGAGATATTTTCTATGGGGAAACGGTCAATACGGTAGAAGGGTTCATTAAACATCTAAAGAAACGTCTCGCGAAGGGCAAAACTTATGATTACTATAGCGAAGCCATCGCGAATATACGTTTAAAACAGGACGAGTCGGTAGGTGAGTTTTATGATAGAATCCGTATCCTACTAGATGGGGCGCATTCCGCGTATAAAGCAAAATACGGTCGCAGCCCCCCGGTGGCTGAACAAGACCCGTTGCATGAAAAGGCACTCACTGCGTTTGTAGATGGGCTGCCCACGCGCATGGGGGAAGCGGTAGATTTGCGCGAACCTACCACGCTAAAGGGGGCATTCGAACTCGCAGAAGCATACGCGATAAGGGAAGTGCGCAGGAAAAGAATCGAACCAGACCCCGATAAGGTCCTGTATTTTAGACAAGGGTGGTCACCCAATCGTTACCGTTGGGGGGAAGATAGGTCCCGCTCTTTCGCCGATCGAAGAGAATCGTGGAGCCCATTTTTTGACGAAGACTCGCGTTATCAGGGGCGCGACAGTCGCCCAAGAAACCGCGAGGATTATCGGTATAGGAATTATCGCGAAGGGGAATCGCGTTCTCCTTATAGAGACGGGGAAGCTCGCCCGCGTTACGGGGAAATCGGATCCCGATCACCATCTCCCGCGTACCCGCCGGAACGCACGAAATATTCATCACGATCGCCGATTTATTCGGAATCACGGAACCCCACAGGTATTCTGAAGCAACCGTTAGCAATCGAGAACACTTCTCCGGCAGGGTGCAACTATGAGCATTGTTGGTACAGATATAAGGGATGCGCATGCTGCCCGCAGGGGAAGCAAGGGGATTCGCCGGTACCCTCACGTCGGCCGACTTTAAACTGGTCAGAGGCTCGTCGAGCCAAGGCATCGACGAGCCGAGCCGTAGAGACGCCTCCGACGAGTCCGACGCGAGTAGCCGAAAATCAACCGTCGGTGAGATTTCTCGAGAAATCCAATCGGTTTTCTGGACAGCGACGAAAGTAGAGTCCCCGGTGGTAGAAATGTCCGCGGCCGAGCTCCGAAACAAAACGGGTAGATTTTTCCTTGATACGGGCTCCGAAACGAGCATAATCAAACTCCGGGCTCTCGACGAAGACGTACGAGTCAATACAAACGAAATTATTCACGTTTCGGGGATCGCGGATAAGGCTATGCCCACTCCCAGACTCCCCAAGGACCGAAAGGAATCGATGAAATAAAGAGCAAAGTACAGGCGGAGATCCATGAATCGGTAGCAAAATTCGACGAATCCCTACGTCTTTTAGAGGAACGATTTAATTCAAAGGAATTGCCGCAAGAAAGAGACGAGACCCCGGAAAATTTACCACAGGTATTCTCGGACGGAGAATCTGTCGACGAAGAGACTCGACAGTTACTCCAGGAATTAGACCCGTACGACGATGCTTCGGGTGATGCTGAGCTCTCTCGTCGCATTGAAAGAATGTCCCAATCCATAACAGCTGAGACTGAACAAGAACTCTTAGGACGCATAAGCGAAATCGGAATAAAGAAGAGCCCGCCGAAAATAAAGGACACGGAAGTACCGGAATCGGAAATTCCTTCCGAAACAAATCAAGAACAAATTGGAAAAAAATCAACCACTAGCCCAACGGCGGGACAAACTTGCACCGAGCAACGTCGTAGCAACGACTCATAAGTCAATTTGGGGCACCGCGCGCAATATTAACAGATCGAGGTGCGGCGTTTACAAGTGGACTGTTGAGGGAAATAGCAAAAATTTTTAAAATCAAACAGTTAACAACTTCAGGTTATAGGCCTCAGACTAATGGGGCCCTGGAACGAAGTCACATCATGCTAACAAAATACAGCCAATTCCCTACCGAACGCAAACTTGCAACGTATAATTCATTTACAGCAGAACTCATTAGGAGAATGTCGGAAATCCAACAAATTGCTGGAGAAAATGCAAATAAAGCTAAGGAGAGAACGAAACTTTACTATGACAGGAAAATTCACGCATTCAAGGGGAAAGTAGGAGATGAGGCATGGGTAAAGAAAATGGTCCGAGATGGAAAATTCGATGACCAATGGCATGGACCATACACCATAGTCGAAATTACAAATACAAACAATATTATACTGGAAGGTTCGAACGGGTATAGGTTTCGCAAACATACAGACAATGTCAAACTCGCGTATGACTGAAAACATGTGCATAAAAAAAGTATGGGTGACGGAAAACAATATTATCAGTTTGGATAATATACCAACTTACGGATACGTAAAAACGCACACATAGGTGCACCTTATGTAAAACCTATATGTAAGAAAAGGCCATGTCAGAGGTATATATATATATATAAATCAAAACTATAAAGCTACTAGTAAAAGTAGCGGAATAGCTGATAAAGCAGTTAGTCCATGAGAACGGAAGTTAGTAAAAAAAAATCTGAAACTCTGAGACAGTCGGAAGACGAGACAGGAAACGTCGAATATTGTGTCTAGACATATAAAACGCTGACCATCCCTGTGAATCGTGTGATTCGTGTGAATCGTGCGAATCAGTATTTCCCACATTGTAATAGGAACACTTCCATGGCGGCAGCATCCTGCAGAAAAGCTGATTCGAAAAAAAAAACCAGAGACCAGACTTCCTGACTGTCGCGAGTAACATCATAAAGTCAGTACAAATCAGTCACTCGCGCGGGACAGTCAAAAACGTGATTAGGAGTCGCCGATTATACTGGGAGCTTATTGTAAAAATTAGCAAAAATTCCTGCAATATCTTCAATAAATTGGGAGTTTAAAATAAATATTACTAACAATCGGTACGTTGGTAACGAGATAATATTGGATTCGCTACCGACAAATAGATCGGAGTCTGTAAATCATCTCGACACCGACGCTGGTTCCCATAGAGTCTCTTAAAATAATACTAATCCCTTCGCAGAACGAAAGTTATTCGATCCGCCTATCATCGTATTGTAAACAATTCACAAAAAAAAAAAAAAAAAAAAAAAAAAACCCCTCACAAACAAACATTCTCTTGGTGCGGGATGTTGCACGAGCACATGAGGTAAAAGCAATTTTATTTCAGTGTTTGGTGCGAGTAGCTGCACAGGAGTCCCAACAACCAAACCCTTGGTGCAGGATGTTGCACGAGCACATGGGGTAAAAGAAATTTTATTCCAGTACTTGGTGCGAGTAGCTGCACAGGGGAGCCTATTTCGTCAATCCTATATCAAACCCAACTATCAAACCCTTGGTGCAGGATGTTGCACGAGCACATGGGGTAAAAGAAATTTTATTCCAGTACTTGGTGCGAGTAGCTGCACAGGGGAGCCTATTCCGTCAATCCTAATTACCCGACCGTAAATTAAAAGGCAAAATGCAGAAAACAAGATAGTGACAAGGGTAAGCAAAAAAAAAAAAAAAAGAGATTAGGGTTAAATGACCCATTGGTAACCAGCGTCCTTGATAAAGAGACATTGCTAGTTAAGATACAATAATCCATGGGGAAACGCAGAGCAGGAACAAAATACCAGCAACGAAAAAAATTCGCGAGTACAGAAAACGAAAAACCAAAAGGCAAACCGATAGTATTATATCATCAAATTGAAGCAATATCCGACGAAGAATCACGAGAGACCGTAGTAAATCCCAGTGATACGATAGTAAACGTAAGACCGGTGGCTATAATAAAAGGAATCCGAGTAGAAAAGCCGTACATCATCCCGGAACCACCACCAATCCGACGCATCAGGAACGTCCAACACCAGGAAGTTTACCAAGAACCAGCAAGTGCAGAGGAGAGAGAGGTGCATCAAGCAGAGGCAGAGATCATAACGTTGAATTGATACTGTTACGAATTCATCATGGCCATTCCCAATATCATAATTGGTATGTTACTGACGTACAATATCCTACACCTTGTCGCGTCAACTAACGAAGTATCGCACACTGAAAAACTATATCAAGATATCGCGATTAACGATAGACCAGGACTGTACTATGAAAAGGTAACCCCACTAAAACTACAGCACGCAGATTGGAGAGTGACAATATTCCTGGAAATACAAAAATTTGTCGACACTTTTCCTATACTGAAAAATCAAATGTACAGTATCATCGATAACTGCAAGAAAGTATATTCAGAAGGGGAGTGTCGAGGGTTGTTGCGACCAGATTATATAGAGGATCGGCTCTCACAAGCAAAGGAAACGGCGCAAGAGCTGAAGAAAATCGCTACTACAAGCGAGCAAGACCGCAAAGCAGTAACGACCAGCCTAGATCATTTATGAAACGATCCGTACCACTGGGAATAATTGGCTCTATCAGTAAATCACTATTCGGAACAATGGATCAAGAAGACGCAGAATACATAAATTCTCAAATAGACCGGCTATTCTCGGACCAATCAAACATCACGAAGCTTATTGGGAAACAAATGCACATCACGACCTCGAGACTACAAGAACTGCACGAAGACCACATCAAGGAATCAAAACGGCTCGACGATTTTCATATGGAAGTAAAAGAACTCCGAGGACGTCTGAAACACCTAGACGAAGAAACTGCAAAAATCATTTATAATGAGTAACACGGAAAAAAATATTAGCAATAATATTGCTGAGTCAACAATAATTTATTGTACTATTTCAACATACAAAGTTTTATTGCTGTATTGAACTTGTCAGTTTTGCAGATAGGTAAAACAATATAAGTATTGCTCTACGACCCTACAATACTAAAATGCTGATATCCACAGCGATAAAAATATTGTAAATGCATATTACAACATATTATTGCAATAGGCTTCAGCAAATTAATGCAGCTTACAGCAGCAAATATTCATGCTATTTCAAGCAATAAAAATTGTTGACATTGCTAGACAATATGTTTCCTCACAGCAATATCATATAACCATGCGCGCTTCCACTTTATACTTAAATTTACCATTTTTATTGCTGTACTGAACCACTAGTTGACATTAAAAATATTAATTAATTGCTTCACACACTTTTTTTAATGAATTTCAAACAGAAATTTTTAACAGTGTTGGTCATGGAAGGGTTACACTGAAAAAAAAAAAATCCTACACCGATTTTTCTCGATAGGATTTTTCCTCCTCGACTGGGACTCGAACCTGGGACATACCTACCTATCTTCCTAACACGCTAACCACTACGCTATCGACTGCTTATGAACTTTGGTAATTCGTATCGTGTATTAGACTCACCAGAAAACACTTGATCAGTTGTATGTTGGGAAATTTAAGGATGTATCGGACGTACCTTCCCAACCAAAAGTAACTTTCGTCGACAATATTGCATACTTCATGATAAGATAAAAATCGGAAAAAATTCAACCACATTGAGACGATAATAAGATTACTTTTTAATAATAACAATACCCAAAAGTTATCATTAAATTGTTTAAACAGCACATTGTTTAAAACATTTTAGGGAATGTTTTTTTTTTGTCATGTGAAATGAATTCGTTGATTTTTCCGACTACACATGAATTTTTTTAAAATTTTTTTATCATTTTGAAATTTCGGTTTTCGGAAATTTGTAAAGGTTGTACTTACGATACTATTCGTTCAATGCCCTGGAAACATCTTAATTGTAATATAATATAACGTTTTTACGAAAACATATCCAAAATTCACGATTTTTCCTCCATTTTTCAGAATTAAAAAATTTTCGAAAACCGACATTTCAAAATGATAAGAAATTTTTTTAAAATTCGTGCGTAGTCAGAAAAATCAACGAATTCATTTCACGTGTCAAAAAAAACTTTCCCTAAAAATTTGTTAAACAACGTTTTGTTTAAACATTTTATTGATAACTTTTTAACATTAATTCAAATTTTGTACTCAATGTAAAAATTGTAATAATGTACTAAATTCCAAACCCGTTTGAAAATTCAACAGACGAAGATTCAAATAATAATGTACTAAATGTCAAACCATGGTTTGAAATTTAGTACATTATTATTAAACTTCAAACTATGGTTTGAATATTTAGTATATTTTTATTAAATTTCAAACCATGTATAAAATTTCTAGTTTTTATGTATGTATTAATTTCAATTAAATTACCAGGGTTTGTAGATTTTATCGTTTTTTGTATTCCAAAATTCAGAATATTTTTGCCAGTGTACGTTAAAAACGACAAGAATTTAATGAAAATGGATCTAGATAATTCATCACATCTTTGGGAAGAAGTTCGCAAAGAGCGAAATGCTTCATATGTACATACATAGTTATTGAGAAATTCTAAAAATAAAACAGCTCTCGTTGTATACAATGTAAGCTCGGGAACTTGTGACGCGGACTTCTCTCTCGCACGCTACCCGCCCGGCAACCCGCGTACAAGCGACGCGTCACCGATCTTCCCCTCCTGCGCGGAGGTGGCAAACCTCCTTAAATAATATCATACTCGTGCAGATTATATCACACTCGGGCAGAAACAAGGGAAAAACTTTTCTTTCTCTCGTTTCCGCGCACGCGTATGATATAAATTACAAATTATTAAATAATATTTACTTTCATAGAAAAAAAATTTGAAAGAAATGAAAAAAAAATTCAAAAGAAAATAAATTAAGGGAAAAAAAATGGATAAAAATTTTCATAAGAAGACTTTTCTCCTTTGCACTCAAACACTCTCTGCGCCTGTCTATTCATCTTGTTTTCCTCTTGTCCTTGGCCTGCCTTAGCTATATCTCTCTTTTCTCTTTAGCAATAACGATGTTGTAGTTGAGAACCCAATGTAATGTACTGGAAACAAAGCATATTGCTAGTATTGCAATATTGAGAAGGCAGGACGCGTTATTGCTGTATTTCACGTGAATCCATATTGTCGTGGGTGCGTTCAATGATATGGTTATGATAACAATTTAATTTTAACAATGAAAATATTGTAGTTAAGAATCCACTGTAATGTACTGCGAACGAAACATATTGCTATTATTGCAATATTGAGAAGGCAGGACGTTATTGCTGTATTTCGCGTGAAATTATTGTTGTGGGTACGTGAAACGATATTGTTACGGTAACAATTCAAATTTAACAATACCAGTGTTGTACTTCAAAATCCACTGTAATGTACCGTGAACAAATTGTATTGCTATTTCTGCAACATTTATGGTACGATATTTTATTGCTAGATTATTAAAATTTTTTAGTTCGAAATACGATACATTATGGCTAAAACAGCAAGGCCATTTCAGCGATAATGAGAAAATTTGCAGAGCAATCTATTAGTGTAACGAGTAACCAAATTATTGTTGTCACAGCAATATTTTAAGAGCAATACTGTTATTGCTATTTTTAATATACACATTTTTTTCCGTGAAGTGATAAGGTTTGGGTACCAAGCGGAACTAAAAATCGAGCAATATAAAAAAACATGTGAGGAATTCATTCGGATAATAACAACGGCCCGGAATGGCCAATACGACCCGGCAATACTAACAACGACCCAGCTGTCCGAGATTTCCCGGGAAATCCAGCTGGAGGCACCAGAATTTGAGTTCCCGTTATCAACCGAATCACTGCGCGGGGAATCTCTTGCGAGAATTGTGCACACTGACCTTGCTTATCACGAGGGCCATCTCATGATTGTAATGCATATACCGCTTCTCGGACGAGATAATTATCAACTATACAGAATACACCCCTGGCCCGTCCCACAACACACGAACAGAACACTGTCAGCATTCATAACACCAGCACACCCATACATCGTTTTATCAGAAGATCGACGATCCTATTTCCTCGCAGACGCATTATATATCGAAAAATGCCGAAGAGTTGAGGATAATTTTGTATGTGAGACAGAAACATTACTAACCGAAGTTTCCACCTCAGGACAATGTGAATTGAAACTCGTTAAACCAACAACGACGGCTTATCGGAGTTGTGACATACGTGTACGGGAACGACATACGGCATTCTGGAGGCATCTACCCTCGCAAGGAGGATGGCTTTACTCACTGGAAACACCAGAGACAGTACATGTGATTTGTCCCGGTAGCACTGACAACGTAGTAAGACTCAAAAATGCGGGAGTACTTCATCTAAGTGCAAATTGCATAGGAAGAACCCGAAGCACGACACTTACAGGAGTAAGACGTTACGGCAGCCAGGAACAATATATATACGCACCATCAATCTCGCTAAACCTGACATTGATAGCCCCACTTGTAATGGAAAATGAGAGCAGAGACGTAACATCAGCTGACGAACAAAGCAAACGATAACAGACAGACCAGCAGTGGCAATTTGAGGAATATGGAGAACCGCTACATGAAATCGAGAAGAGGTTAAGAGAAATCGGAACACATAAAAGGAACAAACAACAACAACAACACATAATATGGGCTTTGGCAGGAAGTCAAGGAATCCTCGTAACAATATTCATTATCTACATGTTTCGCAAAATAATAGGCAGGGGCCTAAGAATATCATGGAACACGTGCAAACGCACACCCACGGGAAGCAACGCAAACTCGAAGACACCCAAAAGAAAAATAAGAGACCAAGATCGGAGCAAAACGGAAGACGGCAATACCCAAAACGAAATCGACAACATCAATGAAGAAGGATGCACGAGCGGTATAGGATTTCGAACACTACCGCGCCAAGTCGACCATGTAGAGGGACCATAAGAGCATGTGCACACATATTTCCACACGAAGGCGTTGACATTAACAGTGACACCGTGAACAGCAACGTGGTAGGAAGATAAGCACCCGGGGAAGCGCGGTACCGGGAGGGAAATCAAGGCATTAAAGAGACCACGGAGCACAACAGAAAACGTGCTTGAGAAGGATGGCTGCAGCATAGGCGCAGCCTACCTACTCGTAAGAGGCAAGAAAAGTACGTAGCAGTAGCTACACAAAACCCACTTGAGTAGGCACCGGGAAACGTCGGACGTGAAAAAAAAAAAAAAAAAAAAGGGGGGTTAATGTCAGCACTCGCAAGAAACTTCGGACTGAAAACCTCACAGCCGCATTTAGGAAGACAGAGAACCTTTTATACGAATCACGCAAAACCTGAAAACTTAACGACTAATAGAAAGGAAAAATTTAAAAAAAACACATATCAAATTTGGCTTCACATTTATTTATTTATTAAAAAATAGAAGAAATAAATTTTTCTTCAAATGAGATTTTCATCGAAAAGCCGACGTAGACAGAACAAATCGGACGGAGCAGCCTCTGGCTGCCAGTCTTCCTCTTCACGGGAGTTAGCGTCATCCCGCCAAAGAATATCCACGGCGGCACGGATGCGACGGTGAGCCCGACGAATAGCCGTGGCATGAGCCACGAACGAGGCTCGCCATCCATATGACAACCACATGTCATTGGTTACCGGACCGGACCCTTTCCGCTCACAAGGTATCTATACATACAGGATAAAATTAAAAAAAAAAATAATAAAATAAAAAAAAAAAAAAAAACGTAAGGAAGCGAAAACGGTGCTTACAATGAGGAGATTCATCTCGGGCATTGGATGAACAGGTATACCGGCGGGGTGAAACATCTTTAACTGGGATCTTTAACTGGTGAAGAACTAGAACGATAAAATAAAATAAAATAAAATAAAATAAAATAAAACTGAATAATTCAATATTTTCGGCGGAAGTACCTACTTGACACAGAGGTGATGAAGGAAGAATGAAGAGAAGCCCAGCAAGAAGTTCAACCAGCCACTTCACCCCACCAAAAGAATATTAAAATACGACAAAGACAGAAGAAGAAAGAGAACAATTCCGCTGACTCAATCATATGGGTAACAAATAAGTCACGTGAAACGCCCAATACTAGGTATCGAGAAAAATCGAAATGCTTATACTTCAAGTTACGTTGGACGTTACAAATTCTTTTTATTTTTTTTTTTGTTTTTATTTTTATACGTGTGCCGTATCGGTTCTTTCTAGTTGAAATATATACGCATATATATATGTACATATACATGTGTATGTGTGTGTATATGACAATTCTAATCATAAGACATTATAAAATAAGTGTCGCAGAGAGTAAGGGAACGGGATACCTCGTAAGACCAATAAAACAAACAAAGATACGTCCCCCTTTCACTCTCTGTCGTCCCATACCATAAGTTGACGGGACGTCAACTTTAAGGGGGGGGGGGGGTGTTACAAACAGAAGAGAGAAAAAAAAAGTATATAATAATAATAATAATAATAATAAATAAAAAAAATATTTCTTTTTTTTTTCTCTTCGGTTTGGTTCCGTAAATATTAACCGAGCCCTCTCCCTTTCTCGTTGCGACAAAATTTCATTCATCGCAAGGATTGAATCAACGCGGACGTTGATTGCTAAGGGGGGGATGCTGTCACGTGCCGTGTTGCCATATACCCATGTGGTATGTCAGCGGCGCGGGGCGTGACACTAAACACCTATGATAATGATATGAGGCTCATCTTACATCGTGGACTCAGACGGCGGCCTGAGCGTGCGAACGAATACGTCGCACGGACGGGACTGCAAACTGGACTGTATTTGTCCCCACTTCCTCACCTGTTGGTCGCGAGATTTCCAGCGGAGGAAGCGCGGAGGAAAAAGTTAGTCTCTAAGAGTACACGATGGCGTAAAGCTTGATCTCAGAGCAACTCCGCCTAGCGCTTCACATAGCGGCAATAAGCCTCAGAAGGTAGTTCACCGATTCCCGTGCAAGGTCGCCGTTGTAAGTCGACCGGAATCGTAAAGAGACCCCTGAGTTGCGCGCGCCGTGAATCAGTCGATTTGCGTTAATATGTTAATCGATATTTAACTTCCGCCACGAACAATCCGTCGTGTAGGTTAAGATTTATAGAGTGTGTGAATCCTACGGTTGCACGGCAATCGGGGGAAGAACGTATTGGGAATAATAAGAGTGTTCAACCTGTGTGTCGACGATCCGGCTGCGCCGGTACAAGCAGGCGAGTTATCTCGATGAAAAAGGAGAGCGAGGTAGATCCGAGTCGACAGCGATAATTGTCAGCTGTTCGGCACACAAGTGAGTACTACGTATGTATGTATGAATGAGTATGTTGCGTCACGAATCTCATATTCGTTCGAGCCTCTAATCTTGTTATATTACACTGTATCTTAAAGGGGATAATTGGGATAGTTGTATTAAACGGTGCATGACATAATCCAACACATCGAAGAGTTCTCACTTTAATTTTACCTGGAAACCAGAAAATTCCTCTTCCAAAATATTCTAAGGAGCGGGCCCGTAGGGGACGCAGTCAGAAAACTTATCCTAAACAAAGATAAAAATAAACCCTTGTGCTTCGCACAAGGGATTTACTTCGTCATTCGTGCGACAACGCCCCGCACGTCACAGTGAAATAATGATTTTATAAAAATAACTAATTTTTCGATAACTTTTTATGAATAAACGTCAATAAGAACGAATGTTTTCGTAGGTTTGTATGAATAACGAATTTTGGCTGTTAGATAATTATTTATTCGGCGTCGCAAAATCTATAAAGTTATTTATTTTACAGATAAACGGTTTTTTTTCAAATCCTTTTATAATAGTTATAAAAACTCAATTAAACGTGGATGGATTTTTTGTGACATTTGTCGGGTGATTCTTTTGATGATATTTCAGATCACAAACACTAGATAACTAAAATAAGAACTTATTTTAGTTTTAAAATAGTGTTAAAATAATTTTTTCTAATTTTAAATAAAAATTTAACTTTAAAATAAGAACCTATTTTAGTTATCTAGTGTTTGTGATCTGAAATATCATCAAAAGAATCACCCGACAAATGTCACAAAAAATCCGTCCACGTTTAATTGAGTTTTTATAACTATTATAAAAAGATTTGAAAAAAATCCGTTAATCTGTAAAATAAATAACTTTATAGATTTTGCGACGCCGAATAAATAATAATCCAACAGCCGAAATTTGTTATGCATACAAACCTACGAAAAAAATCATTCTTATCGAAGTTTATTCATAAACAGTTATCGAAAAATTAGTTATTTTTATAAAATCATTATTGCACAAGTCAAATAGAAATTTTCGTAGAAAATGAGGTTTAGACATTAATTACTCGTATGCCGTTGATTTTACAGATGTGAGTCAAAAAACGCTTCTTGTATAGAATTCGATTCTCTTTAAACACTTATCAGGAAAATACCGTACGACTTCTTCAGGCTTAGGAGGACCAATAATAGTGAAACAAAAATGAATTGCCCATGGTCATCAAATAGGAAAACTTAAATGCCGTTGAGCTACCTCTAAATATTTTTTGACAGTGTTCTCCTTACGCGAGGGATTGTTTTTAGATATAAACACAAGACTTTTCAGGTGATGAGTAAAAAAAAAAAATATATCGCCGTAAAATGACACACCCTAGTGCACCCGTATTCAGCACGCGGTTTTAATTAAAATTTCTGGAAATTTTCTTAAATCGGGACCCTACGGAAAATTGAAAATTGGGTCCGGGCACCTTTAACGCGCATAAACATGAAAACATGGTAGAGAATATTTTGAAACTGTAAGTGCGAGAACTGACTCCCCAGTTAACGGAGGAGAAATCACTATCCGACGACTCTTGATTATCTCCGCTGCGATGGAACGGAGTTCGAGGACCCTCATCGCAGCTTGACGGAGAAGCTAGGCCCTGGTTCATATCTGCGTTGACCTGTGACAGAGGTCATACTGTAATCACACTGTGTCACACTGACAATGAGACATTTTCTTTGCCATTAAAATCCAACGTCAGTCGTCCAAGTCTTCTAAGGTATGAAAAACAATATTTAAATGTCAATAGAAATAACGCTTGTTATTCATTCATGGCACTAAATACATAAATAAATGAATAAATAAAATTATATGTATAAACATAATTTTTTGATAACTTCAGTCACGTCCTGGGTGAGAACGATAGGGTATAAGTAGAAATAGGGGTGCCTCTTGTTTCGGCCGGAATGCGCCGGTCGGGGATAGAGGCTCGCGGTAATGAAAGTGGTAAATTTTTACTTATTTTTTGGGCGTAGCGGGTTTTTATTCCAACGTGATAATTTCTTCGTTGTCGTCGGAGTCCGCGCTGTCGGAGTCTGCGCCTAACGTTGACACGTCGCTGACACTATCTCTATGGGGCCAGTGAACGGGTCCCGCAAGAATCGGGTCGGGGAGAACGTACGGGGCCATTCCCTCGGGAATTCTAAATATCGTGGCTACTCCCACAGGGCGCTCCTTGACACTCGGTGATCCGAGAGAAAAATCGGATTTCGTTGAAGGGCCCGGTAGGGGTTGGGCCACAATTTTCACTGCCGTTTCAGCAACCGGTACAATAACCCGTGCTTCACCGTTTTGTTGGGTCTGTACGTTACTTCCGCCCACAGAACGTCGTTCGATAAGAGCGAGGCGCTTTAACTTTTTATCCTTGCCACCGCGGCGTTTACCCATATAAATCTAAATAAAAAAGATTTGGTGACCCCTCTTTGAGTGAGTCCTAACTCTCGGGCAGAACTCTCATATGGTAGGGTTGGAACCTCCACCCCAGTGCGTGCATCTAGTGCAGGGTTTTGTGGTTGGCTGGTTAGAGTACAGAGCGTGCATCTGGTGCACAGGGCTATACCCGGAGAGAGGAATAAGTAACTACGTGAGCATGTGCATCTAGCGCACTATGCTGTAGTTAGAGAGAGTGAGAAAAGTAACTACTCAGGCATGTGCATCTAGCGCACTATGCTGTAGTTAGAGAAAGTGAGAAAAGTAACTACTCAGGCATGTGCATCTAGCGCACTATGCTGTAGTTAGAGAGAGAGTTAGAAAAGTAACTACGTGAGCATGTGCATCTAGCGCACTATGCTGTAGTTAGAGAGAGAGGTAGAAAAGTATCTACGTGAGCATGTGCATCTAGTGCACTATGCTGTAGTTAGAGAGAGTGAGAAAAGTAACTACTCAGGCATGTGCATCTAGCGCACTATGCTGTAGTTAGAGAGAGAGGTAGAAAAGTAACTACGTGAGCATGTGCATCTAGCGCACTATGCTGTAGTTAGAGAGAGAGAGGTAGAAAAGTAACTACGTGAGCATGTGCATCTAGCGCACTATGCTGTAGTTAGAGAGAGTGAGAAAAGTAACTACTCAGGCATGTGTATCTAGCGCACTATGCTGTAGTTAGAGAGAGAGGTAGAAAAGTAACTACGTGAGCATGTGCATCTAGCGCACTATGCTGTAGTTAGAGAGAGAGAGAGAGGTGTATTTCGATGGGAGTTCCGCTCGAGAATGTAGACAGCTCGAAGTTCGGTTTGTTCAGTTTCCCCCTCTTATTTAATGCCGCTGGTGCACAAATAAAACGCGAATGCGTTTTATTTTCCTTTGGTTTTTTTGATTATTTATTTTTTTTTCATGTTTTCTCACGCTGGTTTTGCCGGGGCTACCGTGCTACCGATTCTTATGTTGAAAAAGTACAGTATTTTAACTTAGAACGAATTTGAATAATTCGCGACGGGCTATAGCTTTGAGTGATCTCGGGTGATCAGGCTCGAAGTTCGACTGACTTGTCCTTAATTCGCGATGGTCATTATATAGGCCCTTATTCTATTGTCGCGTAAAGTGGGAGACGTCGGCGCGTGAGGGAAGAGTTTCTCTCACACCTCGACATTCTGCTGACGATAATCTCCAGACGCATTTCCAGTTATGACGACTGGTGATATGTAAAATCAGCGTCGAGACATCGATACTCTCCAGACGAAATTCCGACTATTGTTGGTGACAGGATATCGATAATTCGAGGCATGATTGTTGTTTAAGTGATATGAAAAATCAGCGTCGAGACATCGATACTCTCCAGACGAAATTCCGACTATTGTTGGTGCCGGGATATCAATATTCTCGAGGCATGATTGTAGTTTAAGTGATATACAAAGTCAGCGTCGAGACATCGATACTCTTCGGACGGTACTGCCGGTACATCGATTTTCTCGAGGCGCAACTTTTGCTTATGTTTAGGCTCGTCCCTAGGCGATAAGCGCGGTCATCTTGTGCGAGCCGGCAAGACGCTGATTCTCACCGGCTTCCAACATCTGTGGGAGGTCGGTGATAACGCGCGACATACGCCGGTTCGTTACTCACGCGCCTTCTCCCCGCGACAAGCTTCGTTAATTCGTTAAAGACTGAAATTTCGTATGTATGCTCGCAGGCATATTTCGTGCTTGGCGGGAGAACTCCGGCAATGAGGGTCACCCCTGGTCATTCGTGTTTTTCCCGTGAATAAATGAGAGATTAAATATTTCTACTGCCGATCATACGGATTCGGTATTATGTTTGATAAATGGTATATGAAATGAAATTTTCAAATTTATTTGTGTTTTTTCGACCCAGGACGTTACACTTCAGAACTAAAATAACTCATAAAAATATAAAATTATCAACAAATTATTATATATATAATTTTATTTATTCATTTATTTAGTGCCATGATTGGATACCAAGCCTATCCGTTGACGTTTAAATATTGTTTTTCATATCTGAGAAGACTGGATCGACGTTGGATGTCAACGGCAATGAAAATTCTCAATTGGATAAGGCAAGTGTCTCAAAAAGTGTGCATAATTTGGCCTTCGTCACAGGTTAACACAGATATGGACCAAGGCCTAGCTTCTCCGTCAAGCTGAGACGACGGTCCTCGCACTCAGTTCCATCGCAGCGGGGAGAATCAAGAGTTGTCGGAGAGTGTTTTCTCTTGCATGAAGCTGGGGCATTGCCCCTCGCAATCAGTTTCAAAACACTCTCCGATGACACTCGATTATCTCTGTTGCAATGGAATTGAGTGCAAAGACCCTTGTCGCAGATTGATGGAGAAGCTAGGCCTTGGTCCATATCTGCGTTAACCTGTGACGGAGGCTATATTATACACACTCTTTGAGACATTTGCCTTATTAATTTGAGGATTTTCTTTGCCATTGAAATCCAACGTCAGTCGTTGCAGTCTTCCCAGATATGGAAAACAATATTTAAACGTCAATAGAAAAGCTTGTTACTCAGTCATGGCACTAAATAAATAAATAAATAAATAAATAAATAAAATTATACATATAAACAAGATAATTTTTTGATAACTTCAGAACTAAAACTCATAAGATTATAAAATTATTAACAAATTATCATATATGAAGTAAACCACACCAAGTGGGCCACTAAAAAATCGTGTGATCTCGAAATATTATGAAACATTTTTTTAAAGGTTATTCGAATGTCAAAAGCAAGCTGAATTTTTTTCAAATTTTTAAATCTGATTTTACACCCTTAAATTTGGATATTAATTTTTTTTTTTTTTTTTTTTTTTTTTTTTTTAAATTGTGACGAACCGAGGTATCGCTACCCGCGGTCATTGCAACACAACAGAGTCATCAGATTCCAGAGAGTACGCCGACTCTTGCGACAGTCACTCTCTGGAAACTCGAGCAAACCGCGTGTCAGCAGATTCCTCTTTACGTCTTTTGACTCTTGCTACCTTACCAAATGACCTAGATTATTCGATCCCTTACATCACATATAACCTGGATTATTGGATCCTTTGCATAACCAGATTTCATAAATCATCGAGACCTACATCCATCGATGATTTCTCAATCCACCCCCACGAGACCCTTGTAGCCGGACGCTCAAAGCTAACGAGGGTTCTCTCGACATATTATCAAATTAGTCTTAATACGATGCTCTTAGCAATCGGTCGAGAGATCCCGTTCCTTAGCGGCAAGTCCGTTCGCGTACTTAGGTTCTCGCGGGCGTGATTGACGTGATCTTCTCAAACCCTTGTTGCAGACAAGTGTATAAGAACTCATTAAGTGAAGGAACACCTTAGCGGCGCTTCACTACCTCTGTGATATAATTGTTCGTGCCAATTACCTTAGCGGCATTGCGCGTCAGTGTATCATAGAGTATAACATTTAACCTTTATACAACTTGAACCATTATTGTAAAAGTGATTGATCGATCTGTGTTCTTTAATAAATACATTCGTGTGGAACCACCTGTACTCCTTCATTGCATCACAGCTCATCTGATCATTACCAACTACAACCATAAACAAGGTGAGGTGCTACCCTGCTTAAATAGGACAGAGAATCCATTCGCCGGGATCTTTGACTTCAGCGAATAAAATAATAATAATAATAATAATAAGTTACCACGGATAAATAAACCCGTGTGTAACAAAATCCATTTTACATATAAAACGATCCATTGCACAAAAAAACACCTTCACATAAAATTTAGGTTTTCGAATATACTTTATAATCCCATCTATTTTGAAGCTGTCTAGAATTCTCTTCGTGTATTTTCCAGCAAGACAAGGCAATAATATTTTTTTTCGTCTAGTTGACCCTTTTTTATTTTCCTATAACTTTGAGAGAACTTTCGTTGATTTCATAACAAACCACAGAAAAATTGGCATGGTGGAGAATCCATATCTTCCAAGTGTTTTCTAAGGTTAACTGATGAAAACACTTGCTATTTACGACAAATATTCGATGTTATCCAACGCCCCCATTCACTTTATTGGAAAAACATTGAATATACATTATTTACCGTGTATCACCGTGAGGGTCAAAGTCAAAAGTTGGGACCTCACAAAATACCTTGGTATTTCCGAACACTTAACGATTTATACATACATTTACACAGATAATGATATTAACATTTTAGATAAATTTATCTAAAATATTAATATCAATATCTGTGTATAATACCTTAATATGTAATATGTGTATAATACCTTAATATATAATCCTTAATATACAATCTGTGTATTATACCTTATAATATCATTATCTGTGTGTAATACCTTGGTATTTCCGAACAGTAAATGTATGTGTAAATCGTTTACTGTTCGGAAATACCAAGGTATTTTGTGAGGTCCCAACTTTTGACTTTGACCCTCACAGTGATACACGGTAAATAATGTATATTCAATGTTTTTCCAATAAATTTAATGGGGGCGTTGGATAACATCGAATATTTGTCGTAAGTAGCAAGTGTTTTCATCAGTTAACCTTAGAAAACACTTGGAAGATATGGATTCTCCACCATGCCAATTTTTCTGTGGTTTGTTATGAAATCAACGAAAGTTCTCTCAAAGTTATAGAAAAATAAAAATGGACGAACTCGACGAAAAAAAATATTATTGCCTTGTCTTGCTGGAAAATACACGAAGAGAATTCTGGACAGCTTCAAAATAGATGAGATTATAACGACGCCCGATACGAATAAAAGCACGTTTCAGATTCCGCGTGGAAAAGAGCACGTTTCAAATTCCGGGTGGAAAAGAGCACGTTTTGAATTCCGGGTGGATAAGAGCACGTTTCAAATTCCGGGTGGAAAAGTGCACATTTCGGATTCCGGGGGAAAAAGAGCACGTTTCAGATGGACTCGAATACCAGCACGTTTCGGGTTGACTCTAATACTAGCACGTTTCGGGTTGACTCGAATACTAGCACGTTTTGGGTTGATTCGAATACTAGCACGTTTCGGGTTGACTCGAATACAGTCAAAGTCTCCACAATTTAACTCCCCACATTTTGACCATCCCCACATATTGACTGGTCACCATGGTTATTATTCCCACAATTGAACTTCCGTTTTGGTGATTTTTCCCCACTCCGAAAGTCAGCTCGCGCTGAAGAAACACTATTCTTAACCCTTGATTATAATAGTTTCGGAGCAACATCTGACGTTTGATATTTAGAGTGTCGTTAGTGTAAATTAAATTGAAACACTTGTAAATATTCAAAAGCGTTGAGTTTCGAGTGGGAGCTAGAGGGGAAATTAAAATGTGGGAACGGGGACGCAACCGGTCCCAACTGGTTAAATTGTAGGGACTTTGACTGTAATAGCACGATTCGGGTTGACTCGAATACTAGCACAATTCAGGTTGACTGGAATGCAAGCAACTTTCCGATAGGATAATTCTAACGTTGGGAATTCATAATTCTAAAAAGAAAAACTCCATGTAATTTTATTATTTACAGTAGATATACAGGGCCGGTTCTGGGCCACTAAAACGCTTCTGCGCATGCGCGAGCGCGGGAAATTCAAATTTGCGCCTGCACGTTGAATAATAATGATAATAATAATAATAATAATGATAATGATGATGATGATGATGATGATGATGATGATGATGATGATGATGATGATGATGATGATGATGATGATGATGATGATGATGATGATGATGATGATGATGATGATGATGATGATGATGATGATGATGATGATGATGATGATGATGATGATGATGATGATGATGATGATGATGATGATGATGATGATGATGATGATGATGATGATGATGATGATGATGATGATGATGATGATGATGATGATGATGATGATGATGATGATGATGATGATGATGATGATGATGATGATGATGATGATGATGATGATGATGATGATGATGATGATGATGATGATGATGATGATGATGATGATGATGATGATGATGATGATGATGATGATGATGATGATGATGATGATGATGATGATGATGATGATGATGATGATGATGATGATGATGATGATGATGATGATGATGATGATGATGATGATGATGATGATGATGATGATGATGATGATGATGATGATGATGATGATGATGATGATGATGATGATGATGATGATGATGATGATGATGATGATGATGATGATGATGATGATGATGATGATGATGATGATGATGATGATGATGATGATGATGATGATGATGATGATGATGATGATGATGATGATGATGATGATGATGATGATGATGATGATGATGATGATGATGATGATGATGATGATGATGATGATGATGATGATGATGATGATGATGATGATGATGATGATGATGATGATGATGATGATGATGATGATGATGATGATGATGATGATGATGATGATGATGATGATGATGATGATGATGATGATGATGATGATGATGATGATGATGATGATGATGATGATGATGATGATGATGATGATGATGATGATGATGATGATGATGATGATGATGATGATGATGATGATGATGATGATGATGATGATGATGATGATGATGATGATGATGATGATGATGATGATGATGATGATGATGATGATGATGATGATGATGATGATGATGATGATGATGATGATGATGATGATGATGATGATGATGATGATGATGATGATGATGATGATGATGATGATGATGATGATGATGATGATGATGATGATGATGATGATGATGATGATGATGATGATGATGATGATGATGATGATGATGATGATGATGATGATGATGATGATGATGATGATGATGATGATGATGATGATGATGATGATGATGATGATGATGATGATGATGATGATGATGATGATGATGATGATGATGATGATGATGATGATGATGATGATGATGATGATGATGATGATGATGATGATGATGATGATGATGATGATGATGATGATGATGATGATGATGATGATGATGATGATGATGATGATGATGATGATGATGATGATGATGATGATGATGATGATGATGATGATGATGATGATGATGATGATGATGATGATGATGATGATGATGATGATGATGATGATGATGATGATGATGATGATGATGATGATGATGATGATGATGATGATGATGATGATGATGATGATGATGATGATGATGATGATGATGATGATGATGATGATGATGATGATGATGATGATGATGATGATGATGATGATGATGATGATGATGATGATGATGATGATGATGATGATGATGATGATGATGATGATGATGATGATGATGATGATGATGATGATGATGATGATGATGATGATGATGATGATGATGATGATGATGATGATGATGATGATGATGATGATGATGATGATGATGATGATGATGATGATGATGATGATGATGATGATGATGATGATGATGATGATGATGATGATGATGATGATGATGATGATGATGATGATGATGATGATGATGATGATGATGATGATGATGATGATGATGATGATGATGATGATGATGATGATGATGATGATGATGATGATGATGATGATGATGATGATGATGATGATGATGATGATGATGATGATGATGATGATGATGATGATGATGATGATGATGATGATGATGATGATGATGATGATGATGATGATGATGATGATGATGATGATGATGATGATGATGATGATGATGATGATGATGATGATGATGATGATGATGATGATGATGATGATGATGATGATGATGATGATGATGATGATGATGATGATGATGATGATGATGATGATGATGATGATGATGATGATGATGATGATGATGATGATGATGATGATGATGATGATGATGATGATGATGATGATGATGATGATGATGATGATGATGATGATGATGATGATGATGATGATGATGATGATGATGATGATGATGATGATGATGATGATGATGATGATGATGATGATGATGATGATGATGATGATGATGATGATGATGATGATGATGATGATGATGATGATGATGATGATGATGATGATGATGATGATGATGATGATGATGATGATGATGATGATGATGATGATGATGATGATGATGATGATGATGATGATGATGATGATGATGATGATGATGATGATGATGATGATGATGATGATGATGATGATGATGATGATGATGATGATGATGATGATGATGATGATGATGATGATGATGATGATGATGATGATGATGATGATGATGATGATGATGATGATGATGATGATGATGATGATGATGATGATGATGATGATGATGATGATGATGATGATGATGATGATGATGATGATGATGATGATGATGATGATGATGATGATGATGATGATGATGATGATGATGATGATGATGATGATGATGATGATGATGATGATGATGATGATGATGATGATGATGATGATGATGATGATGATGATGATGATGATGATGATGATGATGATGATGATGATGATGATGATGATGATGATGATGATGATGATGATGATGATGATGATGATGATGATGATGATGATGATGATGATGATGATGATGATGATGATGATGATGATGATGATGATGATGATGATGATGATGATGATGATGATGATGATGATGATGATGATGATGATGATGATGATGATGATGATGATGATGATGATGATGATGATGATGATGATGATGATGATGATGATGATGATGATGATGATGATGATGATGATGATGATGATGATGATGATGATGATGATGATGATGATGATGATGATGATGATGATGATGATGATGATGATGATGATGATGATGATGATGATGATGATGATGATGATGATGATGATGATGATGATGATGATGATGATGATGATGATGATGATGATAATAATTTCGTCACCCCAAATTTTTAAGAGATGCTGATACGATTAAGGAATGTTGGGAAAGGTGGTATCTCCAAGGCAGCCCTAGATTTCCGAGAATTGTTTATTTCATTAAATATTTCCGGGGTAATACGGGTCAAGGAGGAACCTTCTCGAAGCTTCTAGAACATTCGATGTAATAATAAGTTTTATATTCCAGAAGGTGGGGGATAGGCTTTATAGAGGAAGAGTTTTTAGCTTGACCAGTCAGTCAGTCATCATGATTGAATTAACATCGGATGAGGCGCAGCATTTGCTTTCAATTCCACCATGTGCCAGCAGTTACGATGAAATTGTCGAGAAACATTTCGGAGATGTTCCACCGGAAAACATCCAAGATTTCATCTGTGACTTATTTGACTTCGAAAAAAATGTCAAAACTTTGAAGTGTGACAAAAAGTGTAATACCGAAGATCGAATATCGTGTTCCGAGTGCAACGTCATGCGTGATTCAATTAATATTATTAATAAACACGTTAAAGATTTATATCACTTTGTCGGCTATTTGAGCATGAAATTGTTTCAACTAAAACGTGAAATACAGGCGAATGAGTATGTATTTTTCGAGGATGAACCTGTTAACCTTGTAATAGATCATACTCAAAATCTATACGATCTTGTGAAAAAAATGAAAGAATTTGTAACGATTTGTAAGGAAAGGAATAGTGGAAAGAAATAAAATACCCTCGAAAATATACCATGTTTTTGTTTATTTTAAAAACCAATACATCGTAGTTTTAAGCAAAAAATTATACTAATTTCTTAACATTACCACTAATTGGATTGTATTCAACGATTCGATCATGCAAAATCAAACAATATGCTGATGTTTGAGGTGGAAAAGGGATCGCTGACTCGAATTCGAAACGAATATCAACTGGCCCCGATTTTAAAAATTCGTTTTGTTTCGAACAATCGATAACAATTAATGGCGCGTATTTGAGGAAATCGGCTTTGCTCAATAATGGTTCAGACTCTTTACCATAATACGACGCTTGGAAGTTTGCATACATATCATACAGAAGAGCATATTGGTTGCGAGGAATATCAAGATTCAAGTTTGCATAAGGATAGCATTGAGAGTTCAAAAACAGCTTAATATCGCGAATGTTGCAGTGATCAAAGTGACTCGCATTCGTATTTGCATTATTTTTCCTCGCAGTTTGAAATCCCACTATTACATATCGAGGTTTTTCGAGTTGCGTTGATGTTTTAACGACCCACACGTGTTTCGAGGTAGCCGGTAGTAGTGGGTACTCGTACAATTCCCATGTACGAAAACTCATGGCAATCGATGGATCCTTGGCAATAAAGCCGAGCAACTGGATTTTTCGCTGATCGGAAACTTTGATGTATGGCACCATCCATTCGATTTTATTCAATGAAATCTTGAATTGTTCAGCAGCAGCCTGACCTTCGGGAGGTGCTTGTACAATGGCATTCGTATCATTATTCGATCTTGTGAGGATTAATTCATGTTTAGCATTAACGATAATTCGATTGTAATCTTCGGCGAATCCGAGTATCAGATTCCGTGGTATAGAAAGATCAAAGTATCCATTTTCATCCGTCAATGTAGCCTCATCATTGCTGAGCCAACCGGCATTTTCCATCAGAGTCATCTGTCCAGGGCTCTGGGATACATAATTCTTCATGAGGGTCGTGAGGCCAACATTTTTGCTTCGATCGATCTCAATAGCATTTAGCTCATAACGTATTTCTTCAAACAAATGACAGATGGCGTTATTAATTAGCTTCGTATCTTGAACTGCAGTTCCATTAATCTTCGTTAATCGACCATGTACGTGCAATGAGCTTTTGCTCGGTAGCAAACACAAGTCTTGATGTTGAACGGCAATTCGGATTTCATCGTTGTTATTGAAGGTAGCCGATGCAAACGGTTGATGCGCATGAATCTCGTAGTGTGCGATAGACTCATCGAAGATAATTGGGTTTTGTATTGTTAAGATCTCCTCCATGGTACGATGCAAGCAATACAGCAAAAGCGAATTTTTATTTTCCACTTTTTCTTCCTCGGGGTTTGATTTTCAATCTCAAAGTCTTCAAAAACTGAATGTTTCGACGTGTTAGCTCCTTGAGAGGTGCTCGACGACTGATTGCTTCTCGGCATCTTGATTCGGTCTTATAGCTTCTTCCGACTTTCGTGTCAAACACAATACCCATTATGCTGATTTAACATGTAATCGTACAGTTATGATTTCTCCTCGAAAATTCATCAACTGTCCGTCTTGATCCACAAGTTTCAGCTGAAGATGATCTATCGACTGTGTGGCGATCGGAAGGTAAATGATGTGTGAGGGTACTTCAACGATCTTATATCCTGGTGGAACGATTGGGAAAAATTCGTGGATGGTGTGGACTCGTTGCTCATTAATATAAGCTCCCGTGGTGATGTTGCACTCGACTCGTAGAGAGTTGATCTTGAGAATGGCTACTGGCAGCTCAGATTCATGAATGATATTAGCTGCTAATACACGTGGTGTGAATCCCAATAGACGACCGATGGAATCATCGGGCATAAAATTGATCTCTCGATTGCACTTAATTTCGCTGCATAGAGTATTGTTGTTAGGTCTCAGGTTAATGGAGATATTCTTGTTAGAGAGTACGCTCTGTAAGTATCACTCGATATCCTCGATTTCATAGCTTCCAGTGGGTATGGTCACTGTTTCCTCCCCCACATGAAACTTATTATTTCCCAAATCAATGTTCGGTATTGAGTTGAATGTCAGCAATTCAACGAGTCCGAGAGTATAGCTTTTGAATGGCGATAGTTCGATAGATGGGAAATAGTAAGCTTCCAATATGGAGCTCGTTCCGGAAAGCGTCAACGTGAAAGAATCACTCATGATAGTTAACGTTCAACTGATGCCTCCCGGGACATGAGCATCCACTTTATAGATAACCACTCAAAAATTTCAGGCATAAATGTCCGCACAAAAGTGTCATAGTTCTGGTATCTTTCATGATTATATTTGATAATGCTACCAACACCGAAATAGTTTATCAGATCTTGAGGTGGCTGAAGATTACCGAAGCTGTCAAAATAAACGACCTCGTCATTGATTTTTTTGTACGCAACCCAATGTGTACCGGGACCATCCTTATCATCGAGATTCACAATAGCTGATTCATATTTTCGAGGTCCATTCTCGGGCAATTCGTTTCTCATGTAAACTCCACGGAAATATGGAATTTTCATAGCTCCAGCGTACTTTATCAAATCAGTATCGGTGAGAGCTCGGTGTGGTAGCCTTACGCGTTTTTTACCAAGTAGGGTTTCAAGTGCAAGCCCATATTCTTCTTGTGAGGTTTCAGATAAAGTCCTTTACCTAACGCGATAGCTTCGATCGTCCCGTTGTGACGTTTACTTTCCTCCAATTGTCTTTTAGCGGCGCTTGCATCGTTTATGGCTTTTGCTATACCCGCTGCACCACCAGCTAGAGCTCCAGTGGCACTCAATCCAGCAAAAATGGGTATGAGGAATGGTAGAATACCACCAATTTTCGTGGGTACAGGCAGGATACGTGGTGATTTAACTTTTCTCCTTCCACCTGCCTTTTTCACAGCGTCACGTGCCCCTTTGAGAGCCGATTTTATAGGATTCACACCACCCATTGATGCTTTAGCTGCATTGACTACCTGTCTCAGCGTCATCTTCCTCTTATTATTTTTTTTATATGCTCTCTTCACACCCATACCGAGCTTGGTTTTGACTTTCATTGTGTTTGCGACACCCCAAGCTGCTGCTTTTTCTCCAATACCCGCCTCTTTTGCGAAAACTCTTTGCCAGGCTTTTTTCGCAAGCACTTGATCCGCCTCGTGTCGTGCCAAAAGATTTTCCCGATTTTTCGAGTATGCAATATCGTGTTCTTTGCAAGCAGCGTCCAGGGGATTAATACCAGGATCACCTCGAGCAAGTCTCTCTGTTAATTTCGTACCTGGGCCACAGTACTGATATCCTGGTATATGTAGCTCAAAGGGGAGTTTATTAATCAAATTATTGACGAATCCTCTTCCACGTTTCTTCCTACGAATGACCATGACCCACGAACAGTTTTCGACTGAAGTGTCAACCTTTACGGATATCTTATTTATACTTTTTTTTCTTTTGTGTCACCGACAGCACCGTACCGCCCTGAATCAATTTCACCCGTAAATCTTTGACTTCCTCGAATCTTTTCAGCTTTCAGTTCGTCATTGGTGGAAGGAGGAGGAAACTGTCTATGTCTTTCTTGTGCGAAATTCTTCAAACTGTCAGTTATGGGATTTTTTGAATCGTATCGTTTACTCATTTTTTTTTATTCACATGTTCATCGGAAGAGAGAAAATTCGTTACTGAGATACTGATCTTTATAAGCACCCTACTTATACCTATTTCTATCAGTCGTTATCAAGATGAAGTTCAAGACACAACCTGACAAATTGTCTGTCATGAATTTTGATGAACTTGCACAGCGAGAAGCGAAGAAGCGACGCCATGGACCTCTGCTGCCAAACAGTGTGCGTGCTGTGATTTGTGGACCGTCAAATTGTGGAAAAACGAATGCTCTTTTTACCCTCATAACCCATCCTAACGGGTTGAGATTTGAAAACGTTTATGTATACTCTAAATCGTTGAATCAACCAAAGTACAAACTTCTCAAGCGTTTACTCGGAACTGTAAAAGGAGTGGGATATTTTCCTTTTGACGATCATGAGCAAGTAATCAAGCCTGAAGATGCTCGACCAAATTCAATCATGATTTTCGACGATGTAGCCTGTGAGAAGCAGGATAATATAAGAGCTTTCTTTTGCATGGGTCGACACCGCGATGTTGACTCGTTCTATCTCTGTCAAACGTACGCTCGTATCCCGAAACACCTAGTTCGTGACAATACTAATTTGCTGGTACTCTTTCGTCAGGATGAAATGAATTTACGACATATCTATGATGATCATGTTAACACCGACATGTCGTATACACAGTTTAAAGATTTGTGTTCAGCATGCTGGAACGATAGTAAATATTCTTTCGTAGTGATCGATAAAGACGGAGACATGAATGATGGTCGATACCGCCGAGGATTTGACTGCTTTATAAATATAAGCGCATCAGAGAAATAAGAATAGTCAACGTTTCAACGGAAAGGCGTCAACATGCGGAGCGCAACATTCAACAAGGAAAAAGAAGTATTACGAAAAATCGCAACCGCGAGTGATGCGATTCGACGAAAGCATAAACTTATAAAATCGGGCAGAGAGACCACGGAACGGGTCATGGATGAAGTTTTCAGACCCGTGGTGACTCCTCTTCAGAAAATTGTTGATCAATCGAAAACACTGGATAATATTAAGAACAAACTGAAAAAGGAAGAACCTGCCTTGAAGATAGAAAGGGATCTTGATAGCTCTTTTAGAACTGCGTATGATGATGATGATGATGATTATCAGCAAGTATCAGATTCATCATCCGAGAAGGATTCTTCTATTGTACATGAAACATCCAGCAAAGAAGATTATCGACAAGTACCAGATGCGTCATTCGAGAAGGATTCGTCTGTTATACATGAAACACCCAGTGAATCACTTGTCCAGCAGTATCTGCATATGTTTGAAACGACTGAAGGAAAAGAGCTTGATACCGTATACGGTGTTCGCAAACTCACGGGTGGTGTTTTGAAGATCGGTGATTCACCGGTTAATTTTGACGACAAGCGCATCTCAGTGCAGAACAAGACTTACGAACTCTCCCCCGGTTTGCTCGAATTGATATTCAAAAAGTCACCAAACAGAGAGATCATAACTGCAACAGATATGGATAATTATGGTGCAATTATCACAAGCACGAATGCGCATCGCAAATATTATAAACCGAACAAACCCATTCGCACAGATAACAATAAATTCAAAAATATTATTGCAAAGATGGTTGATTCTCCGATAAAATCAGCAAGGAGGACACCGAAGAGGCGGTCACAGCCATCGGGAAAAGGCTTACCGCTGTATATGATTGCTAGGAAGAATAATAAAATGGACTACATTTATTGGGATGATCCAAATGAACTGGTGGATCGACTAAGATTGCTTGTGGCATCGCAGGCAGCCGGCAACACGAATCATAACAATGAAATAATCTCCATCATTGAGGAATTGCGTGAAGCTGAAATTATTTATTAGACGGTACGCGGACTACACGGATTCATTTGAGCCATGAGCGTCGACGTGTTTGGACGACAGTTATCGAGAAAAGGTAGTCTCCCAGGCAGCCGCGGCCCTCCCGGAGACGGATTCAAAATTACGACCGATGGTCAATATGATATAGATAACAAGAGATTGTGCAATCTTGCTGATCCTGTAAATGCAAATGATGCAGTCACTGTTGGAGTCATGAAAAATATTGTACAGCAAGAAGTTCATCTCGTATATGAAATTACTTCTTCTTTGCGAAATAATATCGACGATGTTGATATAATGATCCGAGGTCTTCAGTCCGAATTTGGCAATAATTTAAAAAGTGAACGAATCAATTATGAGAACCTACAAGATCTAATGAAGCACAACTCTGAGCTCATTAGCGATCTGGAAAACAGACTGAGAACATTGGAGCGTAAGGACAATTGAAGCTGGCAGATGAGAAAAAATGAATAACCGGAAGATAGCTGTAGTGGAGGAGCTTCACAGACCTGCGAGAAGAAATTATCCACGTCGTCATGTGAATATTCGTGGATTGGATGAAACCTGGCAGGCTGATCTTGTGGACATGTCAGCATACTCACGATACAACAATGGCTACAAATTCCTACTGACGATTATTGATGTATTTTCCAAATTTGCTTGGGCTGTACCGATAAAGAGTAAGAATGGCAAAGATGTAACGAACGCTATGAAATCTGTACTCGTGAAAGGCCGTATACCAAAAAAATTGCATGTTGATCGTGGCAAAGAATTTTATAATAATGAATTTAAATCTCTATTGCAACGTTACCACATTGAACTATATTCCACGTTTAGTAATATGAAAGCATCGATATGTGAACGTTTTAATCGTACATTAAAAAATAAAATGTGGAAACAGTTTAGTTTACGAGGTACGTATAAATGGATAGATATTTTGCCTGATTTAATATCAGACTATATTAATAGCAAACATCGTACAATTAAAATGAAACCAAAAGATGTCACAGCTGGAAATGAGAAAAAGATCCTGCGCAATATTTATGGGAATTTTGAAGTCAATCGTACGCGAAAAATAAAAATTAAGACTGGCGATAAAGTTCGAATTAGCAAGTACAAGCATGTTTTCGAAAAAGGTTATACGCCAAATTGGACGACCGAAATATTTACGATAAGTGAGGTGCGAAATACCAATCCGGTAACATATAAACTTGTAGACTATCGGGATCAACCGATTGAAGGTGGTTTCTATGAGGAAGAACTCACTAAAGTCAAATATCCGGATATTTATCTTGTAGAGAAAATTGTACGAAAACGTGGAAATAAATTGCTTGTGAAATGGTTAGGTTTCGATAATTCACACAATAGTTGGATCGATGAAAAGGATATGTAAAGGTTTATTAAATAAAGAGAAAAAATTTACACAATGGATTTTTTATTTTTTATAACCATATGGTACGGTATCCGTCGTATTAGGTAACAATACCCTCTTATCATCCAACCAACTTAATGCTAATTTTTTTTGTTTTATCGTATGCACTTCGTGTTTCCTACTCCTAATTAAGTGTTGATATTTTACTAAGTCTTGTTGATTAAACAAACAATTCTTATAATCTTGAAATTTTATTGTTTTTAATGTGGATCCCTTGATACCTTTGGCTTTTTTCTTTGCCTTATCATCATCGAAAACTTTAAACGCGTATAATTTTGCTCGGAGTCCTATAAACTCCTCCATAATTTTGCCATTCATTTCATCTTTCATTAAACCTAGAACTTTCTTATTCGCTAGTGGAATACCATAAATGTTATTTACCGGGTAATCGGAAGTATCAAATCGATGTAAGTCTTGCTTAATATATTCATAAATGTCAGGTACAGTGAAATGGTATAAGAGGCTGTCGGTATCGGTGTACATTAATTTTGCCTGATCACGAAATGTTGATTTTATATAATTATAATGAAAGTCGTAAATGAAAGTTTTTGATAAATCGAGTATGGAAAATCCAACGTATATGGGTTTATTAAAATGTACTTTGACGCGGCTCAGTTCAATAATTACCATATCATCATCGAAAACGGTGCAGCTATGGAAGTTTGGTTTTGCAATGAGAGCCTTTGCACCGTATCGACCTTCCCACTTTGTCACGAGCTTAACATCTTTCTGCTTTCTTACATTTTCCATGGTTTTTCCAAATACCGCATTATTCATCAATTTAAAAAAATTCTTTTCGAATTCATTGTTGGATTTTTTTCTCATTTCTGTGTTCAGATCAATGTACGTTTTGAGCCATGGAGCTTGATGAAATTTCAAAATTCTATGAATTTTTGTCAATTTAATTCCCAGATTTAAACATTGTTTCAGATTTCTGTAATGAATAATGTATCTGTTTTTGGCTAATAATGTTGTCATTAATTTTGATTCCTTGCTATGAGGTGGTATGTAATGCTCGGGACAAAGGGGGAGATCTTTATGTAGCTCAAAAAGTTCCTGGGGATATTCCAAGTCCACCTCCAGGATATATCCCACAGGAGAATCATCAGGAACATTGAGCACATTTATCGGCTCAGACTCCCACTCAAAAGAGCCAACTGGTAGATATTGGCTCATAGCTGCACCGTATAGATTATTTACGTCAAAGTACATTAGATACGATTCCTCTTTGCTTGGATCATAATCTGTGCCCATGTATCTGTTATTCGCATGAGCATACCTGTGTGAGCACTGTGATACACCGCCTCGAATGCCTTTCTCAACAAACAAGAGCATTTCGGGATCGGTGAGGAGCTCAAGCTGTATACCGGTACATTTGAGCATCGCGTCAAAAGCAAGTCCCGGAGCTGTAAAATAATGCAGAGGATCCAACATATACGTAGAAAAGCAGTTGCGCCGGAAATTCTCATATATATCAGCCAATAGTAAAACATCCGTTTTTAAATATAAATCTGAATATTGACCTAATGAGGTTATGTTGAATGTTCCCCAAACTTTTATTGCGTGTTTGTAATCCCCTTCTGAAATATTAGCATCATTTAATTTTGAATAAAAATTTTCTTTCGGTGGCAACTGCTCTTCGTCGAGTTTGCTCCAGCTGTCCACGTACTCGTAGGGAAAAACCCCCTTCCTCGTGACCAGCTGGAATTCCTCGGCACTATTGCAGTGCTTACGTGTGATTGATTTTTCATCATCATTCAAGTATGATGCAAGTTTTTCGAGACTGCTCGCCATAAATCGGAACGAATCGATAAAGCGTAAATTTACATTTGTACCTTCGACATATTTTGTGAATGAAATGTATTTTTCTTTATTTATTGGTAAAAGTTTCACTGAACCCTCGAATCGCGTGGCCAATGCTTTAATCAAAAAATGTGAATCGTAGCCTGAAAGATTATGAAAAACGATCGGAATGCTGTGAGATTTTTGGTAATTTAAATTACATCCCTGATGTGCGGGGCCTCGATACTTGCCTGTGAAATGGCAGTGATCGCGGTGTTTCACATCAGTGGAAGTAAACGGTTTTTCACATATATGACATTTTTTTGCATTGTGATATTCATGTTTTTCAACCGATGTGAGTGGTTCCATCGGTACAATATTACTCAAATAAAAATCAAACGTTTCTGCAATTTTTTTCAATTGATCGATGAACCACTCGATACAATCGGTTCCACGTTTCATTTCGAATTTGGAGAGCGAGTCATCGAAAGTACAGTTCAAATAATATGCAGCACTGTGAGGGACATGCTTTTGATACTCATTTCCCGTTGGTTTGAGAAGGCATTCGAGGTCGGCATACACGACGAATGGTACATCTTCTTTGTATCGATAATTTTTAAAATTTAAAATTTTGTTTTGTTCATCCGGTAAAATTATTTTCGTTTTGTTAATGCTCATGCAATCTTTTTTGTGATTTTCAAAGGAACTTTGAAGCCTGAAATGATTCAAACAGTTATCACAAAACCACGAGTAATGATCAGTTTTCGAAACTTGTGAACTTAGTAATCGTGATAGATTGCGAATCCAAGCAAAATGATAAATTGGTTCAAAATTATCTTCTCCATCTACATCCATACCAATAGTACTCTCAACCATGAGAAGATGAATTGTAGGTTTATCAGATTTTTGTTTACTCAAGTAGAGCGGTACAATTTCACTTTTTTTACCAAGCTCTACACCATATACATTGATCGTTAAATTGTTCATTTTTTCAAATTTATAAATATCTTTTAAGGTAATTGGGAAATTGATACCGTTATATTTTAACACTGAATCATAATCAGGGTACGAGCTAGGTCTATATGCATGATTATTGACTGGATAAAGTGCTGCCATAACAGCCCACAAGAAACAAAACTCATCATTGTTTTTCACATTCACCACAGCCTTTTTCTTCTGAATATCTTGTGGTAACTCGACGTATGTTGACAGGCCTCCACGCAATGGAACATAATGATTAATATTTACCGCCAAATTGATGATTTCGCGCAATGACCATCCCGAATCTCTTTCTTGAAATTCTTCAACCTCCACCAAAAGCTTGTCCGTGAAATTCTCATCGAACCATTTTTTAATATCCGTAGCTGTCAGAATTGCCTCATTTCGCGTATTGAAGTATTTAGTTTCTTCGATCGAATCCCCATTTTTTATTGTGGAGAATTTACACGCCAATACAACATTGACTTTGAGATTTTCCTCTTTTTTGATCAAATTTGTTAATCGTCTAACAGTAGTAACTTTTGCGTCATATAAGAATGATCTGAGATCCTTATGAATGAGATTCACCACAGCACCGGTTCGTATACGACTCTGGAAGGCTGATTTTAAGTCCACCCAACGAACTCGGTCTGAAGTATTCTTTCGTGCACCGATGTTTCCACCTACTCGTTGATTCTTCTTGAATTTTTCACTCAAAGATTTGAGAAGTGATATCGTCGTTTCTATTCTCGTTTTTTCTCCAGTCGATAGATTTGGTGTTTTCAGTTTTTTATTCAGTAGTCTGATATTTTGAGTACCAAATTTTCTCCATTTTTTTACTTGTTCATTCGATAAATTTTCCAATAATTTGTATGCATTTTCCATAATGCTTATCAATTTTAAACACTGTTGTGATTCCATTTTTATACACTAATCTTCACTCGTAAACGGACGAAATTTCAATGATTGGATCAGCGCAACGATGACTTATATATAGTACAGGATGATAATCTTCTCGAAGCTTCTACCCCTGACACAACTGCGTAGTTCATAGAATATCCATCATGTAACATTATCGAAACTGCGTAGTCCATGGGAATGATCATTGAAATCTTGTCGGTACGTCTTCGAAATTTGATACTTGTACCATGGTTGAAGATAAACAAATGTTTTGTGCATGAAAATTCTCAGAATTTTCATTATAAATAGTGTTGGTCATTGAAATTTGATACTTTTACCACCCGTATCATAACTGAGGGTTGCTCATTGAAATCCTGATCATGCTCATAATCTTGTCGCTACCTCTTTGAAATTTAATACTTGCACCATCATTGAACATAAACAAATGTTTTTTGCATAAGAGTTCTCAGAATTTTTTACATAAATCTTGTTGGTATGTCTTTTGAAATTTAATACATGTACTGCCGTAACCTCGACTGCGTAGATTGCACAATAATCATCGCAACTGCGCAGTTCTGAAAATTATTAGTTATCGAATGTTCTAGAAAAGATTGCATCATCAGCCTTCTGGAGTATAAAAGAATGAAGCTTATGGTTACGCTCCATCAATCAATCTAAAGCAACTGACCAATGCAAAATCGGTATAACAATCGACAACTAAAAATACGAATTGAATTATTCCTTAAAGACATTCAAGAAGTTAAAAAGATTATTCAATCAAAAAGTGCGATCGATAATCTGACTAAACGATTAACCCGACTAAATCTTAAGCAACAAGAATATGGATTTATCAATAATCAACAAAGTTAGCCGCTTGGATAATTTCTTACCGACGAAGAAATTAACGGAGTTAGAACCGGATAAAATTTATCAAATCTCCGGGCTCAAAAATGTTAACACAACGTTCGGAGCTAAAATCATCGCTGAAGTCAACAAAGAGTTTTCCGTATTTTTACCAGCAAGAATCATTAAAATATTGCTGGAAAATGAAGAGCAACTGAAAGCTATGTCACGAGCAGCGGTAGAAAATCATATCTACATGCGTTATATTGGCGGAAAATATAATAAGTGTGAATTCATGTATCAGTAAAATTGATATGATTTTTTTCATCGTTAAATAAATGTATTGTGAATAAAAAATCGAAATAAATCATTTTTCTCAATTCATTATGATTTTTTTAAATTACATATACTTCTTAGAAATGCATGAGAATCATATAAGTAGAATATATTAGCATAATAGTGCTGACGCAGATACTTATGTGAACTGCGAAGGAATGAAAACGAAAGTATTGCATCGATGTTAGGCCGCTAGCTAAGAGCTAGGCGCACACCGAAAATTATATCATCATAGTCTGATTGTTTCGTGACCGTTTGAATCTGTTGAGCATCTCTGCAAAGGATAATATAATGAAAACGAAAGTGTTACATCGATGTTAGGCGGGTAGCTAACAGTAAGGCGGTTGCCGAAAATTATATTATGATAGCCTGATTTTTTCGTGACCGTTCAAATCTGTTGAGCATCTCTGCGAAGAATAATGAAATGAAAACGAAAGTATTGCATCGATGTTAGGCCGGTAGCTAAGAGTTAGGCGGACGTCGAAAATTATATTATCATAGCCTGATTTTTTCATGATCGATCAAATCTGTTGAGCATCTTTTGCGAAAGAGAATCCAAAGAATGCAATGCGACGATGACAGAAGATTCATACGAAAAAACTATGCCTTTCAAATCTGTCGAGCATCCTTGCGAAGGAGAATCCAAAGAATGCAATGCGACGATGACAGTAGATCGACGCAAAATCTTCGAATGAGTATCAGGTTTCAGAGATAAAACGCTCGGAATACTCAATCGTAAGACCGCAGTTTGAAGTAAATATTCCGTTTAATCAAGCGCATTTCTTTTGAGGTAGAAAAATAATTTCGCACGGTATCACAAGCCGGCGGGTATCCAGTTACATATCCGCGATAAGATGCTCGTCGTATCTCAATAAAAGTATGATACACAATGGTTGGCTGCGTACAATTATGCATCACGTTAGCTGAATAGGGACAGAGATATGCCGATGACTACTCTTTTCATTCAGCGCGCAATAACTGAAACACAATGAATACTTTTTTATTTCCTCTATTTTTTTATATTATTATTTTTTTTTTTCGAACATACATAGGTATTACATGGCATGTCTACACGTGGGACAATTTTTTATTAGTGGTATGGGTCCATCAAAATCATCTTCGCTTATTGCCTGATGGTGTTTTTCACATCGACGATACTTCATAATGGCTTCATCCATTTTCATTTCTCTAGGTAGTCTATCCCATACATTATCGATATCGTTCCATGCCCAATTGAGAATAAACTCTTTTGAGAGGAGAGCAATATCTTCAGTCTTCATGTCTCGCAAATTTCCTAATTTAGAAAATAATTTCACTGATCTTGAAAATGATGGGGTCCCATGCTCCAAATACCATTTCCTCAAACGTTGGACATTTTCGAAGGCGCAGTTGTATCGACGCAACCCATTATGATATTTGTGATGCCAGCATGTTGGTACTCTCAATTCTTGCAATGCGGGACATCCCAAATCTTCCATATTGATAATTGGTTTCCAGTGTCCTATGATATCCTCGATCCACTGTTTTTTTTCCAGCCCTTTAACGTAAATCAAACTCACATCTTTCAAAATGATGTTGAATACATCTTTTAATTTAGCGTAAGGAATGTCTCCAACGTTCCACGGAATACCGTGATAATTCCGTTCACACCACAAGTTTATGCATTTATATTTGGCTGGCAACTCGTCCCATTTACAAGGTGGTTTAATGAGTAAACACCCAATCTCCTCATGACCCTCTTTATTTCGATGAATTTTAACTGCTGCCAGCTCCTTCACGACAAACTCATTGATGGGTTTCTTGAAACCTTGTACATCCAAAATGATTTCCATGTTAATGCTATTTTTTCCGTACAACGAACCAAAGTAAACTGATCGATTAAGACTAAAAAAATCCGTTTTTATACGATTCACCCCTACCATTCCTATAAAACTCTTTAAAAAATTTACAACGCAATAGCGAAAAATCCTTAAAATATGATGACGTCATCGAAGCTTTTAGAAGCTTCGAGAAGGTTCCTCCTTGACCCGTATTACCCCGGAAATATTTAATGAAATAAACAATTCTCGGAAATCTAGGGCTGCCTTGGAAATACCACCTTTCCCAACATTCCTTAATCGTATCAGCATCTCTTGAAAATTTGGGGTGACGAAATTATTATTATTATTATTATTGTTGTTGTTGTTGTTGTTGTTGTTGTTGTTGTTGTTGTTGTTGTTGTTGTTGTTGTTGTTGTTGTTGTTGTTGTTGTTGTTGTTGTTGTTGTTGTTGTTGTTGTTGTTGTTGTTGTTGTTGTTGTTGTTGTTGTTGTTGTTGTTGTTGTTGTTGTTGTTGTTGTTGTTGTTGTTGTTGTTGTTGTTGTTGTTGTTGTTGTTGTTGTTGTTGTTGTTGTTGTTGTTGTTGTTGTTGTTGTTGTTGTTGTTGTTGTTGTTGTTGTTGTTGTTGTTGTTGTTGTTGTTGTTGTTGTTGTTGTTGTTGTTGTTGTTGTTGTTGTTGTTGTTGTTGTTGTTGTTGTTGTTGTTGTTGTTGTTGTTGTTGTTGTTGTTGTTGTTGTTGTTGTTGTTGTTGTTGTTGTTGTTGTTGTTGTTGTTGTTGTTGTTGTTGTTGTTGTTGTTGTTGTTGTTGTTGTTGTTGTTGTTGTTGTTGTTGTTGTTGTTGTTGTTGTTGTTGTTGTTGTTGTTGTTGTTGTTGTTGTTGTTGTTGTTGTTGTTGTTGTTGTTGTTGTTGTTGTTGTTGTTGTTGTTGTTGTTGTTGTTGTTGTTGTTGTTGTTGTTGTTGTTGTTGTTGTTGTTGTTGTTGTTGTTGTTGTTGTTGTTGTTGTTGTTGTTGTTGTTGTTGTTGTTGTTGTTGTTGTTGTTGTTGTTGTTGTTGTTGTTGTTGTTGTTGTTGTTGTTGTTGTTGTTGTTGTTGTTGTTGTTGTTGTTGTTGTTGTTGTTGTTGTTGTTGTTGTTGTTGTTGTTGTTGTTGTTGTTGTTGTTGTTGTTGTTGTTGTTGTTGTTGTTGTTGTTGTTGTTGTTGTTGTTGTTGTTGTTGTTGTTGTTGTTGTTGTTGTTGTTGTTGTTGTTGTTGTTGTTGTTGTTGTTGTTGTTGTTGTTGTTGTTGTTGTTGTTGTTGTTGTTGTTGTTGTTGTTGTTGTTGTTGTTGTTGTTGTTGTTGTTGTTGTTGTTGTTGTTGTTGTTGTTGTTGTTGTTGTTGTTGTTGTTGTTGTTGTTGTTGTTGTTGTTGTTGTTGTTGTTGTTGTTGTTGTTGTTGTTGTTGTTGTTGTTGTTGTTGTTGTTGTTGTTGTTGTTGTTGTTGTTGTTGTTGTTGTTGTTGTTGTTGTTGTTGTTGTTGTTGTTGTTGTTGTTGTTGTTGTTGTTGTTGTTGTTGTTGTTGTTGTTGTTGTTGTTGTTGTTGTTGTTGTTGTTGTTGTTGTTGTTGTTGTTGTTGTTGTTGTTGTTGTTGTTGTTGTTGTTGTTGTTGTTGTTGTTGTTGTTGTTGTTGTTGTTGTTGTTGTTGTTGTTGTTGTTGTTGTTGTTGTTGTTGTTGTTGTTGTTGTTGTTGTTGTTGTTGTTGTTGTTGTTGTTGTTGTTGTTGTTGTTGTTGTTGTTGTTGTTGTTGTTGTTGTTGTTGTTGTTGTTGTTGTTGTTGTTGTTGTTGTTGTTGTTGTTGTTGTTGTTGTTGTTGTTGTTGTTGTTGTTGTTGTTGTTGTTGTTGTTGTTGTTGTTGTTGTTGTTGTTGTTGTTGTTGTTGTTGTTGTTGTTGTTGTTGTTGTTGTTGTTGTTGTTGTTGTTGTTGTTGTTGTTGTTGTTGTTGTTGTTGTTGTTGTTGTTGTTGTTGTTGTTGTTGTTGTTGTTGTTGTTGTTGTTGTTGTTGTTGTTGTTGTTGTTGTTGTTGTTGTTGTTGTTGTTGTTGTTGTTGTTGTTGTTGTTGTTGTTGTTGTTGTTGTTGTTGTTGTTGTTGTTGTTGTTGTTGTTGTTGTTGTTGTTGTTGTTGTTGTTGTTGTTGTTGTTGTTGTTGTTGTTGTTGTTGTTGTTGTTGTTGTTGTTGTTGTTGTTGTTGTTGTTGTTGTTGTTGTTGTTGTTGTTGTTGTTGTTGTTGTTGTTATTATTATTGTTATTATTATTGTTATTATTATTATTATTATTATTATTATTGTTATTATTATTATTATTATTATTATTATTATTATTATTATTATTCTTCTTCAACGCGCAGGCGCAAATTTGAATTTCCCGCGCTCGCGCATGCGCAGAAGCGTTTTAGTGGCCCAGAACCGGCCCTGTATATCTACTATTTACGTTCACTGATTTATTATGTACATAAATAATAAAAAAAAAACTTTTGACTCTGGTGAATCATACAGTAGTAGAAGTTGAAAAAATAAACATAAAAAGAACGAAAAATTTCATCTATCATGTCATTGTATGGCGGTAAACTTTTTATTAGTAAACAAAACAATTTGTCCCAGAATAATTATTGCCATTGTTGGACGGATTATAATATTTTAAGTGAAAAAATTAATAATTCATGTTTTGTTTCTTTTTTTACTCTGAAAAAATTCAATCCACACGACAATACGAAAGGATTATTTTGGAGACTCATTTCATTGTACTATCAAGTCACAATGAAACTTTTATATAGCAACATGATTTATTCAAATTCACTGTCGTTAAGGACGTTGGACGGTAAGGGTGGGAGAACCTCATGGTGGGGGAAAAATCCTATCCTTATACATTGGGCGTCGTAGCTATTTTTTTAGGAACCCTTTTTTTATTCAGCATTTCGAACTTTATCTATCTTCAGATTTTTTTATTACATTTCTCATAGGAATTATTATTTTTAAAAGTTATGCGAATATTTAATTTTTTTTTTGTCTAAAATCATCGTTATAATTGAATCAAATTCAATTCTGAGACCGCCGATAACTGCGACAACGCTGGTGCCCTAGCTTTAGCGCCTATTTTCAGGACCGTAACATTTGAACATAGGGTGAGCCATCTAGCAAAGCTACATAACCTCAATTTATGTATGAGTCTCGCAGAATAACGATGCCAAAACAACCACGACACAAATCCCGTTTTTCACAAATCATAAATGAATATAGTACATTATTGTTGACAAGAAAATGACGCTGAAAATATATTCATATCGTTGCTCTTATTATTTATGTTTTCTGTCGGTATAGGGACCGTGCACACTAATGCACTCTCACAAAAGTGAGAATGTGTAGTATACATGCATACATTTTTTACCGCCAAAGTGTTCGTTCTAGACTTTAGATGTCGCCACTAGTATGTATGTACACGACTACGCATTCGCACTTTGGTTAGCGTTTATTAGTGTGTACGGTCCCTATATACTTGTTCAGTGGTCAGCAGAGTACGCGCTGTTGCCAAGTCTCTATCGTCTAAGAGTCATAAATCACAATTTTATTGAATTTCAGGAATATATTCGTTGATTCTGCGATAATTATACGGTCCAATTCGCTTATAAAATTGCAGTAGGGTAAAAAAAAATCAAGCCTCTCATCAGTTCATCTTTTATAATAAAAACTTACACTCATGTATTAAAAAAAAAAAATGTCCGGGATGACTCCCATTACGCCCCGTGCGTTAGTAGCATTATTAAAAAATTAATTCCGCGCAAACCATACGGTGAAAATTAAAAAACCAATTTTTCTTAAATTCGTGATAGCGTCAACATTTCCCTGGTAATTTTTCAGATTTTAAACTTAAAAGTTGATGGGTGTATACTAACTTACTGATCATATAATAAGGTCCGTGTCGAGCGTCGAATACGGAGCAGAAAAGTCCTTTTCGAAAATTTTGTGAAATCAAATTTGGTGGAGTTATTAGCGATTTAACGTCGACCAAAATCCACCAACGTCGACCAATGAGCGCTCCATCGAAGAGAAATTTTAAAAAGTTGAGATAGTGGAGGGGACGGCGTCGGTAGAAGCGGGGTTCGTGAAACAAAACGCTCGCACACCCACACCGTTGAACACCACATGGACGCACGAGAGCGAAACAAATAAACGCTAGGCGTGCGGTAATGTTCATACTTGTCGCGATGGCCCAGCTTATGAGAATAAAAACAAATCACGATAATAAGCTGGAAAATAATTTTTTGAGTAAAAATTGATAAAAAAATTTGCTAATTATTTATGATGGTGGCTTTTTCAAATGTTGGTATTTAAAAAAAAAATTTTCGACAAAATCCTTTTATTATAGGACCAAAAATAATAAAAAGGCGGAGAACTGAAAAAAATTGCATCTTCTCTAGGCAGTCGCCGGAAACATTTTTTCGCGAAATTCTAAACGGCAAATCTGTCCAGGATAGTCTCGAATTATTAGAAAAAAAACTCATTGTACAGGCGGGTTATGATTCCGGTTAAGAAGATTAATTAAATATTTAATTACATAATAATTTTTCGCACGTATGGAAAAATTTTCCAACTATAGGAAATATTTTTCCAAGTATGGGAAAATTAAATTTTACTCCAAATTTGGAAATCGTCCCCGAATCATTTTTTGAAACGACCTTTTCAATTCGTAGCATACTTTCTGCTGGTCAGATGCTCGGAAATACTTTTAAATCTCAACCCAATTTTTGTTCCACATACTTGGAATTTTTTCCCATGCGTGGAAAAAATGTATTTTCCAAAGTATGAGAAAAATTACCCATGTGTGGGAAATATTTTTTCCCAATTATGGGAAAAATTTCTCAAGTATGGGAAAATGATATTTTACTCCAAATTTGAAAATAGTCCCGGAATTATTTTTTGAAACGACCTTTCAACTCGTAGCCTAATTTTTAACAGCCAGATGCACGAAAATACTTTAAAATCTCAGGCCGATTTTTTTCCCATAGTTGGGAAAAATATTTTTTCCCCAGTATGGGAAAAATTTCCCATTTGGGAAAAATATTTTTTCCCATGTATAAAAAATTCCCCAGGTATGGGAAAATTATATTTTACTCCAAAATTTCCTACTTGGGAAAAATATTATTTCCCATGTATGGAAAAAATTTCCCAAGGTCGAGGAAAATTTTCCGAGTATGGGAAAATTATAGATTACAACAAATTCAGAAATTGTCCCCGAAACATTGTTTGAAACGACCTCTTCAACTCGTAGCCTACTTTTTGCTAGCCAGATGCTCGAAAATACTTTCAAATCTCAGGCCAATTTTTTCCCATACTTGGGAAACATATTTTTTCCCAAGTATGGGAACAATTTCCCGATTGGAAAAAATTTTTTTCCCATGTATGGGAAAAATTTTCCAAGTATGGGAAAATTATATTTTACTCTGAAATTTCCTACATCGGGAAAACATTTTTTCCCACGTATGGGAAAAATTTCCCAAGTATCGGAAAATTAAATTTTACTCGAAAGGCAGGCAGCCAATTTTCAATCGATCGCGACGAAACTAGTCTCATTCGAAAGATTATTAAATTTACTCAAATGTATATTTTTCATTTAGCGAAATCGGTCCGATTTTCGTCAAAATCAACAAAAACAACATTGGCCCACTTCAAATGTCGCCTACTGTATATTATGGTGAATATCGAAATAAATTTAATCTTAAAAAGGAACATAAACTTGATAAAAATTGTGATAATCGAATGAAACTTTCACAATATTTTTTTAATATATATTCTATGGCCTGTCAAATTTTTAAACGGTTTCATTCAGCTATTTTTTAATAACTAATTTGCAAACTTCGAATGTTGTACACATAGTCATAGAGAATAACTCGTTAGCTACATCGTTGCATATTCGATGCCCGTATTTTCTATCTTTTTCAAGGGAATGTAAATAATAAATGTCAATAATTTCGACGCAAGTTGTGATTTTTTTGCCTTTTTCCTCAAAATTTCTCGTTTATGAATAATAGTACGTCATAACTGTTTTCGGAAGATATTGCTTATGAACAAGCAAAAAAAAAAATTTTGAAAAATCGTTTTTCTCAAAATTTTTCTTTTCAAGTATTTTTTTTATACACCATTCAAATTATCTTAAAAACGCTTTTTTTTTTTTTTGGTGAGTTCACTGATATTAAACGATGATTTTAAGACTAGAATGGGAGTGGAACGCCCGTTATTTCTATGCTTTTCAAAGGAATAAAAATAATAAATGTTAATAATTTCAACGTAAATGGAGATATTTTTGCCTTTTCTCTTGAAATCTCTCATTAATGAATAACAATACGTCAAAACTGTTTTCGAAAGCTATTTTCTATGAACTACCAAACAAAGTTTTGAAAAAATAAAAAAAAAATTTTGAAAAAGTTAAAAGAAATTTTTTTTTTCGATAGTTCATAAGATATAGCTTTCAAAATCAGTTATAATGTATCATTATTTATTTATGAGAAATTTAAAAAAAAAAGACAAAAAATATCACAGCTAGCGTTGGAATTATTGACATTTATTATTTACATTTCCTTGAAAAAAAATAGAAAAAACGGGGGTTCCCTCCCATTCTAGTCTTGAAATCATCGTTTGAGATCAGTGAATTCACCATGTTTAGAAAAAAATTGTGTTTTTGAGATAATTTGAATAATGTATACAAAAAAATACTTTAAAAAAAATTTTGCGAAAAACTTTTCAAAAAAATTTTTTTTTTGCCAGTTTATAAGAAATAATTTTCGAAAACACTTATGACGTATCATTATTTATTTATGAGAGAATTTGAGGAAAAAGGCAAAAAAATCACAATTTGCGTTGAAAGTATAAACATTTATTATTTACAATCCCTTGAAAAGAATAGAAAAAACAGGCGTCCCATTGCCATTATGGTCTTAAAATCATCGTATCAGATCAGGGAATTCACCCAATTAAAAAAAAAAAAAAAACAGCGTTTCTGAAAGAATTTGGATGGTGTATTAAAAACAAATTTTACAAACTTTTTTTGTCTTCTGTAGGTTGAGGTTAATCAGAAAAAAAATCAGAAGAATCAAAAAATGGTCAGGGTCATGGCCTAGGTGAATCTGCTTGCAATTCCCCATATGTACATATAGAGTGATTAAAAAACAATTCATATTTTTTTTCTTGGAGCTCCATCGAAAAACTTCAGAACATCAAGAAAAGTAATTTTCCCAAAATTTAGGATTACAAAAAAATTTAGATCGTGCTCAAGCGGTTTTTCGGTTTTTTCTGCTATTTGTTGAAAATCGCGACGTGAAATTTTTTTTTTTGCCCCTATAGCAGAAAGTTTTCGTATTCAATAGAATCACAATATTTTTGTAAATTTTAGTACTCTGAATATTTTTTGAAGCTGCCTCAAGTAATTTATTTGCCGTTTTTTTTTTTTCATTTTCAGCTAAAAATCAGGAGATTAACAATAATTCAGCTACAAATAACAATTTTTCATTCCTTTCAAAAGAAGGGAACAGTCATTTCTTGCATGAAATTCCTTGCGGGATAAAGTCAAAAGAGACACTAAAATTATAAATATTTTTATGAGGTACAAAACATGATTTTTGCTCAAATATTCGGTTTTTAATCCTGTGTCAACTCTTTTCATGTTGATGATTTTCTAAACCCTTTTAAAAAACAAATTTAAAAGTTTTAGCCACTAACCACAGGCAAGCAAACTTCAACAACGTTGAAGTTGGTCTTTGCCCAATTCGAGTTGTCTTTTTCATCGTGAAACGGTTATAAATTATAAACGACTATTCCTTTGTGGAATTCGAACCGGGGCGCTGGTTGGGAGACGCCCGGGAAGCCCGTCTTTAAGTTGGGCGCTGGTCAGTTGGTCTGACGAGAACCCGCCCAGAATCGTCACGCTTGGGTACCCAGGATCTGGCCAGGAGCCCTGGCCGGGCAATGGCTGGGCTGTCCAGCCATAGCCTGACCCGGTTTTACTAGGGGCTATAGAATTTAGTGATAATTTTATCCGATTATTCGCAGTTGAAAAATAAATACAAATTCCCAGGTATATAAAAAGGTTGGCTGCGCGAGATTGAAGCGGCTGCTAGTCATGTTTTACCTTGGCACCGCCTTGGCAAGTGAGGCACGCTCCGCAAGGTCACATGCAGCTAGCTGCTAGCTATGTTTTATGTGGCGCGTGAAACTCACCCTGCGAGGTTAGGTGCAGCCAGCTGCTAGCCATGCCTTACTGTGGCGTGTGAAGCTCAGTCTGCGAGCTTAGGTGCAGCTAGCTACTATCCATGTTTTACTGTGGGGCGTGAAGCTCAGTTTGTGAGGTTAGGTACATCCAGCGGAGAAGCGACGGTTGGGGTGTGACGTCACTCCTGATTGAGTAAGCCCAGTCACGGATTAGTGGGGCGTCTGAGAGAGAGAGAGAGAGAGAGAGAGAGAGAGAGAGAGAGAGTCATTATAGCGTGTCTGTCTCTGTTCAGCAATTGTGTAGGAATAAAAGAAACTCCAAGGCATAATGAAACGCGCGAATAAATACAAATGACAGGTACAGGAATTATATTTACGGGATAATCGAACCGAAAATAGCCATATGAATCCCAAGCGGGAGCCTATAATTTAATCACCATAACTCTTATAAATTTACAAATGAGCGAGATAGCCGCTCGGTACAGCGCTAAGTTTGAGTGCACGAGATCAGCGGTTTCATCTCGGCGGGTGTAGATTTTTTTTTTATAAATCGTCAATACCTCAAATTGAAATCAATTCTTTCAAAATTATGTCTTGAATGCATAACACGATACGCGAATCTATTGATGTTATAGGTACACAATTTGGAATTACGTGGCAATAAGACCCAACGGACCCAAGCGATACTGACGGGGGCCCGCAATCTAAGTACAATTACTCTTATAGATGCATTAACGAGTGAAATACCCAGGTGGTATGGTGCCGGGCTCGAGTGCATGTGGTGGCCGGTCAACTTTTTTTCTTCAATCGTGCAATACCTTAAATAAAAATCAATTATTTCAAAATTATTTTTCGAATGCATAATACAACACGCGAAATGAAACCCACAACACCCAAGCGAATTCCAACCGGCGTGGCAGGGGAGAGTGCCCGTGGTCGTAGATTTGCTTCAGCCCCATGCACCCATTTCTGGTTGATATTGCCTTAACTGTGTCGCACAGATGCAATTCGTTGCAGCAGTTCTTCTTTATTTCCTTTTATTCTGCGGATTGTCATTGTCGAAACATCATATTCTTGGACGAGACTCTCTATTGTCTGACCTGCATCTAAGCCGTTAATGATAACTTCCCAAGTCATCAGATTAGATCAGACTTTTGTTTTTTTCTTGCAACTTCTCGTAATAAACAAGTTGCTACAGCCCCGGTATATGGTACATTTTCTTTTTTTTTTTAATTTATGCGGTGAATAGTTTTGCAAGACACTCCAAACTCCTTTGCTAATGCAGAAATCGATTCGTTGGAACTCAGGTGACGAACAATAATAGCTCGTTCAAGGCTTGTCAAACTTTTCAGAGTTGACGTAGTCGATATATCATCCATATTTAACAGTTTTTCAGATATTTTAACGCTGTAGACAAATTGAACACACGATTTAATTCTGTCAGCAATGCAAGTATGAGTCTAACCTCAAAATTCTGACAGAACAACTCTATAAAACTTCCGTTTTAAAAGAGACGACGTCAAAAGTTTTTGTCAAAAAAAAACCGTAAATCATTACATGAATGTTCATAACAATAAACTTACCTTCATATATGATAAACAAACTGAAACTTCAATGAAACTTATACGTATGCAATTAGCGATTTCAACTGTCTCGTTATGAACACGAACATAAACGCTGTGCTTAATTTTGTAAGCTAAAACGTGTATGACCGCGAGGATTTTGAATTACGAATACACGAAATAAATTTCAATTGCCATTAGAAATTTTGCTTTCAAACCTTGTCTGTGAAGGGATCTGGTGTAGGTGGACCCAAAATTTAATAAATGCAGACGCGAACTCGATAGTGGAAAAAATATATCGAAAATATATATTTAATTATTACAGATAATTACAATGGTAAAAACCAAACAAGTATGTCCCGATTGAAAATGTCCGATGAGAAAACGTGGCTCGCAGAGCACGTTTTCCGAATGTACGAGAAAACCTGCGAACCGAGAGTGACTCGTGCCGCGACGAAAATCCCGATATATCAGATGCGTCGTGAATATATTGTCCCAAAGATTTTGCATACCTGTTTGAGATAGCCTTGAGTTGTATGTGAGGGATCTTGTTTTTTAATTAAGGTGTTGAACAAGAATTGGATAAGGCGCGGGTGTTCCTTCGCGAAGGAAAAGAGAGAGACACTTTTGCACGTATACCGATTGTTTGAGAAAAGCCTTGTATATTGATTTGCCGTGTTAATTTACATAAATATCCGACGAGAGACACACACGCAGAGAATACCCGATTTGATAGAAAAGCCGAGATGTTAACTAAACCGTTGAGGTAGCCGAGATAAGAGATAAGCCGAGCGTTGATGTAGCCGAGATACGAGAGAAACCGAACGTTGATGTAGCCGTACTTTTCGATATGGCCGCCGGGTTGAACTGATTTTAATATAGCCAAATCTTGAGAGAAAAGACTGATAGAGAAATAGAGGGGGTAACCGTGAGCGATGAGAGGCCCGGCTATGCTCTGTCCGAGTGAACTGTCCGACCGAAAGACGGATGGCATAACCGATACCAAAACTCGATTCTATCCGCAACATTTCGCCCGCACTTCATCAATCCGTTGATGAAGTATCCGGAGTGCCAATTGGTAAGACGCAGAGTTTGGTCACTGGCCTGATGAGTGGAGTTGAGGATAACCGGAGTTCGACAACTCGAACGAGACCGTCAGATCCCGGGAGAAGCCGAGTAACTCGTGCCAATGGCCACCTTGAGGGCGGAAACCGTTCGTCCGTGCGAACCATGGAGCCAACCTTGAGTTGAGTTTAGGGATGCCGCCATTTTAAGATAGCTTGGTAACGTTGTATACATTCCCGAGACCATCTCTCCCAGAACAGTTGTACCCTTGACTGTATGAGTTGTCGCCGAGACAGCCGACTGAGATTATCCTTGGTACAGTCTGGCTCTGGAACGGTGAGAGACTCTCCGATGAGAAAATGACCGGGTGTGAGAGCCGATAGATCATCCGGGTCATCCGAAAGTGGGCATAGCGGTCGAGAGTTCAATATGGCCTCGATCTGGACCAAGAGGGCTGTAAATTCCTCGTAAGCCAAGACCGAGTCCCCGATGATTCGTTTGAGGTGAAACTTGACCGATTTGACCGCTGCTTCCCATTTTCCGCCGAAGTGAGGAGCTGCCGACGGATTGAAGATCCATTTGGTGCCTTGCGAGGCGAGAGAAGCCGAGAGAAGGTGATGCTATTTCGAGGCTTGATTAAAGGGTTGCCGTAGTTGCTTGTCCGCTCCCACTAGAGTTGTGCCTCTGTCGCTGCTGAGTGTCGAGCAGATTCCGCGTCGACCCGTGAACCGTTTGTACGCAGCGAGAAATGCGTCCGATGTATAATCAGTCACGAGCTCCAGGTGAACTGCCGACGTAGAGAAGCACACGAAATCCGAGATGTAGCCCTTGTATGATTTTGCCGCTCACCCTCTCCACGTCTTGATTGTGAATGGACCGGTGTAATCCACGCCGGCATGGAAGAAGGGACGAGATGGTGTGATCCGAGATGCAGGAAGCTGAGCCATCAGCTGTTTTGCCCGCTCTCCACGCTGTCGAGCACACGTTACGCATTTGTAAATACGAGAGCCTACTGATGAACGTCCGCCGATTACCCAATATCTTTGCCGAAGATATGCGAGGGTGAGTTGTGTTCCGCCGTAAAATGTCCGTCTGTGTGCATCATCGATGATGAGCGTCGTGAGGCGAGAGATTCGAGGTAAAATTGCCGGTTGTTTCTCCTCGGGACTGAGATCCGAGAATTTTAACCGACCTCCGATGCAAAGAAGTCCTTGAGCAACCACAAAAGGTGTTAACCTTGAAATTGGGTCCGATATATGGATGTTGAGACCGTCCTTGAGCATCTTGATGAGAGAACCGAAGAATTTTTTTTGCGTAACCCTTAACCAGATGATTCGAGCTTCCTCGAGTTCTTGTGTATCAAGAACTGAAGACTCGTACGTTCTTTGTCTTTTCCAACGCCGTATCGCTCGAAAGACTGATGATGTTACCTGGATAAGTTTTGATAACCTTGAGTAATATTCTATGAAATGCCATGTCGTTGCCTTGATCGTAACCGTTAATACTGTCGTAGTTGGTCTTGCCTCAACCATGACATCCGCCGGAGGATCAACCGAAGATATCTCGGTTGATCCTCCCGGCATCGGCCATTGCTCTGGTTGGTTGATTAGCCGGGCTGGGCCGGTCCACCAGAGACGATGAGAGATTAAATCCGAGGTAGTGATGCCTCGTGAGGCACAATTCGCCGGGTTTTCCTTGCCGTTGATGTGACGCCACTGTCCTTGAGATAACGTCGTTTGGAGCTTTGCAATCCGATTTCGCACGAATTCCTTCCATCTTGACGGATGGCTGGTGACCCACGCAAGTGCCACAGTAGAGTCAGTCCAGCAGTAAAGTTGTAGACTCTCTACTGCCAACGTTCTCTTTGCGTAGGCCATCAGTTGAGACAGCATCACTGCCGCTGTGAGCTCCAATCTTGGAATAGTAAGCCGTTTTATCGGTGCGACCTTGGTTTTCGCACAGACGAGAGAAACCGTAGTTGGATGACCTTGATGTTCTATCCTGAGATATACGACAGCGCTCATTGTGAGTGTCGAGGCGTCCACGAATCCGTGGAGCTGCATTACCGTGTTCGTGGATGAGATTTGCAGCCACCGAGAGATGACCAATTGATTGAGTTGAGTGAGATCCTTGCGAAATTCTTGCCATTGATTGACAATAGCCGAGGTGAGTGGTTCATCCCAACCGACCTTGAGAAGCCATAGCTCTTGAATGAGAAGCTTGGCTCTGATTACAACCGGTGATACAAGTCCGAGAGGATCATACACTTGTGAGATCTCCGATAGCAACGTTCTTTTGGTAAAAGTTGCTGAGTTGTAATCGTTTGACTTGTACCGCAGTGTGGATACACTGCGGTACAACCGAGAGCGGATGCCAACACATTCACTCACCGCCAGTAGAGAAACAGGGCCGGTTCTAACTCAAGATCCCTACCCCGACATTTACCGACATTTTTTAGCTCAGACATGAACCATTTAGCCGAGACATGAACCCGGGAGGGGTGGGGGGGGGATATCTTTAAGAGTCCGAATGCACGGAGTCGATCGGGGGGGGGTCTCTAACAACTGGAGGGCACCTAATCTCTTATGGGTCGAGACATTGGGAGGGGGTAGGTGGGAGGGGGGGGGCGGGCTAGCTTTGAGGGTGGTATTGGAATGCCGCTATCTCTGGCAGCGGTGGTGCGACTAATTTTTCATGGCGGCATTTGATTGCTGATTATCAGTTAGACTGGCGTCTCTGCAGGGGGGATGGCTAGTTTTGAGGGTGGTATTAGAATGCCGCTATTTCTGACAGCTGCAGTGCAGCTTGTCTTTCATGCTGGCATTGGAATATTGTTATCTCTAACAAGTAAATAGTGGGCCGGAGCGTTAGACCTTTCAACCACACACGACGCTACCCTCCCGAGCCAGTGCGTCTGTTTGTCGCAACCTTATCGTTGTTCATAAATCATTTCTGTTTGTGTGCTAAGGACCAGACCGCAGTCTGGAAAAGGCCAAACATAAAATCTTAGAGGCGCCTATGATAGTGTCTCGCCGGTCCTCGGCACCTGAAGGAAAAGCGTTTAAATAGTCAAAAAACCAGTATTCTTCTGACTGATATATATAAGCGTTTCCCCATCACTAGCTCACATTTTCTCCCGTGCATTCAAACAAATATTATCGGTCGGAAAAAAAAATGGATGCGCAAATGTGTAAAAGGACTGTCGCGCTTATGGAGGAGGCATTTTCCATAATTAGGAGAAAATCTAGACCAGCTTCAGTGCAAAAATGGATAAAGTTCAGTGATAAACATGTGAAGATTTTGGGCAAAGTGTTACGTGCAAACGTTCCGACAATAGGTGAAAAAATTCGTATTCAGACAACAATAGCGACATTGATGTCGCTGAGTAAAAAGCTGAAAAAATGTGGTGCTGGTGCTGTGAAAAGTGACAAGGTGCGGTGGAGGGACATGGACACTGCGTTTAAGAAAAGAATTAGGACTGGAGTGGTTATTAATCTACAGCACAAGGATGTACAAAGTTTTCTTGACGACGCGAGACCTCTGATAATCTCGAAAATAACCGCGGTTTTCAGCAAAGCAGGAAACTTAAAAGTTAACGTTATTCTAGCCTGCCGTTTTCACATCACCAAACTCGATGAAATAATGGAAGATAATAAATTCTTTAATACGCAGAATCAAGCTATTTGACCCTCGACAGACATGGAAGAGTGGTTCAGGGTACATGTAAAGGATAAATTGTTGGTGAAAATTGAGGAGTTTACGGAAAAGGAATCCGGCTGGTCTCTCTCTTCCATAATTAACTGAGTCGTCAATATGAACAAATACATGCCTTTGCGTGGTGGACTATCTACGTATACAAGTCTACCAAAAAAAATTTAATTAAAACGTGCAGTCGTCAATATTATAAATGATGACCCTTATTGTTTCTTATGGTCTGTGACGGCAGCCCTTTACCCTGCAGCTGAAAATTGTGAGCGAAAATCATCGTACCCGCCGTTCAGTGAAGTGCTTCAGTACACTGGGCTCAATTTTCCTATGAGTCTAAAGGACGTACCGAAATTTGAAAAAATGAATGGTTTGTCAATTAACGTATATGGCATAGAAGATCATCGTCGTGGAAAGCTTGAAATATTGCCAGTATATTTGAGCGCTCAAAGGTCCGATAGACCTACTATACACCTACTCATGCAGGAAGCTGCGAGCGAAGAAGAAGAAGAAGAAGAAGAAGAAGAAGAAGGAAAAGAAGACAGCAATCCGGTGCATCACTTTTCATGGATAAAAAATATTTCTCGGCTGGTCAGCTCGCAAATTTCAAAAAATGCACATCATACTTGGCTCTGCGACAGGTGTTTGTGTCATTTCAAAACAGAAAATTCGCTAATAAAACACACAGATGACTGTGTAAAAATCAATAAATGTCGAACGGTCTTTCCGGAGGGTGAGGAGAGAATATTAAAATTCAAAAATTTCAAATTCAAAGAAGATGTTCCATTCGTCGTGTATGCCGATCTCGAGTGCTTATTAGAGCCAATAACATCGGCACAGAGGAACACAATGGGATATCAAAACCATGTGCCCCACAGTATCGGTTATTATCTGCGCTGTAGTTATGACGATGCACTTTCCGAGTACAAATCATACCGTGGCAAAGACTGTATCCAGTGGTTTATGGTGGAGTTAAAAACCCTATCAAAATCGCTGCATTCACGTCTAACACATATCACACCGATGGAGAGACTGAACGCCGTACAAAATCATCAATTCACGACGTCTACAGCCTGCCACATTTGCGAGAAAGAATTTCTTCCAAGTGATCTAAAGGTTCGAGACCACTGCCATTTTACGGGTCGTTATCGCGCTGCTGCACACCAAGATTGTAATTTAAATTTTAAGAATTCTCATGTAGTTCCCGTTGTATTCCACAATTTATCCGGATATAATTCTCATTTTTTAATAAGGTCATTAGCGACTGCATTCGAGGGCTCTTTATATCTATTACCTATAAACAAGGAAAAATATATTTCATTCTCGAAAAGTGTCAAGGGAACAGTTGTAAATTACAGATTTATCGATTCATTCCGATTTATGCCGAGTAGCATCGACAAATTAGCCTCATATTTAGACAGTAATAACAAAATAATTACACGCGCAAATTGTAATAACGAGGTCGAATGCAGGCTATTGGCACGAAAAGGTGTTTTCCCGTATGACTATGTTAATAGCTGGGATATCCTCGATGAGACCGAATTGCCCTCAAAAAAAGATTTTTTTTCCAAGCTCAATAATACAGAGATTTCCGACAGCGAATATGCGCACGCATCTAATGTTTGGAAAACATTCAAGATAAAAACTTTAGGTGAATATTCAGATTTATATTTAAAAACAGACGTTCTCCTTTTGGCTGACATATTTGAGAATTTTCGACGAAATTGTTTAAATACGTATAATTTAGATCCGCTCCATTACTACACAGCCCCTGGTCTTTCATTCGATGCAATGCTCAAGTGCACGCAAATTGAACTCGAACTCCTCACTGACGTGGATATGTTACTTTTTATTGAAAAAGGCATCCGAGGCGGAGTCGCGCAATGTACCAACAGGTATGCGAAAGCAAACAATCGATTCATGGAAACGAATTTCGATCCAAACACCGCCGAGTCATATCTCATGTACTATGATGTCAATAACTTATACGGTGCAGCTATGAGTGAATCATTACCATGCAGCTCATTCGAATGGGCGGAAAATTTTATTGAAAATATTGAAAATATTCCCGAAGACTCGCCGATCGGGTATATACTCGAGGTTGATTTAGAATATCCCAAAGAGCTGCACGAATCTCATAAAGACTTACCGCTATGTCCAGAACACTATCGAGCCCCGCATTCTAAAAATTCAAAATTGATGACGACATTGCTACCGAAGGAAAAATACATTATTCACTACCGTAATTTACAGGAGTCTTTGAGATTGGGTCTAAAATTAGCAAAGATTCATCGGGTGCTAAAATTCAAACAATCCCCTTGGCTGAAAAAATACATTGATCTCAATACGAATTTGAGAAAGCAGTCCAATAACGATTTCGAGAAAAATTTTTACAAACTAATGAATAACGCGGTGTTTGGGAAAACGATGGAAAATGTACGTAATCATCGTGAAGTAAAGCTCGTTACACGCTGGCATGGGCGATATGGCGCAAGAGCTCTCATCGCTCGAGCTACCTTTCATAGCTGCACCATATTCGACGACGATATGGTTATAATAGAATTGACTAAAGCTAAAGTAAAATTCAACAAACCGATATATGCAGGATTTTCAATTCTTGACCTGTCTAAAATCTATTTATACCGTTTCCATTATGACTATATGAAGATTACATTCGGCGAGCAAGCAAAATTATTGTACACAGATACGGACAGCCTAATCTATCACGTAACTACTCCAAATATCTACGAATCCATGAGACGTGACATACACCAATTTGACACATCCGATTACCCGACAAATAATCCCTATGGAATGCCTCTTGCGAATAAAAAAGTGTTGGGTCTTATGAAGGATGAAAATAATGGTAAAATTATGACCGAGTTTATAGGGCTTAGGGCAAAGTTATACTCGTATAAAGTACAAGGTAATGAGCTCGAAAATAAACGTGCAAAGGGCGTCAGAGGAGCGACTTTAAAAACCATTACGTTCGATGACTATAAAGAGTGTCTATTTCATTGTAAAACCCTGATTAGGACCCAGCACATGATACGCAGCTCAAAACATATTGTAGAGACGGTTAGGCAAAATAAAATAGTATTAAGCTGGCAGGACGACAAAAGAATTCTGTGCCCAAAGTCTACTGATACTGTACCATGGGGCTACGATGTGACGAGTGAACACATGTACATGGAAGCATAAATCTTCGAGCAGTAAGAGTCGGCAAAACCTCTCAACGTTTCACGAAATTTGGGTGCAACTATCGACATATGTACCGTAGCACTAAAATGCCGTTCGCTCTTCCTCTCTTTTATGACAGGCAGGTCATTTTCAAGGGAAAACCGTCTCAGTAGAATTTTTCTCGCGTAGCTGAACACATCGATGGAAATGACACCATTATCCTCAGACGTCTTTATGCTGTTTGTGTTTTTATTTAATAAGTGCTCTCTATTACAAAAAATTTGGCGTGAAGTGTGTTTTTCCGAGCTCAAACTCTTGCCTCGTCAAGCTATTTTGAGAAAATTACGGACTATTTTATCGGCAACGCGACGGAGAACGGTTCGTCGAGCGTTTGATCGCGGCTTAATGGATCATCCCGACATCCTGAACACTGCAGTTCGCGTCATCAGGATGTTTAATTGGGGCGAGGAAGGCGAGCTACTACCGATACTCGATGAGCATGGTAAGTTATAGAAATTATCTATCTCCTGCCTAGCCATCTGTGAGGACATTACTTGACCACCTGACTCTCTATCTCTCTCTCGCTTTCTTCATTATGCCTAGCTGTAGTTGGAAAGCTTAGCAGCGTACCTGACTCTTCGCCCTCCCGCCCTTTCTCTCTCTCTCTCTCTATTTATTATTTATCTATTTATTTCTTCTGTATGTTCTTATCATTATTCTCATATTGTAAACTTGTACTGATGTCTTGTACTGATGTCTACGCGCTTAAGGGGACTCTGTCCCGGGGCGCTTAATAAAAACCGCTTTCTCTCTCTCTCTCTCTCTCTCTCTCTCTCTCTCTATCTATAGAAAACACAAAGTACCCACTGCAATAAAATATATATTTATCTATTCAGCAAAACGAAAGCTTCTCGCTGATTCCGACGAAGAATCTTCAGATCAGGATGATTTAGTACAGCCGAATGGGGCAATAGCTGGACCGTCCGGGTTAAACCGGCGCTCGCTGTCATTATCATCGCTATCGTCATCATCGTCATCGTCCTCAGCTATTACAATATACCGATCACCACCAGCGTCGCCATCGAGATCTTCGTCGTCCTCGCCATCGAGAGCTCCGCCTTCACCACCCGCTCGACCACCGCCACCCCGATCCCCCAGCCCTGAGGCACAAATAGAGTGGATCCACGCTGAGCCTAGACCACGCGGTTACTATGCGCCGCAACCGCCATCACCCCCTAGACAATACGAAGATAGCGATTCGAGTATGAACTCAATCTTTTCGGACAGCGACCTATCCGAAGATTCAGGTAAAGAAATCGAACGCGTGCACGCGCACACACACATACACACACATACACACATACACACACACACACATACACACACGCACACAGATTTTAACATGCATATTAGAATATATCATTAAAATGTTACAGGTTATGAGTCGTGCGCTTTCGCTAATTTAGCTCCAAGGGAGCAAGTTGCAGGATTCGCCGATGACGACGAGGAAATAAATATAGATTATTTGTAATTTAATAAAATAAAAATTAATTGGAAAAATGAAATTTATTTTATTCAATTTATTTCAGATTTGCTTATCCAGCTATTGTGACTGTTGTCGAAACCCAACCATTTTACAAACATTTCATTCCCACGCGTTTTCAATACTCGTTCAATCAGATAAATATCGGGATTTTCAACTCTAAGTAGCTCTTGCTCATAAAAACTACCGGCGATGGGTTCATCTTGATAGTCCTTCAGACTGAACGTCACAGGGTTCGTATTTTTCACTTGATGTATTGTAAATATTTCCGTTGTCCAGTTTGGAGTATAACCCTTGGCAAATACATTTTTGAATTTGCTTATCCTCACTTTGTCACCGCATCGAAATTTCGTCGACCTTTTTTTCAACGGTTCTCGAGTCGTGAAAACGCGTTGTAACAGCTGCTTCTCATTCTCCGAGTTCACGTCTTTCGGCTTCATTTTAATTGTGCGATGTACACTATTGTTATATTCGGAAATCAAATTTTTGAGAATATCGGTCCACTTGTAGCTACCACGAAGACTAAATTGCATCCACATTTTATTCTTCAAGGTACGATTAAAACGCTCGCAAATTGATGCTTTCAAATTACTATATGTCGAGTACATATGAATATTATACTTTTTCATGAGAGTTTGAAAATCGGCATTATAAAACTCTTTGCCCTGATCAACATGTAGGTTCTCTGGTATGCGCCCCTTTGCAAGTATAGATCTCATGGCGCTCGTTGTATCTTTAGCGTTCTTGCTCCTCATTGGCACGGCCCAGGCAAACTTGGAGAAGACATCGATGACGGTTAGGAGAAATTTATGATTGCCGTTTTGCCGCGCGTAAGCCGACATGTCAACAAGGTCCGCTTGCCAAGTCTCATCCAAGCCTCGTATATCCACATGCCGACGAGGATAGTTTCTGCGTGCGGGCTTATGTAGTTCCTGCACCAGCGCTCGCTTCTTCTCGCTCATTTTTTCTCAAGGATGTTTAATCGAGCGTCAATCTGGGAAAACATGCTAAGCATGGACACTCGTAGGTTTTTCGTACCAGCATTCGGAGTTTTGAGAATTTCTTTTATCTTGGTTGTAAGATCTTCAGTTATTTGCGCACTAATTCTCTCTATTTTATTCCGTAAGTCGGTGATTAACGTGTCGCATTTATCTTTTATAGTAGTTTCAAAACCTTCAACCAATAGCGTTCTACTTTCATTTATTTCCTCACGTAAGTTCTTAGTTACGTTTCGGGCTTTAGCATTCAGCACCTTTAAGCTGATAGCGTCGTGGTCCGCTTCGGGAATCCCAACGTTGCAGAGTCGCTTGTTCTCCAAATCGTAATGTCCGTCTTTTGTAATCTTGAATCCAATGCCCGGAGGACCACGATTGAGCGCACTTTTAGTATCCAGCTGCCGTCCAAACACGTCGACGCTCATTTTGTGAATGCGCGAAATTGTGATGATGAATGTATTAATAAATGATTTGAGCCTCGCGCAATTCTTCGATAATCGATATGATTTCATTCGAGTGAGATAAGTTTCCGGCTGCTTGAGATGCGAGGAGTAAACGTAGACGGTCCACTAGTTCATTGGGATCGTCCCAATAAATATAATCGAATCTCGCGTCTTTTCTAGCCACTTTATACTTTGGCATACCTTTACCCGTGTGCGTATCAACTATTTTTGCAATATAAGTCTTGAATTTCAAATTTTTGTCCGTTCGTATTGCTTCATCTGCTTTATAATATTTCTTATGGGCATTCGTGGCAATTACAATGTTCTCATAATTTTTCAAATCGTTAGATGTCAGATCCTTAACGCGGGGCACTTTTTTGAACAACAGTTCCGCTAATCCAACAGTTTTTGGATAATTTTTATCTCGTACACGAATATGCTGAGAATCAAAAAAGATTGGAGAATCTCCAATCATTATTTTATTGTTAGCGAGATTTCGTACACCGTATGAGACATCCAAGGCTGATTTTCTATTTGTCTGCAGCAATACTACATACTCATTTATTAATTCATCAACATTGACAGCTGTATCCTCAACCTCCTCCTGCTCTCTCTCTTCATCACCGTATGCAGACTGGAAAGACAAATCTTCCAACATTGGATCATCTTTAACTTCATGGTTGCCATCCTCAATATGTTCTTCTTCAATACGATCTTTGACTTCCTCCTCCTTAAGTTCCTGTTTCATCTCTGGCGTCTCGTTTTTCCGCATCACCAATTTTTCCAATGGCGTGACTATTGGCTTGAAGACATTTTGCATTGCCTGTTCAGCATTGTCTTTGCCGATTTTTATCATCCGATGTTTTCGTCGGATTGCATCGCTCGCTTTGACAATTTGACGCAATACGTCTTTCTTCTCCTCCAAAAGTTTATTCATGTTGCCACCTTCGAGTCAGAGATGATACTGTCTCCAATGCACGTTTACTTATGACTGAGAAAAGAATCGAACCCTCGTCTATATCTACCCTCATTCATTTGACTATCCTTGTCGATCGTGATGAATCCATACTAGTCGCAATTCCAGCATTCTCAGCACATATTTTTAAACTGTGTATATGACATATCAGTATTCACATGATCATTATACACATGTTTGAGGTTCATCTCATCTTGCTTAAATAGAACCACAAAATTCGTATTGTCACGCACGAGGTGTTTAGGAATACGAGCATAGGTCTGGCAAAGATAGAAACAATCGACATTTTTGTGTCGCCCCATGGCGAAAAAGGCTCTAATATTGTCCTGTTTTTCACATGCCACGTCATCGAAGATAAATATTGAGTTGGGGTGTGCATCACTTGGTGTCACCACCTGTTCGTGCTCATCGAATGGAAAATATTCAACACCGCTCACAGGCTCCAGTAATCGTGCGAGCAATGTATATTTTGGTTGATTGAGGGATTTAGAATAAAGGTAAACGTTCTCGAACCTCAGACCATTAGGATGCGTTATGAGGGAGAGTAAGGCGTTCGTTTTACCGCAGTTCGAGGGCCCACAGAATACTGCCCGAATGCTATTAGGCAACAAATCGCCATGACGTTTTTCGCGTGGTTCACCTCCCCGCATAAATTCATCGAAATTCATTACAGGCAGTTCATCCGTCCCCATCCTGAGCACGACTAATGGGGGGAAAAAATATAAATAGGGTTTTATAGGGATTATTCACCAGTCGAGCAGTCGTCCCCGATATGATCGGTCGTGCTTTGGTCAATAGTCTGATTGACAAGCTCCCTGTTGAGCTCCATCTACCTGGGTATCAGTATTGCGGACCTAGTACAAAATTATCTAAACGTCTTGCACGAGGCGATCGAGGTATTAATCCATTGGATGCAGCCTGCAAGCAGCACGATATTGCATATTCAAAAGGAACTAGCCTCGAAGCGAGAACTTTGGCCGATAAAGTACTGGCTGAGCAGGCTTGGAAACGAGTATACGCCAAAGACGCGGGTATTGCCGAGAGAGCAAGTGCTTGGGGCGTGGCAAACATCATGAAGGCCAAAACTAAACTAGGCATGGGGCATTGCGTGAAAAAAACAAAATTAGGCATGGGACAGAATAAAATCGTTGATGAGAAAAGCCGTGGCCGAAAGGGTGCTTGGAAAGGTAGCAAGAAGGCTAAAAGTAAATTGCGCATTCTACCAGCGCCTCGTAAAATTGGGGGGTTTTTGCCGCTCCTCCTGCCGATATTTGCCGGTCTGAGTGCTGCAGGAGCACTGGCAGGTGGCGCTGCTTCTATCGCTAAGGCTGTAAATGCGGCTGAAGCTGCTAAGCGGGAATTGGATGAGAGTAAGAGGCATAATAAGATGATGGAAGCTGCTGCTTTGGGTAAAGGTCTGCATCTAAAACCGTATAAGAGGGGGACGGGTCTTGGTTCAAAAAACGGAAAGTCACGCTGCCTCCCCAAGCCTTAACTGATGCTGATCTGCTCAAATATGCGAAAATCATGGAAATTCCACACTTTTGCGGAGTTTTCATGAGAAATAAATTGCCGAAAAGTGGACCGGCAAAATGCGAATCAGCAATTATCAATTTAGATGAGGATATGGGACCTGGTACACACTGGGTTGCATACAAAAAAAGGGGGGAGAATGTCATGTACTTTGATAGTTTCGGCAATCTTCAGCCTCCAGTCGAGTTGATGAAATATTTTGGTGTTGGCAGCGTGAATTATAATTATAAGGGATATCAGAAGTATGGTACAGTCGAATGTGGGCACTTATGCCTAAAGTTTCTCTGCCAGCAATTGAGCGGCAAAGAAAAATATTCTCTATATAAACGTGCATAATGATGAATATAGAATCAGTTGACTATGTGCCGTCGTCATGGATGATAGTTTTACACTAACTATTTCCGGGACGTCATCTATACTTGAAGCTCAATATTTTCCCCCCATCGAACTTTCACCCCACAAAAATTACACTTTAGGGCTCATTGAATTACTAACCTCCAATTCTATTCCTAATATAGCTGATGGTAATAATAAAATTTATGTGGGAGACAAGGTATTGACTATACCGACGGGTAGCTATGAAATCGATGATATTGAGAAATACGTGCAGGCAGAGTTGCCGAATATTTCTATTAAGATTAAACCCAATAACAATACTCTACGTAGTGAAATCGAGTGTAATCGCGATATAAATTTTAAGCCTAATGATTCTATCGGCTCTCTCTTGGGTTTCACACCGCGTATTCTTGTAGCCAATAAAAGGCATACATCTGATCTCCCAGTAGCCATTCTCAAAGTGAACGCCTTGCGTATAGAGTGTAGCATTACCGCCGGTGCCTATATTAATGAGCGAAAAGCTCATACGATTCACGAGTTTTTCCCGTTCGTACCATCCGGATATAAAATCATTGAAGTTCCATCGCACGTCATTTATCTGCCAATCACGAGCAAGACAATAGATAACATCCAGCTTCGGATAGTAGACCAAGACGGAGATATAGTAAATTTTCGCGGCGAAGTCATAACCATACGATTGCATATAAAATCATGGGTATAGTCTTCAATAAAACCCATAATACCAAGTCATCATGGATGAGCGTGACCAGTCGCCGATCGACACTCAAAGTGCTAACACCTCAGAACGTAATACTTCTAAAGAATTTGGGTCTGACAGTGCGCGGAAAAAGCGCATAAGGTATTATTTATTCTGTGCCCTCTGCATCTGCTGCGTAAAATGGAGTAGGAAATAGTAAATATACAAAGTCCCATCGTCTTCGATGAATCTATAATACACTGCGAGATTCATGCTCATAAGCCGTATGCATCGTCAACTTTCAATAACAGCGATGAGATACGTATTTCCATCCAACATCAGGATCTATGTCTGCTACCCAGCAAAAGTTTTATACATATATGCGGAAAACTGACTAAAGCCGAAGGTGCAGCGCTTGCCTCCACAAGCCTCGTCAATAATGCTATTTGCTTTTTGTTCGAAGAAGTACGATATGAGCTCAACGCTATTGAAATTGATCGAAACAAAAATGTAGGTCTTACGAGTCTAATAAAGGGATATTCATCTCTGAGTCCCGGTAAGAGATCTATGCTCGAGAACACGGGCTGGCTTGATGTTGAAGAAACGATGCAAATCATAGATGCAGCGGGCAACTTTGACGTATGCATACCGCTAAGTATGCTGCTCGGTTTTGCCGAAGATTATCGAAAAATCGTCGTAAATGCCAAGCATGAGCTGATTCTATCGAGATCGAAGACTGATGATAATGCTATTGTACAGACGGCTGACGAGGAGTTCAAACTTGTATTGCAAAAAGTAGAATGGCTTGTACCATACGTGACAGTCTCCGATCAGCGTAAAATACAACTTTTAAAGTTTATCGGCAGAGATGCGCCAATCTCTATGAGCTATCGTACGTGGGAACTGTATGAATATCCGCTGCTCCCCGCAACCTCGAAGCATGTTTGGACCGTCAAGACTTCTACTCAGCTGGAAAAACCGCGATATGTCATTCTCGCTTTCCAGACTGATCGGAAAAATAAGAAAAAGAAGAACGCGAGTAACTTCGATCATTGTAATCTCGCCGATGTTAAACTATATTTGAATTCGCAATGCTATTCATATGGAAATTTGAACCTAAACATACAGCAAAACCAGTACGCCCTACTATACGAGATGTATGCAAACTTTCAGAATACTTATTACAACAGGGAAGCGGAGCCGTGGTTAAAAAAATCCGAGTTTCTAAAGTATGCCCCTCGAGTCGTCATCGACTGTTCGAAGCAGAACGATTCTCTCAAGTCAGGCCCCGTTGACATTCGTCTCGAATTTGAAGCAAGAAATAATATTCCTGCTTATACATCCGCGTATTGCTTGATTCTACATGATCGTATTGTTGAGTACAATCCAATAAGCGGCGGGGTAAAAAAATTGGTATAAAACCTTCAAAGATGAACCGACTCTCTTCAGTCAGCGCCATGGACTTTATCGTCGATCTTCAAGGCTTCAGGAGACCCATAAACGAATTTGTGCTAAAAGAAATAGCAATTGTCGAAATCTCTAACAACACCGAACCCCTGACGTTTTTCTTCAAACCTCCAACCCCATGGAGCTCTCTACCAGCGAAGTACAAAACGATGAATTCATGGCTGGAACAAAATTTTCATGGAATACGATGGAATTCAGGCGACACGCCGTACGAAGCTGCTGGAGCAACAATTCGAGCTATCTAGAAACAAGCCCGAACCATATACGTGAAGGGATTAGAGAAGAGGGCGTGGTTAGCGCAATTCACGGATTCGTCGGCACATATTGTCGATATGGAAACTCTCGATTGTCCATCATTGCAGAAATTATCGAAAATATAAAACAACAGAGGATGTTCTCGTCATCCCCACGACCCAAAATATAATTGTGCCAACGCAAACGTGAAATCTTTAAGGAGCTGGTACATAAGGCATTGTGTAAACGCAAGATTTTTGAAATAAATAAAAACATTTTATCGAAAAATATATGTGTGTTTTTTATTGAAATAAACCATAGGAAATTGTTTTACATATTTTGTTTCACTCCAACTTATACATTTCGCACCACACGTCATCTATAATGTTTTTTTTACTTTTTCAACCATGTACACTTATGGATTCAAACACTTTTCTCAGTGTCACCATCGTTCGCGTAGAGTCACGGCCCCATAGTAGGCGCGATGGATTGATGGTTTGATGGCGTCAGATGCGTTTGAATTCTACGCTCTTATATTTCCCACCGAAGTAGTTCGTGTAGAGTTGATTTTTATGCGCAGCGTCAATCATCTCTTTGAATATTTCTTTGTTCTCGTCGAACGCTTTCACGAATCTTGCAGGTAGGAATACGGAGAAATCGTTGGTGATATCCGCCACGATCCTCCTCCCGAATTTCGTTTCAACTATTCTCAGGTCGGAGATAAGATGATCTGCCTGAACGGAGAGTTCAGCCAATTTTTTTGTTGGCAAAAATTCCACCATTTTTCCCACCTTGTTGATACTTGTGAAATCCATTTCGACTTATTGATGTATTTTTGAATGTATTTATAATGAAGCTCAGATCAGACCTCGTACGTATAAGATTTTTTACTTCTTCGATATTTTTTAAAAGCAAGAGCAATCGTTCTTTTAGCTCACGTCGCCTGTCTTGCATGTCAACTGGTGCAGTTCAAACGTGCATCCTGATATTATATAGGCCCTCCAAATTCCCGACCCCCACCAACTCTTAATTCTAGGACCCAATAGGATTTTCCACACTTTCCTCCGCCCACACTTTGCAGCGGCACATTTGACAATTCCGTACAGAGGGTGCAGGGCCATCGATATGAGTCATGATGTGAGGCGTATTCCAATGTTCCATACAAGGCAGATATGACATAATTTCGGCGTCTGCACGAAGATTTTCGGGTAAACGATCATAAAACATATGAATTGATCGACTAAAATATTTTAAAATCATAGGCTTCGTTATATTCTTAAGATCACCCCTTGATAATTCCCACGGATATTTGGCTCCGAGAACGCCATCAGAATATCCGTCCATGTTGATAGCAAGAACACGACTAAGCTTGTCATAGCGGCATTCCATGAACATCAAAGCCTCATTTTCCGGCAGTTTGTCACAATATGTAAACACTGTGCAGGCTCAAGCGTGTTCAGACATGCAAGATGGCATCATCCGCTCTCGAAGGCAATGGGAGGGCTCGAAACAGGTCGAGACACGTCGAAGGCGCATATCAGTATACCATTTTCCGTTAAATTTTTTTCTCCCTCAATACAGATTCAATCAGCTTGCCGCATTTTTCAATTCTTAATCTAAATCGCTCACGATCACGTGCAACTTCTTCCCACCGGTCTCGGCGAGTGGCTCTGTACGCAAAATCCCATGCATACATCACATGAATTTGAGCTCGAGTATCGAATCGAACGTGCTTTTCCATATTTTCAATCACCTCTTCGTCCCAATTTTATCGCGGTTTGAAAAAAGATCTGTCGCAGCACCCTGCGCTACATCTGCTCACGCAGCAGTCAGTGCGATAGGGAAACGCTTATATAAATTCGGTCAAAATTTATATTGCTAGCACCTGCTAGGGGCATTTCGATGTTTTTCCTTCAGGTGCCGAGGACCGGCGAGACACTATCATAGGCGCCTCTAAGATTTTATGTTTGGCCTTTTCCAGACTGCGGTCTGGTCCTTAGCACACAAACAGAAATGATTTATGACCAACGATAAGGTTGCGACAAACAGACGCACTGGCTCGGGAGGGTAGCGTCGTGTGTGGTTGAAAGGTCTAACGCTCAGGCCCGCTATTTACTTGTTAGAGATAACAATATTCCAATGCCAGCATGAAAGACAAGCTGCACTGCAGCTGTCAGAAATAGCGGCATTCTAATACCACCCTCAAAACTAGCCCCCCCCCCCCCTGCAGAGACGCCAGTCTAACTGATAATCAGCAATCAAATGCCGCCATGAAAAATTAGTCGCACCACCGCTGCCAGAGATAGCGGCATTCCAATACCACCCTCAAAGCTAGCCCGCCCCCCCCCCTCCCACCTACCCCCTCCCAATGTCTCGACCCATAAGAGATTAGGTGCCCTCCAGTTGTTAGAGACCCCCCCCCCCGATCGACTCCGTGCATTCGGACTCTTAAAGATATCCCCCCCCACCCCTCCCGGGTTCATGTCTCGGCTAAATGGTTCATGTCTGAGCTAAAAAATGTCGGTAAATGTCGGGGTAGGGATCTTGAGTTAGAACCGGCCCTGTTTCTCTACTACCGCCGCATCATCGAGGGAGACAGTAGTCTCTGAGATGGCATGTAGATCCCTTTCCTTGAGAAATTTCAGACAATTTGAGCTCCATTTTTGCAATGGAAAACCACCTGCGTTGCATATGCCGATGAGATCCGAGATAATTGCCTTAAGACCATCTCTCGTGTCCGAACTGCCAAATATATCGTCCACATAGCGACCTTGAGTGAGAGATGGTATAGCCAGAGGAAATCGATGTCCTTCATCTTCCGTTAGTTGTTGTATTGTCCGTAGAGAATGCCATGGAGCACAGATCAACCCGGATGTGACTGTGGTAAGCCGATAGGTGACGAGTTTGTCGTCCTCGTCAAACCAGAGAATGCACTAGTAATCCCAGTCGTCCTGATGTACCTTGATTTGACGGAACATTTTTTCAATGTCCGTCCCGAAAATCCAACGCGATCGACGCAGCCAGATCGGGACATCCAAAGCGTCAACCTGCAGTTTGCCGCCCGCATGAAGTATCTCGTTGAGAGATACACCCGTCGAACTGCGGCTCGATCCGTTGAATACTACTCGGAGTTTTGTTGTCACGCGATCTTCCTTGAGTACGCCATGATGGGGGAGATATACCGCCGCCATTGTTTCCGAGTGGTCATTGACCACCTCCATATGGCCGAGTGATTCATACTCCTTGATAAATTCCGTATACAGTTGCCGATATGCCGATTCCGTAGACAACCGTTTAGTTATTCGTCGAAGGCAACGTAGAGCCGTCAGTTTACTTTCGCCGAGTAACGATGGCGAGTCCTTGAATGGTAGCCGAACGATATAGCGACCGGTGGAGTCCCTTGTGTGTTCACATCACGGTGGAGTCGCTTGAAATGTTGTTCACATATCAAATCATCTGGATTCCATTCCGAGCCTGCCGTGGCCGGAATTTCTTCTTGTATTCGAAACCGTTTGAGTAATTCACTCAGTTGATCATCCGCCGTTCCGCCGCTTCGCACAGCTGATAGCGATACTCGTTCTTGACGAGTGTTACCGTCCACCGAGCCCGATATTATCCATCCAAATTTTGTTTGCTGTGCGATTAGTTGAGTTGAATCCGATTTGACGATTTGAGGCTCGATTATTTTCCCGTATGTATTGTGACAAGAATCTCGCGATTCGCGTCACCTTCGGCCCACCTCACCATCCTCGACGCCGGGAGAGCCGTTGAGCGCCAGGTAATCTTTTTAATTTGACGGCGGGAATTACCAAACCCGCTAAACGTACCGGTAGCTGAAATGACCAAAAATGAACGGAAACGAAACTTAACCTAAAAGGGATGCCGGCGCGTCGGATGGCGAGATCGGTGACGGTATACCCGATTCGCTCAGTATGTAGGTTGTGGAGAGAGGGCGTGGACGGCTGGCTAACTCTCGAGTGCCTTCAAAAAACATAATCTGAAATAAATGAACTCAACTCGAAAAATAACGTAGGGGACCTTGGTTCAGGCTAATTTATTTCGCAATCGATTGCTTAAATTACATACCAAAATCATAACCCAAATTTCGATAACGTAAAAAAGAAAAACAAAACGAGATCTCGGCAACGAATCAAACGGAACGGTAGCACGATAACGGGAGCGATAACGAATAAAACAAATTCGAGAACGGCGAGAACGTCGGTAGCACTGAAAAATACATTCGGTAACGCTGAACAGGAATTCGAAAATTATGAATGATAACGCCAGGAACGGGAACTGAGCACGGTAACGGGAACGGTAACGCCAGATCAAAATTAGGCGAGAACAAACGATAGCGGCAAACGAGAACCAAACGATAGCTTGGTAACAATCGATAACAAAACGTGAACGTCGAAACGATAGCTCGGTAATAAACGACAGCAAGACGTGAACGTTGAAACGGTAACTCGGTAACATACGATATCAAAACGGGAACGTCGACGATAGCTCGGTAACATACGATATAAAAAAAAAACGAGAACGCCAAATGATATTTCGGTAACAAAAGATATCAAAACGATAGCTCGAGAACAAACGGTAGCGTAACATTACCAAAACGAGAGCAGGAACGGTAGCATGTCGGGAGCTCCCCGAGCGGTGAACCGCCCGGGTCAAGAGTTGCGCCGCAAGAGAGCGAATCTCGGATCGATAGCTTGATCGAAAAGGTAACGCGAAAAGAGGGGACGATTACGCGCACGCGTAGTAAGATTACAATCCCACTCCTCTGCTTACCTCACGCACACACAAAAAGCCCTAATACAGACACGAAACAGTGAAATTGGAACGGTAACACGAATTCGAACGAAAATATTTCGTAATAATCGATAACGGAAAAATGCCTAGGTGTTATGGCGTTGAGGGTTCTTTTTACTGTGAGGATGGTCATCCAAGGGGTATTCTTCAAGTATGAGGAAGATCGGGGACTGCGTAAACTAAACCTGAGATAACAGCGATCGGGCAATCCACGACGGCTGGGTGATCGCAATCCCAGCCGGCAACGGCCTTCCATACGTAAACGTAACTAAACCTACGATAACAGCGATCGGGCCATCCGTGACGGCTGGGCGATCGCATTCCCAGCCGGCAACGGCCTTCCATACGTAACTCAAAAATCGTCCTTCTCTCCCCATACCCTTTACCGTGAAGCGTCGAGATTCCCACTCGATCCTTTATACTTCCCTCGATAACTTGCCCAGAAAGACCGAATATACCGGGTGGCTCGTTATTTCGGCCCTGGCTCACGGTAATTCGGTATTTCTCGTGCGATTGACCCCATAAAACAAAACTCGCAAACTAAATGTACGATAACGCGAAAACGGAAGAAGAAACGATAACGGATCCATACTCGAAATCTTAAGAATTAACCGGATTATAGGAATATCGTCTAGCAAACGAAAGTCGGAACGACCTGTGACGCTAAAACTGAAAAATTGCGTCACAGTATCCGCACCGACCAATGCATCGATGGGTCCTTGTTTGAGAAAACCCTAGTCTAAGAGTGTCAGATTTTCGAAGAGATCGCGTCATTGTCATGCCGTTAAGAATGATGATTTTAATTAATATAGCCAAATCTTGAGAGAAAAGACTATGATAGAGAAATAGAGGGGGTAACCGTGAGCGAGGAGAGGCCCGGCTATGCTCTGTCCGAGTGAACTGTCCGACCGAAAGACAGATGGCATAACCGATACCAAAACTCGATTCTATCCGCAACAATACTGAAAGTCTGGATCTGCCCGCGATGTACTGGAGCCGTCGTTTTAATTTTCAACCCGCAATAATACAGAAAAGCCAACATATTGTGAACTGTCGCGCGGCACGCGTCTTATCTACTCTCGTTTTGGACAAAAACTAGCAAATGAATCATGGCGATCAATGAGAAAAAACCTCCGCATGTATCGATTGCCTGTTAAATTGTAGCCCGGAACGTGGCGCCATCGACGGAAAAGCGCGAACCCGACCCACTCGCTCACGTGACCCGAAACTTGACTGTGTCGCCCGGTAAATTTCATCATTCCCGAATATTCCGCCCGCCATCGGCAGCAGCGCTGTCGATTGAAGATGCCGGAGAGTGTACCTGAAGGACTGCCAGCTTGGCAATCGGCCGCTTGAGTGTTAATGTAGCCGTCTTGATGCTCACGACCCGTGTGAGCCCGTCGTCGCCCGGATAAAGTTCAATTACCCGCGCTAGCGGCCATTTATAGGAGGCAAATTCTCGTTAGTTTGCATGACCATTGACCCGACCCGAATTTTGTTTGAAGGGTGGTGCCACTTAGATATGGCCTGCTGCTGTTGAAGATATCCCGATGACCAGTGATCCCAGAAGTGTTGAAGCCTCGACCGGACGAGTTGCCAGTGCGTGAGTCTGGTCGTATTGATTTCCCGTAGTGAGGGCTCTGGCACTTCCGTAAGTGCCTCCCCGATGAGGAAATGTCCAGGTGTAAGTACGGAGAGATCGTCCGAATCGTCCGACAGCGGTTCCAGCGGACGAGAGTTGAGAACGGCCTCAATCTGAACGAGAAGAGTCGTAAGTTCTTCAAACATGAGGCTCGTCTCTCCAATCGTTCGCCGGAAATGATGTTTCACGGATTTTACAGCCGCTTCCCATTTACCGCCCATGTTAGGTGCTGCCGGTTGATTGAAGCTTCAAGTTGTCCCGTCATTCGCTAGGAGGCCTGCGATTTAAGTCGATTCCCGAGTCCCGGCCTTGAAAAGTTGCTGCAACTCCGCATCTGCCCCTCGAAAGTTGGTCCTGTAATCACTGTACAAAGTACCACAGATGCCCCGTCTCCCGGTGAAGCGGCGGAATGCCGCGATGAAGGTCTCCGTGGTTGAATCTGTAATAACTTCGAGATATAATGCTGTAGTTGCAAAACACACGAAAATGCACAACCAGCCTTGGTGCTGCCGATTACCGCGACCATGCCAACTTTTAAGTGAGATTGGTCCGGCGTAGTTGACCCCCGTGGATAAGAATGGTCGTGGAGGTGTAACCCGAGCACGTGGTAATTGACCCATGAGCTGCTCAGCCTTGACTCCCCGTAAGCGAGCACACCGTACGCACTGCAAGATGTATGACCGTACCGGAGCCCGACCTCTGATAATCCAGCAACTTTGCTGCAGATATGCCAGAATTAGTTGCGTTCCCCCGTGAAACGTCTTCTGCTGAGCGTCTGCGATCAGAAGCTCGGTGAATGGTTAATCCCTAAGCAGGATGACTGAATGCTTACTCTCAGGTTGTAAGTCTGAATGCTTCAGCCGTCCTCCCACTCATAGAATCCCCTGAAAGTCGATGAACCCCGTGAGTCGCGTGATTGGATGCGATCTTGGAAGAACTTGTCCCGATAAAAGTATTCTGAGCTCTGATGAAATTTATGCTCCCTGTATGGCTTTTACACAATAAAGCCGTGAATTCTCAGGGTCTCCTGGTGAAATTAATGCCCCAAATGGACCGACTCCCGTCCTTCTCAGAAAGCGCCTTGAAAAGTAGGGAGGTGATGCTCAACAACCGACTGGGTGAGGAATACCTGTGAATGAGATCGAAAATTGGTGCAGGTTTTGTCGAGATCGTGAAGGTGAGACCTGGCCGCTCTTCAAGCGCTGCTGAATCGTCGGTCCCGATGCAATGAGCTGGCCAATAGGATGAATCTTTTGCTAACCGGTGAGGACCGTCCCACAAAAGTTGAAATTGCTCGAGCTAAGGAATAACTAGCTCACGTGAAGCACAATCTGCCGGATTGTCCCGTCCCGGAATGAATTTCCATTGGGCCCGTGGTAAGAGCTGTTGAATCGCTGAAACCCGATTCCGTACGAAATCTTTCCATCGAGATGGATGATTTGAAACCCACGTGAGTGTGACTATTCAATCCGTCCATAAATAAACTCGTGAATGGCCGAGTCCCAATGTATTTTGAACGTGATGAGTGAGTTTTGCGAGCAGCACCGCTGTGGCGAGTTCCAGCCGTGGAATTGTAAACCGTTTGATTGGCGCAACCCGTGTTTTTGAACATACCATTAAGACTTTTGTTGTATTTCCTGGGCCCGTAACCCGCACGTACACGACAGCTCCCATCACCAGTTGTGAAGCATCGGAAAACCCGTGAAATTCGACTGATGCACCCGACGCAATGTTGATCCACCTCGGCACGGTGATGGTGCCGAGGTGAGTTAATTCTTGCTGAAAGGCGACCCATGAATTGGTGACTCCTGCAGAAACAGGGCCGTCCCATAGAAGCTTCTCTAGCCATAGCCGTTGAAGCAGAATTTTTCGCCCGAATGATCACCGGTGAAAGAAACCCCGAGGGATCGTAAAGCTGAGCAATCTCTGACAGAATTACTCGCTTTGTTATCGTATTTCCGGCCGTGGAAGGGAGTGTCGTGAATTTAAATACGTCTGGCGTTGGAAGCCATGACAGTCCAAGTACTTGGTCTCACCTTGGTCAATTGAGCGCGAGACCTCCGTACTGGAACTTACCCCGACCTTGCGTAGTAGCCCGTCTTGATTGGTTTGACATTTGGCTAATGGAAAGCCGCCCGCGTTGCAAATCCCGATGAGTTGTTGCGCCTGTGTGATGAGCTCAGGAACGTGATCAGCACCCCCGTAAATATCGTCCACGTACCACCCCATTGTAAGAGGAGCGACCGCTTCTGGATATTTATCACCCTTATCTTCTACAAGTTGAAGAAGTACCCGTACTGCGAGAAACGGAGCCGGTCTCGTTCCGTACGTGACCGTAGTCAGCTGATACGGAACGATGTTCCCAAGATCATCAGCCCAAAGTATCCGTTGAAGATCCCAATTATCGCAATGAACCCAAATTTGCCGAAACATCTTTGATATCTGTGGCAAATATGAATTGATATCGCCGAACCCGAAGAAGAACGTCCGAAATATCCCGTTGCAACTTTGCCCCCGTGTGTAAAATGTCGTTCAGTAAAACCCCTGAGTCAGTATTACTGGACCTGTTGAAGACAACCCTGAGTTTCGTAGTTGTACTGCTTTCCTTCAATACCCCGTGGTGAGGAAGGTAATAAGCCCGGTCCCGAGAAATCGAACTTGCCGAGGCCCGTACGATATGTTGTAGAGCCTCGTATTCGCCGAGAAACGATTCGTTGAGTTCCCGATAGGTTGAATCCCGCGATAGTTTCCGTTAGAGTCGTTGGATACATGCCAACACCGTATTGTAGGATCCACCCAAGTGAACTGAGCCGACTAGACCAGAAGTCGAACGACATAGCGACTCGTGCTATCCCGAGAATGAGTGAAAACGAAATGAGACTCACACTCTTGCTCTTCCGGCGTGAGTTGAGAACTCGAATTGACAGCGACCTCCTCCTGCACCCAAAATCGCGAAAGTAGTTCCTGTAAATTCTGAAACCCGTGGTCCACTGCAACGTGATGAACGAAACCAGCTGAAATATGTGTGTCAGTAACTGGCCTGAGAATAACCAAGCCGAAAAAAGTATCCTGTGCAATGGGAGCCTCAGGAGGTCCCGATTTGATCTGTGTCTGAATAAATTGCCCATACTCATCTGCTCCCAGTATGAGACCGATCGATCCCGGAGAAGAAGAGTCGGGATCTGCTAACGTGAGCCCTTGCAGATGATTCCAATGTAAATGTGATAGGTTAAATGAAGGGAGAAACGGCATTAACTTGGAAAAAATGTGAGCTTTTAATGTGAGAAATCCCGACGAATGAATTGATTGAAGTGTACAAGTAACCATTCCGCGTGTCTGTCCCGATGAAGTTCCTCCGATCCCGGTAATCGGAACGGAGGATGATTCCTGTCGCAGCTTAAGCTGATGAACTACCGCCTCCGAGATGAGTGAAACCTCGGACCCCACGTCGAGTAACATATGTACCCGATACTTTGATCCGTGCGGAGTTGAAAGGTTAGCTTGACCCGTGGCTAAGAGGACTGACGGCCTCGTAGCCCCCGAAGATGAATAAGTTAATGCCCCAGTACCTCATTGTTGCGTGCCCGACGTTTGAGATGGCGGCGCCTTGTCTGAAGATGATTCCGATGTTCCCGATGGCCCAACCGGCTTCTGTGAGCCCGATTTTGACGCCTCCCCGCATTTCGTCCACCCCACGTGAATCAGGGTGTGGTGTTTGCGGTTGCACTCCTTGCACCGGGTTGTAATGTGGCAAAAACCCACGTTGTGCAAACCCAAACAATTGAAACAGAGCCGCAGTTTCGTGACTTCTGCCCGACGAGCCTCTGCCGACAACTATCTGAACTTGGGACACGTGACGATGTAATGTGCTTCCCGACAGTACGAACACAGACTCTTATTTTCTCCCGTTGTGGTCGCGTGAACCCTTGAACCCGTTGGCCGTGATGAAAACTTCGAATCTGATCCCGATGATGTTGTCTTGGCCAACCCAGCTGATTGAGGCTTGACCAGTTCAGCGCCTTCTAGCGCCCGAGCCCGATTGGTGAGGAAGGCCCGAAGCTGAGCAAAGGATGGCGGTTCCTTGCATTGTCCAGCCTTTACTTCCCAAGCTTCCCGAGTGTGTGCGTCCAAACGCCGTGCAATGACGTAGACAAGCATCCAATCCCAATTTTCGATGGGAGCTCCCAAGGCCTTGAGTGAGTTGCATGCCTCCGTGATCGTGTGAAGCAATGCATGAATATCCCGAGCTGAACGTAGAGCGATGACCGTCGTGTTGAGCAGACTCTCCAAGTGCGACGAGACCAAGATCCGCTTGTTCTCGTACCGCTCGGGAAGAGTCTCCCATGCTGTTGCGAACGATTCTGCCTCGATAGCAAGACTGGTGATTAACTTTGCCGCCTCTCCCGTGGTGGACGTACGGAGATAATGCATCCGCTCCACGTCCGTAATCGGAGGGTTCGCCCGAAACAAGGCTGTGAATCGGTCCCGGAATGAGCCCCACTCTGAATATGCTCCCGTGAATGATGGTAGTGCGATTTTTGGTAAGTACAATCTACCGTCGTTGGAAGAACCACTGCCCGAGAACTAAGTATCCGATGGAGGCCGTGGAGCTTGTTGAATTTGATCCCGATATCGCGCAAGACGCACGTTGATGTCGGAGTGAACGTAGCAGGCGATTGCGTCGACGTCCTCCTGCACGTAGCTGCTTGTCAGAAACTTCGCCGTGCAAGCCTCAGTAACGGCGTCATAAACCGATGAAAACTTAGCCCATATTTCGTTTGAAGATGCTCGTATATCGTCAAGCTCCGAGAGTGTAAAGTTGAGCGCCGCCGCTTGAGTCAATGGGTCAAGTGTACTCCGCATCATGGTAACGCGAGAATTTTATATCACCACCTTGAGCGATAAGGACCAGTAAGCTCGGTCAGTTGAACCCGTGACCCTAGTCGAGGGGGGAGGCAGGTCTCACCCCGTCTCACAGTAGGCTGGATTTCGGGAAGGTGGGCAAACATAGGAAAATGCGGGTACTCAAAATGTGGAAGGTGATTCTTTAGTTTTTGGACTCGCTGATTTCAAATCTCGAATAAAAATTTAAAAAAAACAAAATGGCGGACCGGAGGTGACTATTATAGTTACTAAAAAGCATCCGATTTTGCGAAAAATCGCTAAATGTATAGTTTTGAGCTCGCTGATTTCAAATCTAAAATAAAAATTTTGGAAAAACAAAATGGCGGACCGGAAGTGACTATTTTTGTTACTAAAAAGCATCCGATTTTAGGAAAAATCGCTAAATGTATAGTTTTCAGCTCGCTGATTTCACATCTGAAATGAAAATTAAAAAAAAACAAAATGGCGGACTGAAAGCGACTATTTACGCTACTAAAAACCATCCGATTTCGGAGAAAATCGCTAAATGTATGGTTTTAAACTCGCTGATTTAAAATCTTAAATGAAAATTTTGAGAAAACAAAATGGCGGACCTGATATATTGGTTGACACCACTCACAAACTATGATAAATTAATATTTTCTTATTTTGATAGTTCTGTATTGGAAATTTTCAATAATAATTTATAAATATAGTAATAATTTATAATTTATAAATATAGATGTAATTGACCGGTAGGAGGAATAAATTATTTGCAATGCATTCAGAATGTTTTTTTTTTATTTTTAAATGTGAAAACATTGTTATATGATTGATAAATTTTGGGGGCAAAAAAAATATTAATCGTCGTCGTCAGAAGAATTATTGGAAGAACCAGAAGATTCGTCAGTCGAGTATTCAGTCAGATCCTGTAATCCAAATTCATCGCGCGAACTATCAGTACCGAGTAAAAGTTGCAAAGCTTCCGGGACTAAATTTTTCCCTTACTTTGGATACCTCTTACCGATGCTTGACATGTACGGATCGGAAGTTAAGAGGAGTCGATTAACAATGTCTTCCATGGTCGCTGTTCTCGAGTTTTTTCGGGAATAACTTTTGCGATATTTTTTTATATCTTTGTTACGGGCTTCTTGCGCGTCTTCCGACATTTGTCCAATCGGAAGTGGGGACCACTGAATTATCAGCGGACCATGAATTAAAACTTTGTGGACTGTAGTTGGCATACTGTACCAATGGTATAGAGTTACGAACGTTTTAGCGGTTTCAATACAATACTGTTGAAACGCAGTGACAGTTACGGCATACCCACTTGAAAGAACTTATAAAATTACATAGCATCGTTTCATAATCTGCTCGTCTACACCCAAAATGTGTGCTGATAACGTTGTATTTTCGAAGAAACGTCTCGCAGTGCTGCCGTCGTTGCTGCTACCAAATCCTTGTTTCGGTTGATCAACATTTAGAAGCAACTTTTTTTTGAATGCGGCATGAATATTTCGTTTTTGCTCAGCAATAACGTTCGCTTCATCAGCTTTGCGGGTTTGCCACTTATAAACGCCAATTTTGTAGCCGATGTGCAAGAAGCACTCAAAAAATCGGATCCAGGAATGAAACGTTGATAATCCAAGGTCGAGTCGAGTTGTCATTAAGGCTGCCGTCTTCATCAGCTCCATGATGTTGAATTCTGATGATGTATGGCTAAATATGTAGCAACGCATTGATGACTTTGTATCTGTCACAGAGTTGCAAACTTTGCCGTCAATCATAGTAAAGAAATGCTCATATTTTACGATAATTTTCTTCGCGTCAATAATAGTCGTAAAAGGGACCAGAGACTCGATCTGAATTTCAACGTGCTGTCGTTCAAGGTTAGTTGATAACACATTATCTTTTAAAAATTAAACTCTTATAGGGCGACAATAGCGCGGCGATGAAGGCCTGGGATTTTTCCAAATAACTCATTCCTTGTGTGCATTATCTGAACCTATAATTTTCAATGGAACTATAGATGTTAAAAATACACTCGCATCGGAACTGTCCTCGTTTGTAAACTTTCACTTGTATTCACTGTGTCCGGAACTTCCATCGCAACCCCATTTAAAAAGTAATTGTAGATTTGTCGTAACTTCATGCTTCAAAGATGTAATCACGTCTGTTTGCAATTTTAAAATTCTATGACAGGTATGCTCCAGTAAAGACTGTACAGTCGGACCTCGGGCACTGACTGAGCTCGAGCACAGGAGCCTCGGGCACTGACCAAAAGACCCAGCCTTCTTACTAACCAATGGGAACAAAGCACCAGGCCCGTATCGTGCGTATATCGGTTCCCTTCACTCCTTAAAATTATAAATTTTTTTGTTCACGGGGGTTCTATATTGTAGCGCCACTGTGGATTCCGCAGTGCCCGAGTAACAGTGCCCGGGGTCAGTCAGTGCCCGAGGTTTGACTGTGATTTTACTTCGGCTGAGGTTTCATTTACCGTGATATTTGAAGGGAAACACAGTTTTTTAGCGGCAGCAACTTTTTCGTACAATGGATACACGATGTAATTCTTCTGCCTCAAAGATTTCCAAATGTCTTTATACTGCTGTTTTGTTAATTTTGCATCTATGAAATCCACAAGGGCATCATCTCCGGACATCTCAATTTGATGTGGTTCCATCGACGCTCTATAAGCAGCTCGATATTTCGTAGCTCTTACGGGAGATTTAGTTGTTATATCTTTAACAACTTCAGCAGCATCGAGTTGTCCTGCAGAAATAAGTTTTATTCTCATGACTAATGCTAATTCATCCAGGCTACGTGATTCGCTCGTGTCTTAGGCCATTCTCCTTCTTGTTCGTCGACTCGATTCCTCGAAAGTCGATTGTCGTGGTCGGACAGGTTTACCTGCAGCCACAAAGGTTGACGATGTCCCAACATGTGTAATAGAATTCTGAGAAAAAAAAACAACATTAAATTGTCTGCATTAGCCCACAAGTCGAGTTTTGTAGAAATTAATTAAATTACTTACGAAAATAGTTACTGAAGTTTTCAACCAAGTTTCATATTTCTTCTGAAAATGATAATTATTTCGACGCGCTTCATGCCATTTCTTATATAATTTACCAACAAGTTTTCGTAGTGCTTCTTTGGAATCACTACAAATCGAAAAATGTATCGATAATTTCGACGCAACTATCTCCTGGAAAATCGCAACTTGCTGAGCAAAACTCGTGTGCAAGTTATTTTTCAGTATTTCGAAAATATCGTTGTAACTGCACGTGCAATGCGTAGTACGCGTGTCTGAAATCAAACAACCATTATAAATATTATTACAAAAATTATGTTTCAATAGAAACAAATTTTAATCCACCTATATTATATCCTATGTTATATCCTATATTATATCCTATATTATATATACTATATATTATATTATTATATTATATAAAATTATATATTATATTATTATATTATATAAAATTATATATTGTAAAAAAAAGTATCGCAGTGGATTCAGACATTTATTTATGTTCGTACTACATTTGCGTCATTAGATTATTAATAATTAATAATTACTTACTACAATTGTCATTTACATTAATTAAAAATACATTTTACTTACTTTCATCTGTATCCATTCTGAACGTTCGTATTTTCACGCTTTAACTTTCGTATATACGCTCTGCTCTGAACTCCACGAAGGTTTCCTTACAACTGCACTTTTAATGTAAAAGAATGCAGAATGACGAACTGCAGACACCAGAGTTGCCATAATTCGGGTGTACAAACGACTTGGCAACCCTGCCCGGGCATGAAAAGAAGGGTCGGGCGCGGCCGGTCGTCCCATTGTAATGCGTATACCTGCTCGACCGGGAGAAACTTCCCGAGCATTACGCACCATCACTATTTTGCTGCTCAATTTAAAACTGCACAAAATTAGCACCTGGAAATTTTACTATTCGAATCTTGATAATATTTCGAAGCCGTTAAAACAAAAACCCGCCTGGGCATCCCTGGGCAAAAAAACTTTTCCACTTTTTGGTTACGTTATTTTATTCACAGGCAGGCTTGAAATGCAGATATTCAGCGCCCATTTTAATATGTTATATACAACATATCCAATAATTTAACCATACGAAAATAATGTGTGAACCTTTAACATTACCGTCGAGTCATCCGTTTTCAAATCGGCAGCGTGGAATAGAAAATATTTCACTTCGCACGAGTCGAATATTTCAGGCCGAGAAACAACGCGCGCCACGCACAGTGGGACGAGAAGCCGAAATCGTGGCCGCAAATCCGAAAAATGAAAATTGGATTCGGGGAATTTTGACCCTCGGGTGGGGTAGAGAAATGATTAGTTCATTCAAACCTCGAAGATTACGGTTGTCCTTTCCATACCTGGCTCGATACGTTAGTTCAAAGTCAGCCTTCATTGAGAGTGCACGCGGCGAACGAGAACGTAAGAAAAGACGGTGAACTTTGAAAATTCATACCTTGGTAGTGAGTGAACCGATTTTAATTTTTCAAAATGGATTCTATTCCTGGAGGTATGTAGAAAATATTCATATATAAGTAGAATTACGAAATCATGTTTATCTGCATGAAATACGGCTATGTTCGGTACCCTCTGAAAACGATATAATTTTCGAGACTTATATTTTCAATTTGTAACGAATTCTACTTTATTTTATATGACAAATAAAGTGACTCGATTAAATATGAACCGGATTTCAATGGTATATTTTATTCCACGGAAAATTCGACGATGCTTGACATTTCGAGTAACAAAATAAAAAGGAAGACAATAGAATACTATATTCCGAGGCTCGACGGGCTTCGATGCGCGAGAGAGACTTCGTAATCTCGAGCGTCGAGTAAGCGTAGTTCAAGAATCGTGAAAAAATAAATACCTATCGCATAAACTCGTATCCAAATTTCGCGTCGATCGAGTGACCTCGACTTAGTGACGCCTACATTCCGCGAAGTGACAATAACCGAATATCGCTGTCTCACTCAATCACATGACCCATTCCATGACAAATAGCGAATAATCGTCGTGTTTTTATGGATAACACACGAATCATACGATGGGACGGATCGCTCGTTCGATCCGTCGGAATGACACTCGATATAATATATGAGAAAAAGAAAAATAAAGAAATTCGGGGAACGCACAAAAAAAAAGAATACAAAAACTCCTGGAATTATCGCTATCAACGAACGAAAGAACTCGTAATAATTGGTCGTCTATGACGACATTAAATTTGGCAGGAACTCATGTGAGTTATATTACGGAGAAAATGAAGCTAAGTTAATGAAAGAATGTTCGTGTTAAATAAACTGCGTCACAGTCACATACCGCGATATGTGACGCTGAAATACTTCGCAGCAACGGGGCGAGATATATACATATATACGGGAACTTAGCTTCGCGTCGTGGCTCGATGATGAGGACAGCGCGGCGTGGAGAGATAAGATGGCGGACTTCGCCTTTACGCGGAACGATCGCAGCGTGGCTCGATCTATCTCTCTCTCAGATTCTCCGAATTCTCTCTCTACGTCCTTGCACACGAGTTCGACATTATAGCTATAACTGAGTCGTGGCTTAAACCTCACATTCCGGACTCGATTGTCGAGCTCACGGGATACAATCTCCACTGGTGTGACAGGGTGGGTCGGGGTGGAGGAGGCGTCTGCATATTCATCGTTCGCCATTTATCTTTTTATCCATTTATCTTATGTACCTAATTTTGTCACCCGATTATTATTATTGTTATTGCTACTACTAGTACCCGGCTACATGTTCGTCATATACTATTTAATTACTCATTATGTAATGGTCTATTTATTATAATTTACCTGTTGTGTTTATAATCTGTTTGCATTGTATTCCAATTTATGTATTCTATTTCTTTATTGCATATTTTATTGCACACTCTACCCGACTCTATACTCTATCTCACACGTTGCACTCGCTCTCATATTTGCTTATTTGCTTATATTCGCTCTATCTACGGAATGTATCTGTGCTTTGTTACTCTCTCTTGTTCATTATTTTCTATATTTATTTTTGTATATATATTTATATTTATTTGTATTTATTTATATGTCTATATTGTAATTTCTCGATCTGGTACGCTCTATCCACGTTATTCATACTTTTATTATATACATGTATCTTCTTCTCTTCGATCCTTTGTACGCTCCGGCACTATTGCTGCGGTACAATAAATCCGGTTCTATCTATCTATCTATCTATCTCTCGTTCTCTCTCGCGATCCTCCAATGTCGGGCGTATATCGATGCGTCGCTATCCACGTGGCGATATACGACGAAATATATATGCTGCGAGCGAAGATTCGATGTCCGCTGCAGCGACGATGCAATAATCAAATGTGTATCCCGCGGGATATTCTCGACGTCGGATCCCCTCAGGGTCTCGACGCTTGAGCTCTCGTGACTCACAACGGCCCAGTCCCACTCGGGTGCTGGAACGTGTTTTTTATCGTGACAAAGATTCGATCGTTGAACGTGTCGCTATGCCGAAACGGCTGACAATTCTCAAGCGAAGTTTTCTTTATTTTACATACCTCGTAAGCTCGCGAACAATGAATTGTCTCGGGGAGGCCTATGAGTATAGATATATTTAGAGACTGGCGAACAAACGTTAATGATCGATGGTGCGCTCCCCGAGACGGTTCCGGGTGGACTGGGACGAGGGATTAGACCGATGGCCCGGGCTTGCGTGACGGAAAAAGGGGGGGGAAAGACCACGCGGCCGACGCCGGCCGGCAAAATCGATCTTGATCGACGTATTGACCGACCCGGGACCCGATAGATGACGCGACGAGGCCCGTTGGCTCGTTGGTCGTTACAAAATGGACAAAAAGTAGGGAACTCCAGGTGACTCCACTTTGATTCAAGTCTTAAGTTCTAGATCAGTTTTTCAACTATCGAATACGTTTTAGATCATCTTCTACTTCTTGCTACTAAGTGTAGTTTTTGTAGTTAGCGTGAGCGAGTATGCAGCCTTCTATCACGCGCGCGGACCCGGCTGGCGCGGTGGCCGGCTGACGAGCGTCCGGGTCTGCCAGGTGTTCAATACGTACAATAGGGAACTTATTCCTGTTTTAAACGTGTATAGGGTGTCCGTAACAAAGTAGTACTTACGGTTATTCTAGAGTCACACTGTTCATGATGATTTTTATTTATGATTTGGTTGAGGAAAAAAATTAATTTCAGAAAGAATTCAGTTTATCCGATGAGTTTCATGGTATGTTATTAATTGTAGTTTACGTTAAATATTGCAAGTTCTAATATGCAAATCAATTTCTAATTTTCTGTTGCTTTATTACAGGGTCAAGTACCGACGACAATTTACTATACACCCGGAGGGAGGTCTTCGTTATTGTGAAAGGGCGTTTGAATGAACCATTCGCCGATTTATTAGAACACCTTTCAGCAGAAATTTCCAAGCAAAGTGGACGTTCGGTTCTCATTTAGGAGGATATGAAGAAGTCTTTGTCGACCCTATTTGCTAAAATGCGAACAAAGTGGCAATCGGTCGGCAGGTATGAAGATAAGTTTTACAATATATACGAGGAATGGCTCGATAGGCACGTGTCCTTTCCGGTACCTGCTCCTTCTCAGAAGACACCTGCCCGGCCCCGGCCGCGACCGATGCACGTGGTCGCCCTTTTGTTGAGTTTGAGTCATCAAGTGAAAGATCGAAACGAAGGAAGACCGCAGAAGTCCGTGCAACGTTAACTACAAGCGATTTGGCATATGCTACTCAAATGAGCCTTCGATCTTCAGGACAACTGGATGCCGCGAAACTTGTGAAAGAAGCAACGCAGACGAGTCCAACGAGAGCTCCAAAGTATCGAAAAGCTTTTGCAGCACAACCCGAAGAACCACTATCTGCAGATGAAGCGCTTTTTTATTTGGTGGACCATCAATTGTCGAAGAGTGACTACCAAACATTGAGATCACTAAGTGTTGAGCGGCATTGTCGTCTGGTTCCTCCGTACTCGAAAGTAGCAGAAGCAAAAAAACTGTGTTATACACCCCATACGCCTATTACTGTTACAGAGAATAAAGCAGAAGTTCGGTTTCAGGCTCTGTTGGACCATACTGTCCAGCGTATTCTATTACTTCAACAGGAAGTTATTTCGAGTATAGCAGCTGAGGAGGATGTAAAAAATATGACCCTCATTTGCAAATGGGGCTGTGACGGAAGCTCTGGACAAAGTGCATACAAGCAAAAATTCGAAGACGACAGCATTTCAGATACGAGGGTGTTCTTCACTTCGGTTTTGCCATTACAACTCGTATCTGTCGATTGTAAATCAAATGCTGAAATCGTAGTTTGGAAGAACCCTAGGCCATCATCTCCACGATTTTGTAGACCACTAAGATTACAGTTTCTGCACGAAACCACGGATTCAACAGTCGACGAAGAACGGTACATCAATGACCAGATAAAGACACTTGTTCCTTACGAAAGCATCATAAATCAGAACGAAATTTCAGTTGAATTCCAATTGTCATTAACAATGATCGATGGGAAAGTTTTTAACGTATTGACATCAACGACTTCGGCTCAACATTGCTCGACAATTTCAAGTTCGAACTATCTACTTTGCATGGGTGGATACGTTTTTTCGAATGCTGTTTACATTTGGCCTACAAAATAAAAATAAAATAATGGCAAGCACGTACTGAGGAAGACAAGCGGATTGTAGAAGAGAGCAAGAGGGTTGTCCAAAAGGGCTTTCGTTACGCAATTAGGACTAATTGTCGATTAGCCGAAGCCTGGATTCGGCAATACTAATTATGGGAATACAGCTCGGCGCTTTTATGAAAATTCCACGGTGTCTGCTATGATAACAGGAGTTGACGAAAAATGTGCCACGCTAGAAAAGGGTCAACTTCTGAATATCGTCACCTGCTAAATTCGAAAGCTAGAGACCTGTTATTTTGGCATCAAGTGTAGAAACATGTTTACTAACGATTCAAAAAAAAAAAAAATTGCAAAAGTCGGAAGTTAATTTTTTGGATTTTGCCCGTTTTTCTGAAATCCAGCCCACTGTGCGTCTGTCCTGGTGATTTTTCTCGCTTTGGCGGATTTTGTTTGGAAGGCCCGGCTTGAGTTTAGTCCGTAGGCACGACTGACGTCGGTGTTTTGTCTCCTGATTCCGCGGTCTTAACGTACTCCTCGTCGTCCGACATTATCGAGGAGTGTTCGCGAGAGAGTCACACGAAAATTAATGAGAAAAGTGAAAACTCGCAAAGCAAATGGCAGAAAGAACCGCGACGATGTGAATGCTCGCCGAAACGAATCGGAATTGTCTGAACAGAAACCCGAGGCACTCGCGAGCTCGAGAATTCACTGAACAAACAATGCAAAACATGAAAACTCGCCCGAAAATGAGAAAGACCGCGACGATGTGAATGCTGAACCGAAATAAATCGGAATTGTCCGAACCGAAACCCGAAGCTCTCGTGAGCCCGAGAAAACACGCAAAAATAGAGAAAAAAGCGAAAACTCGCACAAAATGAGTAGAAAACCGCGACGACCGAAATGAATCGGAATTGTCTGAACTGATCTCGAAGCACAAGCGAGCCCGAGAAATCACACAAAAATTTGAAAAAATGAAAACTCGCACAAAATGAGAAAAAAAACCACGACGACCGAACTGAATCGGAATTGTCTGAACTGAACTCGAAGCATAGCGAGCCCGAGAAATCACCCAAAAATTTGAAAAAATAAAACCTCGCACGTAGATGAAAAAACCCGCTGCAATGTGAATGCTCAACTGAATTAAATCGGAATTGTCCGAACCGAAACTCGAAGCACTCGCGAGCCCGAGAAATCACGCAAAAATAATGAGAAAAACGAAAGCTTGCAAAAAAATGAGAAAAAAAACCACGACGACCGAAATAAATCGGAATTGTCTGAACTGAATCCCGAAGCACTCGCGAGCCCGAGAAATCAGACATCAAATATTCGAAAATGAAAACTCGCACGAATGCACTTATTGCCCGATGAAAACGAAACTCGTGTGCATAAGCACGAACGAGTGTTGTGTGTGTTCACTGAGCACCTGTCACGAGCGCGTGAGTGTGTGAGAAAGGAGTCCTGGTCCAAGATCGCGGCCACTGGCGACCACCACGAACTGTCTCTGTCGCGAAACCCGAGTGTGAGCGTGAGAGAGCACGAGCGCCTCGCGCGTATGAGAGAACGAATGTGCCCGATGGCGACTGAGAACCCGACCCGAGCGAGAGACCCCGAGCGCGCACTGTCCAAAACCGAAGATGGCGGCCACTGACGACCACCGCGTACTGCCTATTGTAGCGCCACCCGAGTGTGAGAACGAGAGAGCACGAGCGCGCACTTCGTGAATACGAGAGAGACCGAGCGCCGCCGACGACGAACGAAACCCGATCCGAGCGCAACCGTCACTCGAGGCACAATACGCTGAGACTATTCCGTACCGAAGAGGATGCCGAAAAATCCAATGTCCCGAAAATCCACTGTAATTACACTAATGTTCGCTGCACTGCATTAATGGCCACCAGATCCGGCTCGAAGGACCAAAATGTTCGTGAAGGGATCTGGTGTAGGGGAATCCAAAATTCAATAAATGCAGACGCAAACTCGATTGTGGAAAAAATATAACAAAAATATATATTTGATTATTAGAGATAATTACAATGAAAAAAACGAAAGATTTATGTCCCGAATGAAAATGTCCGTTGAGAAAACGTGGCTCGCAGAGCATGTTTCCCGAATGTACGAGAAAACCCGTGAACCGTGAACTGAGAAAGTGCCAAATTAATTGCGAAGTATAGCGCAACACGCGTCCGATCTACTCTCGTTGTGGACAAAGACTAGCAAATCAATCATGGCGATCGACGAGAAAAACCCCCCTGCATATATCTATAGGGTTCCGCACTGCTAAACTCAGCCACGTGGTGGCAGCATCACCGATTGCGCCTTTTAGCGGAACTTTTGAATTGTTCTTATCGAAACGAATATTTTTATTGAAAAAGCCCTAGGTAACAACAAAATATTACGAAAGCAATTAAAAATACTACACATATACAATGGTTTTATTTATTTGCGTAGTTCACTTATGATTGGGTAAAATAAAATTAAACGATATCCATGTAGCACGTTAGTAGGTTATGTGAAGTGTAAGTAAAAGGAATCAGCGCGTTCAAACGCAAAAGGAGACCTGAACCGAAACACGAGTGGATAATTAAATTAAGTTAACCAATTATGCGTAATTGTTGTGTTCCGTTGTGCAAAGGAGAGGGAATTTTTTCGTTCCCCAAAGACGAAAAACGTCGTACGCTGTGGAAACATGGTATAGGAGCATGCTCGTACTAGCATTGACGTCTCGATAATCTCCATCACTCGGACACCAGAATTCTGGATCCCGATTATAATCAATGCATGTGGCATCTGATAATCGAAAATTATCGTTTTCATCGTAGAAGAATAATGTGAAGGAAAAATATATTTCATTACTCTTTTACAAATTTTTGTAATGCTATTTGTGAGGTTATACTTCTATTTATGTACCAAAAATGATATTTTTAATATTTCGTACCTTTTTATCAAATGATTTTTTTTTCCTTTTATCACAGCTCCCCGTTTTTTTAACTCTGCTTGCAATTGTGGCACCGTCCACGATAAATATTTCTCACTTTGATCCATTTTATCTGAATCGCACTTTATGGTATCTAAAAAGCCCGCGAAAAGGCGCAATCAGTGATGCTGCCATCTGAGCTGAGCTTCTCATATGCGGATCCCTATTGCCCGTTAATTTGTATCCCAGAACGTGGCGCCATCGGCGGAAAAGCACGAACCCGACCCGCTCGCTCGCGTGACCCGAAACTTGGCCGTGTCTCCCGGTAAATTTTCTCATTCCTGAACAAATCTTATGGGAAAGGTTACAAAAATCAGCAAGAAAACCGATGAAAACATAAACCAACATGAAAAAAAAAATGTTTTTTTAATCAAATTAACAGAAGTATATCAATGAACTCTCAAGATCATTCTCGCAAAATTTGAAACAATTTCCCTAAACCGATTTTCTCTAATATGCCAAAGGAACTCAATAAATGCGATCCGTAGCTTTTCACGATTGAAACAAATGCCAAAGCGCCAATCTGTCCTGCATATTGCTCGCACCGCGCTCTCCGTTCTCCTTGCCACACCCCGACCGATGTAGCGCATTCTACTTTTAGTATACGATCACCTCGCGCCCGACAGCAAGGCCTGTGTGCAAAACATTTCTCGTAACTGTTTTTTTGTGATCAACAAAAACCGTTGCCACAACAAAATATGTGATTATTTATTTGTCTCAATGTATCGAATAATATGCTAAATTATCTTTTCTATGCTATGGGTGTGGAAATCACGCTGAAAACACTATGAATTCATATATTTATTTTGTATCATATACGCGATGATGTTTTCATATGCATGACAAGGGGCTTGACAATTCAGCGAATTATTCGATAATTAAAACAAATAAATCATCGTATGTTCAAATTTCCTTTCCGCGACTTGTCCATTGTATTGCTGTCAATTACACTATACGCAACTCTAGCAAAATGTGTGCATTCTTGCCACCATGGGCGCTCTAAGTCGTTCTTAACAGCTGTAGTATGGCACCGCACACAGCGAATACCTATCTCCAAGTGCTGTGCTGCGCAATTAACGCGCCTAGTTACGCGCGTCAATTGGGTCTGTATCAGCGTAATCTTTTTTCAATGCATTATTGGATGCCTTTTGTTAAAAATTATATCATTTTAACTCATTCAAACAAGGGTGTCCTGCTTTTATTAAGTTACGCATCTCGGAACACAGACAACTCTTGAAAATTTCCGGAGCTGAATTGATTCACAATAATGACAAATTGTGTAAGGTTAGTATATTATGATCAAGTTCAGTATTATCGAATAGCTCTAGTCGTAAGATAACATTAATCTCATAATATTGAACTTTCCATAATTTCTATGAAAATGTTGTTTTGATTCCCACCATGTTTCAAAACACTACTATTACGAGAGTCACATGTCAATTTCATTAGCTATTACCTTAACTGCATGGCGAATGTGACCTTCACTGCGGGGGGCTAATGTAAAAACTACTGTCTAAGGATTCGAAATGAAGTAAAATGATTATGCTCGTAAATACGTACATATGAGTATGCACGTAAATGAGTAAAATGAGTACTAAAATCTTTCTCTTGCTCTCACCATTAGGATGAGTTCAAAATGATGCCCGAACAAAAAAAAAGCTACCTCCGAGAATTCGGAAAACAGTTGAATAGGGACTCAATATGCAAAGCAACAAAAAAAATTGGCACAAGAATTGAAAGAGAAGCATGGCATTCATGTGACGCTCGAAGATTTATGGAATGTGCAAAATTGCTACAAGGATGAAGAAGATAACATTGCGAAGTGTGTCGAGACATTGCATCAAAAAGGTAATACCATTCATTTGTCCTTCATTTTGGTACTTTCCGTGTAGTGAAAACAATTTTAGTACAAAGAAACTAGAAAAGTTGAACAGACCCGTTCTGAATTGTTTCAGACGTTGGAAGATTCTAAAAATTGTTTAAGCTTAAGTTTGGTTCGATCATTATCACGAAAAAATCAAAGTTTTATAAACCTACAACTTTACACCGATTCTAACTAACTTGAGTAGCGACTAAATTTTAATGAAAATCAATTAATGTGAAGAAATATAGCGGGTTCTCTCACACAGGTTCTCTCAAAAAATGGTCGCCGAGGATTGGAAATTTGTATTTGGACAGTAGGTTGATACTCAAACACGGTGCCACGCAACACCGCGCTAACACGAATTGCTTGAGAGTGTCGATCGAAAATTGAATTATTAGTTCGACTTTTTAATTGGTAATCTCTTCATCCAAAGTAGTACACCGTCTCAAGTGTTTACCCTTTGTCTCATCCTTTTACAACTCCCTCATAACTAAAAATCATAATTCTACAAGTGTTTGCTTGTCCTGTCAAATTGATTTTTACAATTCAGTTACATGTAGCTTCTCGTCGATGTCCGATGTTACGAATTCATATGCATGGATCTCAGCAAACGGGTTTCCTAGTAAGACGATATGAAACGGACTCCATCAGTAACATAAATTATTATCAAAAATTCTCTAATTCTGTCGATTTTTCGGAATCTATCTCTCTGCCACTTTTGCTCGTTCAGTAACTATATCACATGACGTTAAAGATAATGTTTGCTTCCGCGTGAACCCGGCTCTTTCACTATTACCTTCCCATTTTTTCATACTATCCACCAAAGCCTGTGTCATACTTGCCTCTGCTATATTACTTTATAATATATGTGTTAAACTTTCTCCTTCTTGTCCTCAGCGTTTGCACTTGTTATCCTCGTCTCTTTGTTCGTAACAATTATGCAGTAAAGTATGATTTTTAATTGATTTTGAAATCATTTTTTTTTTACATTGTTTTAAAATAAATTACTTATCACTTCGGAATTTCTAATTGGTAATTTTCCATTGCCTATATTTTTCATTATCTCCCCGTATCTAATTGTAAATCCGTTCTAATTCTGTATCCATGATATGGATTTCATTATAACCAGCGTGTTTTTTATTATATCAGTAGGTGTTGTTCCGTCCCAAACAGAATTCGTATAATTTTTTTGTAGCATTTGTTTTCGCGAACGATTGTTTTGCTTTTCTATTCATTCTATCAATTTCTTTAGACACAATGATTGGGGACCTTTCGCTTCCTTTAAAAATGCTTTAATATGTGAGAACATTTGCTAGTCAAATTTTCGAAATCGTCCAGCCAGATTATCGAAGAGAATCTCAGACATTCAATTCGTATAGAAGACAAGCCTTTAAATTACTTTATTGATCGCAGCTGTGACGATTATTTTCCGACTATTGGGTCTTTTCGCTAATCCTCTAAGGCGCGTCAAGTCTCGTCGGGTCTTTTATTGTTTATTGTTTGACCCATTGAACCATTGACCCATTGAACGAACAGTCAGACGGTTCGTTGCAGACGTCTATCTCTCTTTCACGAAACGTCTTGCTACAGCTCTCACGTGCAAGGTTTTTCCGAAAAAGCACCAATAGAAAAAACCTCGCTTTCTCAATTCTATTTCAGCAAATCAAAAATTTCGTTTTTCTCCACCAATCATAGTATCAATAATGTCGGTGACGCTCTTTCGAGACTTCTGAGCTCATCACCCTTTTTTTATATAGTTAGTTATTCACCATTTTTCAACGAGACCAGTCCACTCGCGATCTTGAGTGGGCTTCATGCGCTATCGAGCTGCATGAAGTGCGCGGACTTTAACGTGTTAGACTTGTCCACTCGCGATCTTAATAATACATTTAAGTTGCGTGATAACTCTTTTGATATTTTAAATCTTTATAATTCAACAAGTGTAAATAATAGCAATTCACCAGAGTTTATAAATTGTGTGTTATTTTTTCACAACAAAATTACCTGCACCTCATTAGTTTAAGTTGTAGGCAGTGCGCATCATCACGGTGTTAAGTCATTCCAGATCAGATTACGACCCTGGTTGACTCGTCGCAAAATCGAGTCGCACCGCAACGTATACATAACAGGTGCTGATGTCGAATTATTGGTAGACGATTCTGACATCAAAGAAAAATTAAAAGGACTGTACTTCTCAACAGCTGACATACGGCAATCAATAGCCTCTTGGCCTGAAATTGTTTTCATCGATGGTACGTATAAATTTTTGCGAGCTGGTCTGACTGATGTTCCTCATAGTAGAGGACTCCAATGGCTTATCTGAAATCGTTACGGTCGTATTATTGGTACAAGAAGATCGGGCTACATTCGAATGGTTTTTGAAAACTCTTATTAAGGTCAATAGTTCAGCCATTCCGCGAATAATATGCTTCATGGGGGATAAAGATCTTTTAGAGCGAGATGTTCTAAAAAAATTATTTCCATCAATACCAATCTACATTTGCCAGTTTCACGTATTGCGTGCGCTAAGTCGTGAAGTCGCGAATGAGAAGCACGATTTAAATACAGGAAAAAATATATATATATCGAGGGCTTAGGACCAGAAAGGCGTAACCCACAAAAACGGACTATACTGCCATAAGGGCGTATCCCCAACTTTAACACGGAAGTTCCATAAAAGCAAAATTAATCAGCCTACAGCCAGAAGGGCGTAAGCCCACACTACAATACTGCCAGAAAGGCGTAAGCCACGAAAAATAAAAAAAAGTGGCTTACGCCCGTCTGGCAGATCATTGATCATTTTTTTCCGGATTTAAATCGCCTGATTAGGCGATTTAATGGAACTTCCGTAAGAACGCCTGTTCTTATGGAACTTCCGTGTTAAAGTTGGGGATACGCCCTTATGGCAGTGAGGTAATGAAAAGTCGAAAAACAGTGGGTTACGCCCTTTTGGTCCTAAGCCCTCGATATTACTTATCCTCAAGAAACTGGTCAAAAGTTCATCTGATGAAGAGTACGCTGAAAATTACTCTGATTTCTGTGACTCTGCACCAGAGTTTTTGAAGGACTATTTTAACGAAAATTGGAACCTTATAAAGGAAGATTGGGTTCAGTATTCCATGGTCGAAGGAAAATTGGGGAATAATACCAACAATCGTATATGGAGTCCGTAAATTCGAAAGTCAAACAAGTAATAAAAAAAATAGTTCCCTTGTACAATTCGTAAAGGACTTTTTCGCATACATCGAGTCTCACAATCTCCAAACAAGTTACAAACTTTTAACGCTCTTTCGGAAGAAACCCTCTCGTGAAATCAAAGTAGATTCGTGTGAACGGGAATACATGGACTATTTAAAGACTCAAGGATTTTCTCAAGTCCTTTCGGAAATCGAAAAATTCAAATTCGTCTCATTCGTTGAACAGACTGTCCTGAGTCAATATTTCGTTATTAAGTGGAGACGCAACACTTTGATTGTCGATGATCGAACCTGTGAGTGTCCTACTTTCAAATCTTATATGTTGCCGTGCCGGCACATTTTCGCCGCGAGGCAAAAGCTCGGTTTACCGTTATTCGACAAAGATATTTGTAATGTGAGATCGACAAAGGATTTATTATGAAGAAACACAATGAGTGTTTAAAATTCCGAATGTCACCAGCAGTTCGACACATAACCGAAAACTTATCGTGACGAGAGTTTTGCCAGCAATTTTAACCGAAAACAAATACGCGAAAGACATATCGATGGTCGCCAAAAGTCTTCTTCCTATTGCTGCTCTTTCTACCGGTTATCGTTTCGTGTGTAAAATAAAAACGTTACAAGAATTAAACAGGCTTTCTTCTGAAAACTGTGTGGTACAAGTCACGGCTATTAATGACATCTCGATAAATCAAATCGATATCTGCCATGGTGGAGCTAAGAAAAAGGTTATCTCTGTGCCCCAAAAACGAAAAATCTTAAAGCCATTAATTGATGTTCTCGTAGAAATGAACTCAGCAAAATTTGTACCCGGAACGAACTCAGGAAATTTTCTAAAGATTTTACAACCGATCGAAGAACTATGGTGTGCAGGTTCTGATGTATCTATTCATGAAGTAGATTCGAATAACTTCCGCTATGATTTATGTTCCCAAAATAAATCCAAAACAATAAGCTCTATTAATGATAGTAACACTGAAAAAATTGCTGGATTGACAGTAACCGGATGATGCATACAGTCACGTAGAAGATTTTCAGGCCCGTAAATCAATGACGGGCAATCTCAATTTTCTCGATCCTAACTCACGAAAACAAAACGTCATCGTCGATGCTATCGATGTATACGAAAAAATCTGTGCTCAAGACTCTCGTGATGAAGACGAGTCTCAGGTAATCCGTCGGGAAAGAAATGCAAATGGTATCGAGGAATCCCACCATGATGCATCGAATATTTTGGTCAACGTTTATCAGCAGCAAAGGACTTAGTCCGACAATGCCCACGAATCTGAATCGATAGAGGAGCCACGACAACAAAACGTCATCGTCGATGCTATCGACGAATACGAAGAAATCTGTGCTCAAGACTCTCGTGACAAAAACGAGTCTCACGTAATCCAAGAGATAAATTCGATAATTTTTCCAAAATCAGTAAAATGCAAAGGACGTCCACGAGGTCCTCGCTTGAGGGTAATTGGATTGCGTATACCAACTCTATCAACCGTATAATTATTGGACAAAGAAAAAAATAAACAAAAAAAATGATTCTTGATTGGTGTGCCACATGATACGATAATGCGCGTCTTAGCGTCGAATCAGTTAATCCAAATCAACGATCACGATTTACCGAATTTTTGGAATTCGCTTCTCGACGACTCGGTGAAGCTATAAATGGTAGAATCATTTTTCGAATCCGAAGCGTTCAAAGCGCTTGGTCGCGCGATAAAAAAAAAAAGAGTGGTGTAAATACCTGTGGAACGTGCCACCGTACTCTGGGCGACACGTCGATCCGATGCGACTGCTGCCTCCTGTGGCACGATTTCAAATGCGTAGCAATATTAAAAAAAAAAATTAAAAATAGAAGAAAAGTAGTGTAACGTGGAGAGTTCTAACTCAAGATCCCTACCCTGACATTTACCGACATTTTTTAACTCAGACATGAACCACTTAGCCGAGACACGAACCCGGGGGGTGGGGGGCGATCTCTAAGAGCCGGAATGCACGGAGCCGATCGGGGGGGGGGGAGGTCCCTAGCAACCGCAGAATGTCGAGGCATTGACGAAGAGGGGGGGGGGCTAGCATTAAGGGTGGTATAAGAATGCTGCTATTTCTGGCAGTTGCAGTCCACCTTGTCTTTCATGGTGGCATTGGAATATCGTTATCGCTAACAAGTCAATAGCGGACTCAAGCGTTATATCTATCAACCGCACATGCCACCACCCTCCTGGACCGGCGCGTCTGTTTGTCGCAACCTTATCGCTGGTCATAAATCATTTTTGGTTGTGTGCTAAGGGTCAGACCGCAGTCTGGAAAAGGCCGAACATGAGGTCATAAAATCTTAGAGGCACCTATGATAGTGTCCGGCAGTAGATAAACAAGGCGGGTTCTGGATCAAATGTGGGCGAGGGGGTGAAGCAGTGCGAGGGGGGATCTTGGCGAGGGGGGAATCTCGAAGCTTCCAGAACGTTCTACCATAATAATAATGAAATTCCAAACGAATGACGTCATCAATAATAGTATGGGATTTCAGAGCTCGGAAATAAGAATAATAATAATTCCAAGAAATCCTTGACATTCCGAAATGATGGGGGTGAGGGGGGATCTCAAAACTTCCAGAACGTTCTTCCATAATAATAATGAAATTCCAAACGAATAACGTCATCAATAATAATATCGGATTTCAGAGCTCGGGAATCATGATAATAATAATTCCAAGAAATCCTTGACATTCCGAAGTGATGGGGGTGAGGCGAGATCTCAAAACTTCCAGAACGTTCTTCCATAATAATAATGATAATTCGGAGAAATCCTTGACATTCCAAAGTAATGGGGGCGAGGGGGGATTTCGAAATTTCCAGAACGTTCTTCCATAAAAATTATAATTCTGAGAAATCCTTGACATTCCGAGGCGAGGTGGATCTCGAAGTTTCCAGAACGTTCCGCCATAATACTATCACGTTCTACAATAATAATTCGCAAGAAATTCTAGACATTCCAAAGTCATAGAGGGGGATCTCGAAACTTCCAGAACGTTCTTCCGTAATAATTCCGAAGTGATGGGGGCGAGGGGGATCTCGAAACTTCCAGAACGTTCTACGATAATAATAATTCCTAAGTGACGGAGGGATCACGAAGCTCCAGAACGTTAGAATTATTTCGATATGATTTCGGAACTGCGCAAATCAGAAGGTCAACGACAGCTGTCTGTGCGCTTCATAGATTTTTCCTGGAATTCTTTTATTGAAAATTTGGGGTAATAAGGGCCATGGAAAACATTCCGGATGATTCAATCTCTTCTGGAACATTCGATCTCAAAGCTTAATAATTCTAATTGTTAGTTGATAAACAAAGATGTTGAAACTGCGAAGTTACGTCTCGAAACTTCTGGAACATTCGATCTCAAATACAAATGGTGGGGGTATGTTCTATAAAAGGCGATTTTTTGTACCCTAATTAATCAGTTTACCTTAAACACTCGCGTATCGCAGATATCTGTGCAAAAACAGTAAGAATGGAGTTAATTTTGGACGGGCAAGGTTTTAAGAAGCCTATTAATCAATTTGTAGTAAAGGAGCTGGCCGTGATAAAAATTCGACCGGATGAAATAGATTACAAAAAGATTAGCTGTTTAATATTTAAACCACCTTTTGAATGGGATAGCTTACCCGCTAAATATAAAAGCGAGAATCTACGGTGTGAACGCAACTTACACGGTATTTCATGAAACGCTGGTAGTATATTATACAATAAGCTTGAAGAAGTTTTTGATGTTATATTGGAGGGGGTAGGGTTAATTAACGTAGAAGGATTGGAAAAAAAGCAGTGGATTGCTGATATTATAGGATATTCAATACTGATCGTAAACTTGGAAGACTTAGGATGTCCAGCATTGGCCAGAGTTAACAGTAGTGAAATGTTGGTATCGTAAATATCATGCAGGGGTTGACCGCTACAACTGCGCATTTGAAAACGTGCAGCGTTTAAGAAAATGGTATTTGGAGAATTGCGCAGAAACTCTATCGTAAAAAACATTACTATAGAATAAAAAAATATATATATATATTAAAGGTCCGATCGAAAAAAGTGGCATCGTAATAAGTATTTTTAATAACGATCTCGAAACGGAGGGTGGAGGGAAAGAGCTATATAAAGAAAGACTCTCCGACCGACCAGTCAGTCGTCATGGACGAATTATCACCGAACGAAGAGCAGCATCTGCTTTCAATTGCACCATACGTCAGCAGTTACGATGAAATTGTCGAGAAACATTTCGGGGATGTTGGGCCGGAAAATACTCAAGATTTCATGTGTGACTTATTTGACTTCGAAAAAAATATCAAAACTTTGGAGTGTGACAAAAAGTGTAATACCGAAGATCGAATATCGTGTTCAGATTGCAACGTCATGCATGATTCAATTAATATTATTGATAAACACGTTAAAGATGTATATCACTTTGTTGGCTATTTAAGCATGAAATTGTTCCAAGTTAAACGTGAAATACAGGCAAATAAGTATGTATTTTTCGAGGATTAACCTGTTAACCTTGTGATAGATCATACTCAAAATCTATACGGACTTGTGAAAAAAAAGAAAGAATTTGTGACGATTTGTAAGGAAAGGAATAATGTAAAGAAATAAAATACTCTCGAAAATATATCATGTTTTTGTTTATTTAAAAAACCAATACATCATTGTTTTAAGCAAAAAAATTATACTAATTTCTTAACATTACCACTAATTAGATTGTATTCAACGATTCGATCATGCAAAATCAAATAATACGCCGATGTTTGAGGTGGAAAAGGGATCGCTGACCCGAATTCCAAGCGAATGTCAACTGGCCCCGATTTCGAAAATTTGTTTTGTTTCGAACAATCGATAACAATTAATGGCGCGTATTTGAGAAATTCGGATTTGCTCAACAATGGTTCAGACTCTATACCGTAATACGATGTTGGAGGTTTGCATACATATCATACAGAAAAGCATATTGGCTGCGAGGAATATCAAGATTCAAGTTCGCATAAGGATAGCATTGAGACTTCAAAAACAGCTTAATATCGCGAATGTTGCAGTGATCAAAGTGACTCGCATTCGTATTTACATTATTTTTTCTCGCAGTTTGAAATCCCACTATCACGTATCGAGGTTTTTCGAGTTGCGTTGATGTTTTAACGACCCACACGTGTTTCGAGGTAGCCGGTAGTAGTGGGTACTCGTACAATTCCCACGTACGGAAACTCATGGCAATCGATGGATCCTTAGCAATAAAGCTGAGCAGCTGGATTTTTCGCTGATCGGAAACTTTGATGTATGGCACCATCCGTTCGATGTTATTCAATGAAATCTTGAATTGTTCAGCAGAAGCCTGACCTTCGGGAGGTGTTTGTACAATGGCGTTCGTATCATTATTCGATCTTGTGAGGATTAATTCATGTTTAGCATTAACGATAATTCGATTGTAATCTTCGGTGAATCCGAGTATCAGATTCAGTTGTATAGAAACATCAAAGTATCCATTTTCATCCGTTAACGTAGCCTCATCCTCGTCGCTGAGCCAACCAGCATTTTCCATCAGAGTCATCTGTCCAGGGCTCTGGGATACATAATTCTTGATGAGGGTCGTGAGGCCAACATTTTTGCTTCGATCGATCTCAATAGCATTTAGCTCATAGCGTATTTCTTCAAAATTATGACAGATGGCGTTATTGATTAGCTTTGTATCTTGAACTGCAATTCCATTAATCTTCATTAATCGACCATGTACGTGCAATGAGCTTTTGCTCGGTAGCAGACAGAAGTCTTGATGTTGAACGGCAATTCGGATTTGATCGTTGTTATTGAAGGTTGCCTATGCAAACGGTTGATGCGCATGAATCTCGTAGTGTGCGATAGACTCATCGAAGATAATTGGTTTTTGTATTGTTAAGATCTCCTCCATGGTACGATGCAAGCAATACAGCAAAAGCGAATTTTTATTTTCCACTTTTTCTTCCTCGGGGTTTGATTTTCAATCTCAAAGTCTTCAAAAACTGAATGTTTCGACGTGTTAGCTCCTTGAGAGGTGCTCGACGACTGATTGCTTCTCGGCATCTTGATTCGGTCTTACAGCTTCGTCCGACTTTCGTGTCAAACACAATACCCATTATGCTGATTTAACATGTAATCGTACAGTTATGATTTCTCCTCGAAAATTTACCACCTGCCCGTCTTGATCCACAATTTTCAGCTGAAGATGATCTATTGACTGTGTGGCGATCGGAAGGTAAATGATGTGTGAGGGTACTTCAACGATCTTATATCCTGGTGGAACGACTGGGAAAAATTCATGGATGGTGTGGACTCGTTGCTCGTTGATATAAGCTCCCGTGGTAATGTTGCACTCGACTCGTAGAGAGTTGATCTTGAGAATGGCTACTGGCAGCTCAGATTCATGAATGTTATGAGCTGCTAATACACGTGGTGTGAATCCCAATAGACGACCGATGGAATCGTCAGGCATAAAATTGATCTCTTGATTGCACTTGATCTCGCTGCACACAGTATTGTTGTTCTGTCTCAGGTCGATAGAGATATTCTTGTTGGAGAGTCCGCTCTGTAAGTATCGCTCGATATCCTCGATTTCATAGCTTCCAGTGGGTACGGTTACTGTTTCCTCTCCCACATGAAACTTATTATTTCCCACATCAATGTTCGGTATTGAGTTGAATGTCAGCAATTCAACGAGTCCCAGAGTATAGCTTTTGAATGGCGATAGTTTGATACATGGGAAATAGTAAGCTTCCAGTATGGAGCTCGTTCCGGAAAGCATCAACGTAAAAGAATCACTCATGGTCGTTAATGTTCAACAGATGCCTCGTTGGACATGAGCATCCACTTTATAGATAACCACTCAAAAATTTCAGACACAAATGTCCGCACACAACAGTGTCATAGTTCTGGTATCTTTCATGATTATATTTGATAGTGCTACCAACACCGGAATAGTTTAACAGATCTTGAGGTGGTTGAAGATTACCGAAGCTGTCAAAGTAAACGACCTCGTCATTGATTTTTTTTGTACGCAACCCAATGTGTACTGGGGCCATCCTTATCATCGAGATTCACAATAGCTGATTAATATTTTCGAGGTCCATTCTCGGGTAATTCGTTTCTCATTTAAACTCCACGGAAATGTGGAATTTTCATAGCTCCGGCGTACTGTATCAAACCAGCATTGGTGAGAGCTCGGTGTGGTGGCCTTACGCGTTTTTTGCCAAGTAGGGTTTCAAGTGCAAGCCCATACCCTTTCTGTGGAGTTTCAGGTAAAGTCCTTTACCCAACGCGTTAGCTTCGATCGTTCCGTTGCGACGTTTACTTTCCTCCAATTGTTTTTTTAGCAGCGCTTCCATCGTTCACGGCTTTTGCTATACCCGCTGCACCACCAGCGAGAGCTCCAGTGGCACTTAATTCCGCAAAAATGGGTATGAGAAATGGTAGAAAACCACCAATTTTCGCGGGTACAGGCAGGATACGTGGTGATTCAACTTTTCTCCTTCTACCTGCCTTTTTCACAGCGTCACGTGCGCCTTTGAGAGCCAATTTTATAGGATTCGCACCGCCCATTGATGCTTCAGCTGCATTGACTACCTGTCTCAGTGTCATCTTCGTCGTCTTATTTTTTCTATATGCTCTCTTCTCACCCATACCAAGCTTGATTTTTACTTTCATTGTGTTTGCGACACCCCAAGCTGCTGCTTTTTCTCCAATACCCGCCTCTTTTGCGAAAACTCTTTGCCAGGCTTTTTTCGCAAGCACTTGATCCGCCTCGTGTCGTGCCAAAAGGTTTTCCGGATTTTTCGAGTATGCGATATCGTGTTCTTTGCAAGCAGCGTCCAGGGGATTAATACCAGGATCACCTCGAGCAAGTCTCTCTGTTAATTTCGTACCCGGGCCACAGTACTGATATCCTGGTATATGTAGCTTAAAGGGGAGTTTATTCATAAAATTATTGACAAATCCTCTTCCACGTTTCTTCCTACGAACGAGCATGACCCACGAACAGTTTTCGACTGAAGTGTCAACCTTTACAGATATCTTATTTATACTTTTTTTCTTTCGTGTCACCGACAGCACCGTACCGCCCTGAATCCGCTTTACCCGTAAATCATTGACTTACTTGAATCTTTTCAGCTTTCAGTTCGTCATTGGTGGAAGGAGGAGGAAACTGTCTATGTCGTTATTGTGCGAAATTATTCAAACTCAGTTATGGGATTTTTTGAATCGTATCGTTTACTTATTTTTTTTTCACATGTTCATCGGAAGAGAGAACATTCGTTACTGAGACACTGATCTTTATAAGCACCCTACTTATACCTATTTCTACCAGTCGTTATCAAGATGAAGTTCAAGACACAACCTGACAAATTGTCTGTCATGAATCTTGATGAACTTGCATAGCGAGAAGCGAAGAAGCGACGCCATAGACCTCTGCTGCCAAACAGTGTGCGTGCTGTGATTTGTGGACCGTCAAATTGTGGCAAAACGAATGCTTTTTTTACCCTCATAACCCACCCTAATGGGTTGAGTTTTGAAAACGTTCATGTATACTCTAAATCGTTGAATCAATCAAAGTAAAAACTTCTCAAGCGTTTACTTGGAACTGTAAAAGGAGTGGGATATTTTCCTTTTGACGATCATGAGCAAGTAATCAAGCCTGAAGATGCTCGACCAAATTCAATCATGATTTTTGACGATGTAGCCTGTGAGAAGCAGGATAATATGAGAGCTTTCTTTTGCATGGGTCGACATCGCGATATTGACTCGTTCTATCTCTGTCAAACGTACGCTCATATCCCGAAACACCTAGTTCGTGACAATACCAATCTACTTGTACTCTTTCGTCAGGATGAAATGAATTTACGGCATATCTATGAAGATCATGTGACCACCGACATGTCATATACACAGTTCAAAGATTTGTGTTCAGCATGCTGGAACGATAGTAAATATTCTTTCGTTGTTATCGATAAAGATGGAGACATGGATGATGGTCGATATCACCGAGGATTTGATTGCTTTATAAATATGTGGACATCAGAGAATTGAGAACAGTCAACGTTTCAACGGAAAGGCGTCAACATGCGGAGCGCAAGATTCAAAAAGGGAAAAGACGTATTACGAAGAATCGCAATCGCGAGTGATGTGATTCGACGAAAGCATAAGCTTATAAAATCGAGCAGAGAGACCACGGAACGGGTCATGGATGAAGTTTTCAGACCCGTGGTGATTCCTCTTCAGAAAATTGTTGATCAATCGAAAACTGTTGAGGCGGTACGTGGAAGGCGAACACAAAAGAACGACTCAACACTCAATTTACGGATGAAAGTAGCATTTATCTATGTCGAATAGAAAAAAATGAGATGCACGCGACGGAACACTTTTGTCGTTGTCATCATATAGCAAAAGCAAAGCTGTAGTATGTGAAACTAGTAGAACAAATGAACGGGTGCAGCGCCCGCGTCGTTAAAACGGCGTGAGCCCGAACCGAGTTTATTGCTCGTATCCACGGCAGCAACGCCGTACACTGCGGTCGCCACGAATCATCCTATGGCATGAGAGTTAAATTTATTCGTGCCTCAACACTCCCCCTCGATTCAAGGCGTCATGATGTCGAAACTCCGATCGTCGCCATGCCGAGGAGATCCAAGCATCTCTCGTGTTTTTGCTTGGGCACCCCTTTGGTCAGGATGTCCGCTGTCATCTCTGCAGTCGGAGTGTACTGTATCTCGATCTTACCACTTTCGAGGAGTTCGCGCACATAATGGTGGCGCACATCAATGTATTTGCTCCTGTTGTGAAACACGGGGTTTTCGGCAAGGTTCCGAGCACTGTTATTGTCGTAGCGAATCGTAACCTTCCGCAATTTCACAAAACCGAGTTCGACGAGAAGACGTTTCAAGTACATGGCCTCCTTTGTAGCCTCGGACAGCGCCATATATTTCGCTTCTGTGGATGAGAGTGCCACTGTCTTCTGTTTTCTGGCCTCCCACGAAATGGGGCTTCCCCCGAGAATGAAGGCGAAACCAGTGTACGACTTCCTGTCGTTCGGACAGTTTGCCCAATCGACGTCGGCGAACCCCTCGAGCGGCATTCTGGTGGCATGAAACTTCAGTCCCACGTTGCGCGAGCCCTGTATGTATCTTAGGGCCCGCTTCGCAGCCATCCAGTGCTCAGTCCTGAAGCAACTGTTGAACTGACTGAGGTAGCTGACCGCATAAGCAATGTCGGGACGTGTACACACAGCAAGGTACATGAGCGCTCCGACAAGCTCACGATACGGAAGTTTCTTTTCTTCTGGACTGAGCTCTTCCTCGTTCTTCCCAAGTTCTGTTCCAGGGTCCAGACGCGTAAATGCAGCTTTCGAGCCCTGCATCTCGTAACGCTGAAGGATATCTCTGACGTATCCGGCCTGGCACATTGTGATCTCCCTTTCGTTTTGAATGAACTCCATTCCGAGACAATATTTTACCCCGCCGAGATCCGTGACCCTCAAGTGCATTTGAAAGGTATTTTCCGAAGTCAGAAATTTCCTTCTCGTTCCGTGAGGCGACGAGAATGTCGTCCACGTAGACGAAAATCAGCAGCAGGTTCTCTCCATGTCCCTTGAAGTAAACGCAAGGATCTGCGGAAGACTTCCTTGCTCCGTAGCTCATCAATTCCTTATCGATTCTCTCATACCAGCAACGTCCTGCCTGACGCAGACCGTAGAGAGACTTATTTAATGAGCAAACCTTGTTGCCTTTGCCGAGCTCGTCGAGCATATTCACAGCTTTTTTTCTAATGCTGCTGCAGCTGGGCTCAGTTTGAACGATTATTTCCAGGGCCTCAGTCGCGCACTTGGGAAACTCTATGAAAACTTCCTCCTCGAGTACCCCGTTCAGATATGCGGCGGTGATGTCGAATTGACCTACCTTCATCTCATTCTCCGATGCGAGTGCCATCATGGTTCTGACTGAACCGAGTCGTGCCACTGGAGTAGTAGGGTGCGCACTATGGCGACCCCCACTCCTATCCCCACTCCTATCCCCACTCCTATCCCCACTCCTTTCCCCCACTCAGCGGCCGTCGTGAGCTCGAGCGGCTGCTGTTGTGGAGTGAGAGGTGTGCGGGGAGAGGGGGGAGGATGAAGCGTGTCACCATAGTGCGCACCCTGTTTATATATATTTATTACGATTGAAATACATATTTTAACAATTATATGATATATAAATTTTACAATTGATATACGGGGTTTTTTCTCGTCCGTTTTTTATGATGTCTTCGATGATATGGAGATGAGGTTTACGATTTACCATGCTGGCTAGACGATGCTCCAACTACGGAAAATAGAGATAGATACATAGTGTGAGAGAGGCGCGTACATACAAGCGTGGTATAACATAGGCTCTTTACATATGGTTTTTCCCAACATACCTGGATATAATTATTCGTTAGCAGCTTTGAACTCCAGCTTGTTGAACTTGGTGCCGTAGTACTGCATGATTAACTTCTTGTTGGCGGCGGCTTCGGTCATCTGCTGAAATAGTTCAGCAGCGTCTTCGAAAGCTTTGACGAACCTTGTTGGTAAATAGCACGTGAATTCGCTGTCGACATCCACGACAATCCGTACGCCCCATTTCGTTTGGACGGCTTTTATGCTGGTGATGTAGTAATCTTTCTCGAGTTCAAGCTCGGCCAGTCTTTTAACGGGGAGAAGCGCCTCCAAACGGCCGACTTGATTGATGCGTGTGAAATCCATTGTCCAATTTGAGTTTTTGCAATTTTAACGTTAAACCACGAAACTCTGATCTTACGCGTATTTTTGCTTTAACCGTTGCAATATCTTGCAAAAAGGTGTCTAAGCGCTCTTTTAACTCGCGACGTTTACTTCTACGAAGATTCGAAGACAATGTCTGTCCATCAGGGAGTGCAGATACTTTAGATCTCCCACTTAACAGATCCATATCCCTACTCTGCATGCGGAAAAGAGCTGACGGAATTCTTTTGATGTAGCGTCTTCCTCCATTATGAAAAAGAGAGTCGCCTTGGCAATGGTATTGGTTTACCATTGTGTATCACTTTCAGAAATCAGCATTTATAAAAACGATGGTATGCGAAGATAAGATTCGCAACAATTATGAGGATGATCCCTTTTATAGGAGCTAATGAGAAACGGCTTTTTTTTAAATATCGACTGCTTTTCCTTCTTCCTGGCGTTCCACTGCTAATAAGTCGATATTCCAAGACGTGGTGGTTCTGTATTCCCACAAGGAGCTGGAGCGGTCACTATGAGAAAGCCATTTTTTTATTTTTAAGGCATTGTTGAGAGCGCACTTGAACGCGCAATTTTTACACAGTAGACCGTGAAATATACAAAAAGTGTTGCTCTCGGGGAGATTACGGAGCGCCGGTTCTTCGTCTTCTTTCTCTAGATTTATAACGAAGCAATCCGTTAGCTGTGTCAAATATGCCGCTTTATCAGCTCCTCTTGTAAACAACCGATCAGATTGTACAGCAATTTGCTTCAAAGATGCCTCGACTATACGTAAAGGCGTTTCACCCTCGGACCACTCTATACCATGATGATTACACTTCAACCACATGTTTTGTCGTTTTACACTAGGTGGCAAAACTTTATAAGCGTAGGGTGGTGATATAAGCCAATGAGCTAAGTAAGATGTTTTTATAGAGACCACGGCAACCTCTTTAGGCACGAAATTATTACATTTATCTTTCAGACCCTGTATATCGATAACGATGTTCATGATGCCTTTCAATCGTCGTAACACCTCAGACTTTGAACGCTGACTGACTGACTGACTGACTGACGATGAGCGTTGATAGCTCTGCAGATATATTACAGTTAGCAGAAATGCACGTTAGCGAAACCGTAGATCTAGAACGTGTCACCACTCGTATGATTTTGTAGACAGAAACGGGATAGGTGCTAGACGCAATAAGATATGAGCCAGACATAACATTTTAAAACTTTATTATCATATGATTACCGAGCACGAGAACAGCAGTGCTGTATACAATGTAGATACTTAATTCTATGCCCCCCACCGATACAGCCATCTGTATCGGAAACTACACCCTTAGATTTACTACGTTTATCGATATATGCGTTATAATACTCATGAACTATTTTATCGTTTCGCTGCAAATCATGCGAAAATACGTCTCTAAACTGTTGAATACCAAAACCAGCAGCCATATAATGAAGAAACATAATGCAATACTGCCCGCAACATTGCGAATTAGGGCCTTGAAACTGAGTCGTGTTGCAACGGAAGAATCGGCAATTTCTTCGGAGGCATGAGAGATGCTGTGGGATGATTGGTGGTAGACCGTAACTGTCGAAGAACCATCCGAGTCCATGTCGATCGACGTACATGGCGACCCAGTGGGCCCCTGGTAGTTTGTATCCATCGGTGTTAACCACGAATGCCGTCGGTTTCGTCCACACCTTTGGGATCCGATCTGCTGGATAGACGCCTACGGTGTGATCCTTTATACTCTTGAGAGATTGCAAGATCTGAAGGCTGTTCATCGCTTCGAACGATCAACGCAAACTGAAGACGCTTCTCCTTCATCAACCGTTGAAATCTACGATCACTTGTCTGGATGAGTCAATCTCCAGTACATTGTCGTATTCAGCATAAACAATGCAATTAATCGTCGTTGGTAAAGACCCCGCGAAACGTACTTCTATCCTCACACTACCGTGTCTCACCAGGTTCCAATGACTACTACTATTGGCCGAGAGATCGGGTGTAAGATCAAACGCGAAGAGACAATGCCCTTGTGGGTATTTCATACGTGTGATGCAATTGCCATCATTGAGAAAGTGAATACCTGAACCAGAAAATAATGTATGATATGCATCCACGTACATATTACCGTCCGAAAAGTCTGTCTGTAGAGGCTTTGACGGTATTTGCTGACCATCCACATACAAAGAAAGATAATTGATCGTGTAATGCTGAAAGTTGAAGGGGTTTTTTCCATAATCGCCGTTGAAAGCCTTATTATCGACAAAGCCAATAATTATACGTTTAGGTAGCTGCCAAGTATGACATTATCAAGAGTATCACCGTGTATTCCAGCGTGCATCGATATCGCTTTAACTTCGACACGCGTCAACGGATATTTTGCTGTAGATTTAGACAGAGCTCTTGCATGAGCCAGAAGTATACCGGGGGCTATCTCAACGCGGCGCACAATTAGTGATGCCTTTGTAATACGGATTTTACAGTTTTTTGAAGTAGTCATGAGACAAAAAGCGCTATTGTTCTGTACAAGCCGCAGGCGCATCTCAACGCCGTTTAACAAAAACCTCTCTTGATTGAAGATATCGCAATGCAGATGACCAAAAAGATCGACTGTTCTCTTCTTACCCAATACATCTCGCCGTTCTACAAGTCCTTTATTACCTTCGCCCGTATCATCCATTGACCCCTCTGTATCATTATACCATAAAGCACTCGTAAGATGCGAAGTCTTCGCAGCGTGCGCATAGTTCAAGAGTGTTTCAATATACGCTCTATAAGCATAAGCATTGTTAGGAGGAGACACAAGTTTTTGATTCAAAAACACATCGGCCTGGCTGAACATCGAGTGCAGAAGATTATTGATGGGTCCTACAACGGCAGTTGTATCGTCAGCCCCCTCCGTTTTATCAGGAGTATCTATCTTAACACGTATACTTAGCATCGTATGTGCGAGATCAATATATTCATCCCCCTGACCAGGTACGACAAATTCTATCGGTGAATCATCCATCAACGATGAGATCGGTTTATAATACACGGAGTGTGACCCCTCAATCGTTGTCTGGGTCGGTGGCAATGTAAATAATTCAAGCTCCGACTTAAGACACTCACACGAGTGTGCATGCAGGAACGCCATTCTTTATATTGTTCTGGTTAAGCAAAAATATCCGCCACTGTTCTTGATTTCTTGTTACGTCTCTTGACGCGTGATTTCGCCGTTCTTCCTTTCACAGGCTTCTTTTTCTTCTTCTTCTTCTTCTTAATTCGCGTTTTTCTCACACCACCGGCACCGCTACTTGAACGTTTTCGCGACTTCACGACCTTTCTTCTTCTTTTCACAGAGCTCCGTCGTGATGCGCTCTCAGCAACAGAATGCATCAATTTATTAATTTTGCTACCTTTATAGCCTGAACCTTTCATGAGCGAATTAATTTTTTCTTTAGCCTTACGTCTCAGGTTTTCGCCTGATTCGCGCAGCCGCGTTTTGAACACCTCTCTCGGCTGTATGCCTGAATCAATGATATCTGTCGCCATGTTAATTCCCGAGCGAAGCGTCTCTTTGCCGACAGTCCGAGCGCCTTGTTTCAAGAGAGGTAGTATGCGTCGAAAGAGACCTCCTAGGAAACTACCGATACCGTGACCTCGCTGATTCGGTGATCCTATGTACACATGGCTGATACCCCCATAACCGGTTCGCGCGCCGCCACCCGTCTGCATATCAAAGTATTCGTCGTAGTAATCCATTTTTGGAGCTATCAAAGTTAATCTGTACGCTTGAACTGTAACGTCACCGTCAACGTCCCGTACTCGAATGGTATCGGCTCGCCAAACTCGTCCCTTATATCAATGGTTATGGTTTGAAAATTATTGCGTAATAGAGGAATATAGCGCTGTGGCGAGAAGCTCCTTATTTTCACAGATCCGTAATTACGGCTATCGGCGATAGCGGTTGGCACGACGCGTAACAGAGGTGCGTGCACATCCCCGGTGATGTAGGATTCACAGATATCAGTATAAACGTACATCATGTTAGGAGTACCGTTGGCTAAACTGGCTGGTCTCTGAGCAGTGTACTCAGTCTGAGTCGATAATAAGCTCACAGACTCAGTGAGACCTAAAATTTTGTTTAACTGACTGGAGAAATCGAGGACGTGTGCCGCGTCTCCGCACGATTCACAAATACGCGACACGACCACATACCCGTTTGGCGCGTATGTCAGCTTCAGATGGCCCTCAAAACATGATATCTTGTTAATAACCGCGAGTGATGTGTCTATACTGTGGTATATGCCAGCCGGTACCAATTCACAGTCGTGCATAATCTTGACGACTCCTGCATTTTCATATACAGTGGCTTAGTTCTTGACACCACGCTCCTTGCTCGAAGGGATATGCAGAATCTTAGCGGGTATATGTATTTCGGCTAAAGAAACAGCCCAACTACCGTGAAGAGACACGCATTGCGGTAAATGAGTAGTATATCGTGTTGTTACGTTATCGGGATAATAATCCATACTACTGTTGCTAGGTTAAACTATATAAAATTCATCCTTCATCTTGCCGACCGTTTTCAAGACTTCTTCGTTTGAACCCTCGATAGCTCGGCTTCGTAAAATATACCATCAATATCTTCGTCGTTAAGATCGCGCAAGATATATGTCACGGGACAAATAGCTTGCGATACACGATGAATCTTGAATAGCTCACTGCTCCAGCCACTCTCGTAACCTTTTGCAAAGGCTGCCTTTGCGGTACTGATACGCACAAGTTCACCCACACTGTATTTAGGGAAACATAGGTCTGTTTTTTTGTAGTGCCGGATCAGGTTATTTCGAGCCTGAGCAGCTGTAGCTAGAGTCACAGAGGCAGGAGCCATTTTTATACCGCTATGTATAGAGTGATTGTAGGCTGAAACGATATTTTGCAAAACGTCGAGATAACGTTTTTGTCGGGAATACGTGAAATAATGCCACATTCTCTCTTTCAACGTTCTATTGAATCTCTCGACAATTGCCGCTTTTATATCAGGGTTTCTCACAGTACGAAATTGAATATTCTTTTTTTTTAAGAGATTCTGGAATGCAGCACCGATGAATTCTTTACCTCTGTCCGTCTGTAGACAAACGGGTGATCGACCGTTACTATTTTTTCTCGATACAATAAGGTTAAACGCTTTAGCCACGGACGCGGCAGTCTTGTCATGTAAGGGTTGAACCCATGCAAATTTACTAAGAACATCAATGACAACAAGGAGGTAAACATAACCATCATTATAAGCCTTTAGAGAATGAAGATCAACGAGATCAGCCTCCCAAAAATCATCAATGTTCCGGACGTTGTAAAAACGCCGTGGAAAGCGATGTCGTACGGGTTTGTGTTTTGTATAAGCAGCCTGTTCTTCAAGCCAGTGCAAAGTCTTCACTTTAGAAATTTTTTTCTGACGAGCCTGACGTAACAATTTGGTAGCACCTGAAAATGACGCTTCATGGGATGGATTGAAATACAGTTTTTCTAAGATTTTCATGATTATAATTTGAGGTTAACCCAGGTTACTCGCCTTTTCTTATTATTATTATGATAACCACTGCCGCTTTGTCCTGTATTATCTGATATGCTTTCGCGGCCGCTGAAGATCGATGACTGTCTCCCTATGGTTGCTCTGCCGCTGGTTGCGCCACCACTGCTGCTGCTGCTGCTGTCGTCGATCTGTGACGGTCGTAATGTTGAATTGGCTCTTGTCTCCAACCACAGACCCTCGTTGCCGATAAATTCTCGCGGAGCCTGTATTGCTCTCAGAAGTTTAGCAAAAGCCCTGCGTCCCACTGGTTTAGGTATTTTTCTTGCCCTCATGGCGTCGTTCACAAGATCAACAATATTCGAACCTTGAATTATCTTTCCTCCGACCGATACGACTCAACCAGAATCCCAAGAAAAATTACCACGCGATGTGCCATTTAAACGTCGAAGTAGCAGTTTCGCTTTGGTGCGATATTTAGCCGGTACGCTTTCAATTATGACGGAATCGCTCATGCCGTTATGGGCTTCTTCTTCTTCTTTTTTTTCTTCTTTATCATAATTAGGCTCTACTGTATGTTTGTTGTCCATAAGGGTGCTGTGCTGTCGAGCTCTCTCTTCATCAGCAAAGTGGAGATAGCGTTGTAGGACAACCAAGTACGCAGCCCACTTATCCCTCTCATTCTTGTGTGCATTAGAATTCAAAATTTCATTCATCTCTGTGTCCAATCTGGATAATACCGTATCAACAGGTTGTAGCGGCTGTGCCTGAGAGATGCTCGAGCTGAAAGTTGGTTGCTTTTGATTTTGCGCACCCAATTGCGTTAGCTGCTCCTCAGGGATGAGAACCATTTTTCTTGCATGCTCCATTATCAGCTCCTACCAATCAGGTTCGATAGAACAGTGCCTAGTATCGGTGCCAGTAGGAGCGGCAGAAAGCCACCACTCTGAATAACAAAGCGTTTTTTACTTTTCCAACAGCCCTTTTTTGAGGCTAAACGACGGAGGATGGGAGCGTGTCGTTGTAACTTTTTTCGTTGATCAGCCTTTAAAGGAACGTTACCGCAAAGAACGTTCAAGGCGCACTCGCAGATACAGTGGATGATACGTGGATCTGCTTTACGTAGAAGAGCTTCGCGTTGCTCTTTATTGAGATTCTGAAGAGCACGTAGTATTGCTACGTGTTTTTTGCAGAGCGGTACACCGTCTCGGGCCATTACGCGTATCGAACTGTCCAGTGCCTCACCGTATCGTTCTTTTTAACTGCTTTTTTTTATCTATAAGCGTGTGGGGTGGCGCTACCTTTAAGAATGTGCCACACACAACGTCCAATACAATAATAAGGGTCTGAATTGTTTTTACGTGAGTCAGCCTCTCTTAGGATCTTGTTAGTTTGTTGAAATACGCTCAAAATGGCGACACATTTATCACAACGCGATGAGCCGTTAGACGCCATTACACGCGTTGAACTGGTAATTCACCAGCACTGCAACTACTTTTCAGCTTTTTCCGTGGTACGTAGACAAAATGATGAGGATCATTGGGAAAAATACAAGTACGAAACCTACAATTGTCAGGCGTTGATTGTTTCAAATCGAGCAACAAATAACCGTGAGGTTGGGCTGTTGCGTCGTGATAGACCTCTTGTAGAAAACGCGGATTTTCCGGATATACCTGTCGCGCAAGATGTTGGATTTGAGCACGATCCCGAGGGTTTTTGAAAATTACAATATAGCTGGCGTTCAATGAGATATCTCGCTGACCGTGTCCTTGATGAAATAAGTTTTGAGTAATAAAAATAACGATCAGATTTTTATGATGGCTACCCTTGGTGAAAAGATCTACAACGTTATTGTTCGATGCCTCACGCATCAAATCGTCGATTATTATGAGTTTTGCACGAGGGTCGTTAGCATAATCGGCGCTCTGAGGTACTCCCTCGCGAAACTCGATCGATGCACCGTATTCCGTGTATGCGGACTGCCACTCGGAATAATAAAAAATAATTCTCTCGAATGGTTCACTGTTCATATGCCGAATAAACTTCAAAAACTTTTTTACAAAGTACGTTTTACCGCAACCCGTAGGACCGCAGATGATTGAAGTCCAGGGATGTTTCCACCGTGTGTCCATCTGAACGAATGAGCACGCTTTCCCTACAACAATGAGATATAAAGGATTCGAACATAGGAATATGCATAAAGTTTTTATTCCCCCAGTAACAGTATAAATATTTTACAATATTTTACAACAGTATTTACAAAGTTTCCGGTAAAAAACGAGATTTTTTTATACGCTAATCTTTGTAACCGTAAGGGAGTGAACCGTATTCGCCATTACGTCTTCGTTTGACGCTCAACGGCATACATGATTTCGTTTCGGGCCGTGTAACAACTTGATGGAACGCTGTTCGCCGAATTGGATCATATTGTAGTACAATAGGCTCCTCTCTCTCCCCTATTATAGATGAACGTATTGATTCGTAATTTATCAGTGAACAGTTTGCATAATTCAGCGTTATACCTTTAACTTTACAAACTTCACTTTCCGCACTACTTGGGGTATTAACTATAAAAGAATAAAATTTAGGACCTCCCGAAATGAAAGATTTAATATAGCTACCCTCACCGTAAGAGCTTAGCTCATCCGTTAGATCCCCGAGAAGCTGACCCGTTGGTGGCTCATACTCTTTAGGATCTTTTTTCGTAACGTAAATAACGGAATCGGTGTCACAGTACAGTGCACGCTCACCCAGCAGCTCGAGATAGGTGTAAAGTTTCAAGCGAGCTTGGGCTGTAGTGTATGCAGCTATTACAGCGTTTGCTATATTAGACGGTACTACAGCATCATCGGTTTTCGTGTAATTAACATACAGCACCTGGTTATTAACAGGTAACATACCGGTGATCTCATGCTCAGGACTGCTTAGAAGCTCCATAAGTTTTTCGCGTGTCGATACTATTTCTGTTTGAGGTAAATTTTCGCGCTGTCCAAATTCGCCCCAAAATGAATTAAGACAGAGCTTAGCTACCGAGCGCAAACCCGGATTTTTCGCTATCACATCACGGTTTAATTGAACACCTTCGGATGCCATAAAAGAAGCTACATAACGGTTTTTCGCAGCCTCATCCTCTATACAGTTCTCGGGCCAGCCGCTAGCCTCTTGTTTGATTTTAAGAAAAGTATTAATGTATTCGGTAAAAAGACCTCCCTCCTGAGTATCACGATTATACTGTGTTATCTCATATTGCCAAATTTCGCTCACCGTTAACACTTTATACCCGCACGTGATAGCTTTTCGCAATTCATCCACCACCCAGGTTCCGTTGAATAAACGTTCCGCAGGATCTTCATGAGGACACGCGTCTTGATACATTGTTTCGCAACAGCTACGACATAATCCGAATAACAAACGCTGGTGCATTCGCACAGGTAGTACAGGATGATACAGATTTTTCGGTGGAAGTACCGTACATTTAACGAGGCCCTCGACGCGTGAAAGATCGATATTATTTTCAGACTCTATCAGCGGTCTGCACTCATCACCGACATACACCGTTGGATGTCCTACAGGGTATTTGCCGTATTTACAAATATACGGGTACAATGAGCAAACGTCAACATACCGTATCTGCTCCCCGTCTTTTACATCGTACAGTGTGACCATGTTTTCTGTACGCCCGCCGAAAAATGCATCGCGAGGGTTGAGAGGATCTGATTTGACTAAAGCATGGTCACGCACAAAAGTGCTCATTTCTGTGTTTGTTTGTACCATACGGTCATACGCGCACTCCCAAATTTCGGTTAGCGTGTAGCCGCTTGAACGGATTCTGTGCGATATAGTGTTTGTTTTTTCGAGACGCTCGTTCATTGTCTCGCCGTCACTTTGTTTGCGATCTCTGTTTACAGTGAAACAGCTCGAGCACCCGTGCCAATAACAACCGTGAAACTGTAACACGTGGACTGTATCCGGAGTTTCGTAGTAACCGTCTACTAATAAATTTTGAGGCAGTCTAAACTCGCGCGAGCGCCCTGCATGAATAATATGACGGCCTAAAGAGTGCTCCATCCATACGAGCCACGAGATCGCTTTTTTTGATTGATTATGAGCCCATCTATAGCCAGCCGTAGGTATAATTCCAATCGTATTCATTTTTAAAAAGTTTTTGCGAAAAATTTGAAAACATGCTGACGCGATTGTTGTGTTTTCGGTAAACGGGCAGACACGGCCGCTGTCCATGAACATTTTTCGAAAAACGACACAGGCTTGTCTTAATATCGTAACGTCGTTTTTGCAATAAGATATAATCTCGTTTGACAAATTAAATACATAATCGGCACTCTTTAGCTCGTTATACCATGCAGAAAAACGCTCACGCTCTTCCACTTGCATAGCGTCAGGAGAGTAATTGATTACAGGAGGTAACGGTCCTATATAATTTTGGTTTTCTGGTTTGTTGAACAGGTGAGGAAAAGTTCCTTTAGTGAGAACACTTTTTAGATCGAAAGCTTTCGGCAATGCGCTCAGAGGCATGTGGAAGTAGTTCAGGCTGTCGAGAAACACGAGTTTGCCAACACGCATTGTGATAATTTTAGTACCGTTCATTATTAAAGACGGGAGCTGCGTTTTTTTCTCCTCGATGAAGTAACGCAAGATAAACTGAGCGTCAAAGCCACCGGCGTTATGGGCTATTAAAAATTTGCGTGAGGAGCCAGGAATATTCTGCATGCCTAGCTCTACAAGCTGACATACAGGACTCGCCTGAAATATAAACTCGTGCTCACCACAGAAGCCACAGGGCTCGTCTATAGAAACGTTATCACAACACCGGGTGCAGACGCGCTGAGCCACGCAGAGATTTGGTTTGTGAATATGTGTTGAAGGGTCACCTTTTACCGGTGTACATTGCTGCGTTTCAAAATCATAGAAAATAAATATATTCTCTTTTGAATCGTCAACAGCACGGATTGGTCTCATATAGCACAGATGATTATAGGGTTATTGTGATCTGCATGTTTTGCAAAAACCCTTCCCACATATATGCTTCTTTTTCTCTAAAGGTCTTATTGAGCGAAAACAATTACGACATCGTTTGAGAGACTCACACACAGTATTTACCCGACGCTTACGGCTGACTACGGCAGTCCTATGATTTTGTAAACACTGCTCTCCAAAGAAATCGCGATTACACGCCTCACATCTGACTTTATCGGCCAAAGGCGCTACACAGGGCGGTACTTGAAGGCAGCAAGGTCATTGCTTTTTCAAACACCTATGGTCCTGACGAAAGCGGGCATTACAGGTCGCGCAGAAGTTTAAACTACCCACAGCGCCTCGCAGATTTAAAATCGGCTGGAAGTGATGTGAGCGTTCATAATATAGGATATACAGTGTATACCTGATTGAACCCGCTGTATCCAGAGCCATCTGTGTACCGTCGAATATAGGCCTTTCGCGCCGCCCCAAAGTCAAAAACTCGAAAACAACGATAGCAATCCCCTCGCGAGCCAAATAATTCTGATATATAGCAATTTTACGCATGCCGCAACCCGCGGGCGGTATATCAACATTCGCGTCTCTCGTGAGTTCAAGCGCTGCCTCTTTTTGACGCGACCCGTTAACTTGTCGAATAAGTTGCCACTTAGCGTGCATATTTGCCACTTAGCGTATTTCACCCCTCTCAGCGTACGCCCGCGCTACTACTAATGAACGCGGTAAACACAGGTTGTCGGTGTTTCGAATCGTTAAAATTGATTTTTTGGCGACATACTCGTGCGTTAAACCTTTTCGCCCGCGACCCTCTACACCTTTAACAATACACGTTTTTATATTAAAGGAATCGTTAATATTCAGAGATGCTGTACTTTGAGCGACATTTGTTATTAATTGCCATATATCTTCAAATGTATACTCTCGGACCGGTCGGAATGACAGCCAAACGGGGCCGTGCGCTAGGCTACTTGCTGAGAATGAGATTCCCGCGTAGTCGCATCCCTCGCAGCATCTCGTAAGATGCGTCAAGAGATCACGGAATGCTCCTTCAAGCCATGCTGTTACGCTCGTTCCTGAGAGAGGCTGACGGATATGCATCGTTATCTCACGGCCTCGTAATTTAAAGCGTTTAAAATATCGTTCTGCCTCCTGAGTGATGATGATCCGATGTCCAGGCGGTTGCACATCTCCGAACGCCTCGTTTCTCGATGCATTGCGCGCTCTCCCGGTACCCGTTTGTATATCTGTAATCGAAGAATTGTATAAGTTATGGGCTTAAGGGTATAGATAAAAAATATATTGTAGCTTTTAGAGTACCTCGTATTAATCGCGGTATGGCAATAATGAGTCAGCTGACGAGTACCCTGTGATAAATATAGTGAAAAATGTTTTAAGTGTGTACCCTGTATCCGCCGTGAGGGCTGAAGAGAGATAACGAGCGTACACGCGGGGGGAGAGAGAGAGAGAGAGAAAGAGGTATTCATCGCCCTCTGAGTTCCTCGGTATATGAGAGAGAGATAGAGCATGCATAGGCTGGAGAGAGAAAGCGAACGCGCGCGTGCGTGTGGGAAAGAGAGAGAAAGAGGCGTTCATCGCGCGCTCTGAGTTCCTCGGTATGTGAGAGAGAGAGCAGAGAGAGAGATAGAGCATGCATGGGCTGGGGAGAGAGAGAGTGAAAGAGGTATTCATAGCGCGCTCTGAGCTCTTCGGTATATGAAAGAGATAGAGCATAATATACCGGCGTTGCACTACACGATGAGCTTCGTATATATATATATATATATATATATATATATATACGCGTTCTGCATTTTTATAAAAGCGCTTATTGCTGTATAGTTATTTCTTTACCTGAATCCGATGATTCCATCAAATGCTGAAACCATATGCCGAAGCGTCTGGCAACTCTGGCCTCGTCGGGTATAGGCTCGTCCCGCGGGTGACGGTCCATAGGATATTGTCCGAGCTGATTTTCAGGATGTATGGAGCCATCTTCGCTCGCTGAAAGACCGTTATCAGCCTCGACTGCATGTCTGTCAATATCATGATTCTGCTGATGATATTGATGTGATGGTCCTGCTACAGCGCCATCGATCTCGAGAGCTCTGGCTCGCCGGTGCACAGCTGTTCAAGTTATCGTATATTATCAGTTTATTATTACAATTTATTTTTATTTTATTATTATTATTTTCGCATGCCTAACTTACGAGCGATGCTGGGGCAATTGCTAAATATCTCGGAGGGGTTGATAATGGTAGACTCTACCACTGATGATGCTTCAGCATTTTCAGGGTTATGATGCAGCCCCGATGACGATGACACTGTTGAGCAAGAATCGGCGTTGAGATTTTGCAATACAGGGGTATCAGGGGTTGCCGAAGTTCCCGCTCTTGGCTCTTCAGGCTCATTCTGTCGGGCTTCTAGAAAAAATATCATTTCAGCTATTATTATTTTTTTCGACCTAAAACTAAAGGTCTGAAATATTATGCCAAAACAATTTTGAATACTCACCGTTGAGATAGGCCTGACGCTCTAGCTCAGCCTCTTCCTCCAATATCCTTAAATTAGCTTGACGCTCTAGCGCCGCTTCTTCTTCTTCCACGGCCCTCGCCGCTTCCGCGAGGCCTTCTTCTTCATCACTCCCCGCCTCGTAAAACTGTCGATATCCTATAATAAAAATTGTCGTTTTTTAACCCGTAAGAACGCGGTAGTAGCAGTGATGGATTAAAATAAAATTACTTACTTCTGATTTCATCGACAAGTCCTTGAAGCCGGGGAGCTTCTAAAACATTACGACGCTGTAACTCCTCGAACACACTGTTTAAAACTCGCTGACCAGTTAATATGCCTCTGTTATAGGCCACCTCGATAGCACGTAAAGGTGCCCACCAGAGAATATATTTTAGCCTGTTTATTAGCCTATCACCCGATAAACGTTGTAAATCACGACACCATAGAGCATTACACCGGCGCCGCAGTTGAGCACTGTGCACTTTTGCTAGGCGTAAAAGGCCTAATATACATAGACGTAATGAATTATCGGACATTGTAACACAGAATCGTGAAATACCGTTCAATGCGACAGTTGAATCGCAACTGACTAATTAGACATATCTCGAGCGCATATTATAATTATGGGTGTAACATATTCTTAAATTTTAGCGTTGCTTCTTTTCGAAATTAGCAGTGCTGCAGCTACTGAAACTCAATAGGCTGCTGCAAGGCCCCGTTTGCTTGAGAAAAAGCACGTACGAGTGAATCAGAATTGTTTACGAGTGCAAGCATATTATTTTCTCTGACATCGGTATAGCATCTTTCACCGAAAACGTAACTCGTATCTTCATGCAAAGGAGATACGCCCTTCATATAGCGATATCTTGAGCATGGTGAGAGACACGCAAAACGGATAAAAATTTAAGAAGGGCGTAAGTCCTTGTTGCTCGCTGAACAAATACACTATTCAGTATATAGCCTTTCATATAGTGATATCTTGAAAATTGTGAGAGACATGCAAAACGGATAAAATTGAGAGAAATTCCTAAAACAGAGCGCCTGAGGAAAAGAAAGAGCGAGATATAAGAAAGACTGGAGTGGATTAGCAATTATTGGTTTTCATTGAAATATATAATAAAGCATATACCCTCTGTAATATTCAATGGTATACGCGCGTGTATTTTTTATGATGCTTTGCGTTCTCGCGAGCGAGCGAACACATGGGTAAGATCATGTTTTAGAAGGGCGTAAGTCCCTGTTCCTCGCTGAACAAGTACGCCCTTCAATATACAGCCGGAGTGGTGACATAATTATCAAAGTTGCTGATCTAAACACAGGCGTAACGCGTGTGCTTGCATACAAGAGATACGACCTTTATAGTGTAAAATCATAGGAGCTACGTCAGAACCTATATATATATATATATATATCGTTCTATATTATATAAAGATATCGCCGCCGCCGCCGCCGCCGTGTCAAGAATAGATGGGGCATTCTGTCTAAAATCGACCTATCTAAAAGCCTCATATATAGGGCATTCCGTCTAAAATCGACCTATCTGAAACCCTGATATATGGGGAATTCCGTCTAAAATCGACCATCTAAAAGCCTGACATATGGGGCATTCCATCTAAAATCGACCTTTATAAAAGCCTGATATATGGGGCATTCCGTCTAAAATCAACCTTTCTAAAAGCCTGATATATGGGAAGTTCCGTCTAAAATCGACCTTTCCAAAAGCCTGATATATAGGGAATTCCGTCTAAATCGACCTTTCTAAAAGCCTGATAACTCTGTCTGGTGAATCTGTCTCAACTTGATATATCGATATGAATCGATATATCGATATGAATCGATATAAATCTATATATCGATATGAATCGATATATCGATATGAATCGATATAAATCGATATATCGATATGAATAGATATAAATCGATATATCGATATGAATCGATAAATCGATATGAATCGATATATCGATATGTATCGATATATCGATATGTATCGATATATCGATATGTATTGATATATCGATATGAATCGATATGAATCGATATATCAAATATCGATATATCGAATATTGATTTATACCGAATTTTGTTTTTTGATAAATCGATATATCAATCCGTCTAAAATCAACCTACCTAAAAACGTGATATATGAGGAATTCCATCTGCAATCAGCCTATCTAAAAGCCTGATATATAGGGAATACCGTCTAAAATCGACCTATCTGAAATCTTGATATATGGGGAATTCCGTCTCAACTCGACTTATCTAAAAACCTGATCTATAGGGAATTCCGTCTCAACTTTACCTCTCTAAAAGCCGGATATGGGGAATTCCGTCTCAACTCGACCTCTCTAAAAGCCTGATATATGGGAAATTCCATCTCAAATCGACCGTGATATATGGGGAATTCCGTCTCAACTCGACTTATCTAAATACCTAATGTATGGGGAATTCCGTCTCAACTTGACCGATTTAAAAACCGGATATATCGGGAATTCCGTTTCAACTCGACCCATCTGAAAGTCTGATATAATAGGAATTCCATCTTCTTTCATGTATATACATGTTATGTATATACTAGGGTGTTTAAAAAAAAAATTCGATTTTCCAACGGGCCACACCTAAAGTAGTTAGTTAGGTAAAAAAAAATGTATGTCAAAAGATGAGAATTTTAGGTCGAGTGGAAGATTCGCCGCAATTGAATTAAAAGATTTTTTTTTTATTTTTATCGAATTTATAATGAAAATTTTTTGATTTTCCAGTGGGCCACACCTGAAATAATTAGTTTGGGTAGAAAAAAAATTTATGTCAAAAGATAAGAATTTTAGGTTGAGTGGAAGATTCGCCCCGATTTGAGTTGAAATTTTTTTTTCTTTTCATCGAATTTATATTGAAAAATTTTCGATTTTCCAACAGGCCACACCTTAAATAGTTAGTTTAGGTCGAAAAAAAATGTATGCCAAAAGATGAGAATTTTAGGTTGAGTGGAAGATTCGCCGCATTTGAGTTAAAATTTTTGTTTCCCTTTTCATCGAATTTATAATGAAAATTTTTTGATTTTCCAACGGGCCACACCTGAAATAATGAGTTTGGGTGAGAAAAATTTATGTCGAAATATGAGAATTTTAGGTTGAGTGGAAGATTCGCCCCGCATTTGAGTTAAAAATTTTTTTTTTCGTTTTCATCGAATTTATGATTTAACATTTTTTGATTTTCAAACGGGCCACACCTGAAAAAATTAGTTTGGGTAGAAAAAAAAATTTATGTCAAAAGATGAGAATTTTAGGTTGAGTGGAAGATTCGCCGCATTTGTACCAACCAATCGTTTGTACCAACTAGTATATCGTTCGTACTACCGAGTAATCGTTTGTACCAACTAGTATATCGTTTGTACCCGTTTGTACCATCGTGAAATCGTTTTTACTCGTTTGTACCAACTAGTATATCGTTCGTACTACCGCGTGATCGTTTGTACCAACTAGTATATCGTTCGTAATACCGAGTAATCGTTTGTACCAACTAGTATATCGTTCGTACCACCGAGTAATCGTTTGTACCAACTAGTATATCGTTTGTACACGTTTGTACCACCGTGAAATCGTGTTTACTCGTTTGTACCAACTGGTATATCGTTCGTACTACCGAGTAATCGTTTGTACCAACTAGTATATCGTTCGTACTACCGAGTTATCGTTTGTACCAACTAGTATATCGTTCGTACCACCAAGTAATCGTTTGTACCAACTAGTATATCGTTCGTACTACCGAGTAATCGTTCATACCAACTAGTATACCGTTCGTACTACCGAGTAATCGTTTGTACCAACTAGTATATCGTTCGTACTACCGTGTAATCGTTTGTACCAACTAGTATATCGTTCGTACTACCGAGTAATCGTTTGTACCAACTAGTATATCGTTTGTACCCGTTTGTACCACCGTGAAATCGTTTTTACTCGTTTGTACCAACTAGTATATCGTTCGTACTACCGAGTAATCGTTTGTACCAACTAGTATATCGTTTGTACTACCGAGTGATCGTTTGTACCAACTAGTATATCGTTCGTACCACCGAGTAATCGTTTGTACCAACTAGTATATCGTTCGTACTACCGAGTAATCGTTTGTACCAACTAGTATATCGTTTGTACCCGTTTGTACCATCGTGAAATCGTTTTTACTCGTTTGTACCAACTAGTATATCGTTCGTACTACTGAGTAATCGTTTGTACCAACTAGTATATCGTTCGTACTACCGAGTAATCGTTTGTACCAACTAGTATATCGTTCGTACCACCGAGTAATCGTTTGTACCAACTAGTATATCGTTTGTACCCGTTTGTACCACCGTAAAATCGTTTTTACTCGTTTGTACCAACTAGTATATCGTTCGTACCACCGAGTAATCGTTTGTACCGACTAGTATATCGTTCGTACTACCGAGTAATCGTTCGTACCAACTAGTATACCGTTCGTACTACCGAGTAATCGTTTGTACCAACTAGTATATCGTTTGTACCCGTTTGTACCACCGTAAAATCGTTTTTACTCGTTTGTACCGACCAGTACATCGTTCGTACCACCGAGTAAACGTTTGTACCAACTAGTATATCGTTTGTACTACCGAGCTATCGTTTGTACCAACTAGTATATCGTTTGTACCCGTTTGTACCACCGTGAAATCGTTTCTACTCGTTTGTACCAACTAGTATATCGTTCGTACTACCGAGTAATCGTTTGTACCAACTAGTATATCGTTCGTACTACCGAGTAATCGTTTGTACCAACTAGTATATCGTTCGTACCACCGAGTAATCGTTAGTACCGACTAGTATATCGTTCGTACTACCGAGTAATCGTTCGTACCGACTAGTATACCGTTCGTACTACCGAGTAATCGTTTGTACCAACTAGTATATCGTTTGTACCCGTTTGTACCACCGTAAAATCGTTTTTACTCGTTTGTACCGACCAGTACATCGTTCGTACCACCGAGTAATCGTTTGTACCAACTAGTATATCGTTCGTACTACCGAGTAATCGTTTGTACCAACTACTATATCGTTCGTACTACCGACTAATCGTTTGTACCAACTAGTATATCGTTCGTACCACCGAGTAATCATTTGTACCAACTAGTATATCGTTCGTACTACCGAGTAATCGTTTGTACCAACTTGTATATCGTTCGTACCACCGAGTAATCGTTTGTACCAACTAGTATATCGTTCGTACTACCGAGTAATCGTTCGTACCAACTAGTATATCGTTCGTACTACCGAGTAATCGTTTGTACCAACTATTATATCGTTTGTACCCGTTTGTACGACCGTGAAATCGTTTTTACTCGTTTGTACCAACTTGTATATCGTTCGTACTACCGAGTAATCGTTTGTACCAACTAGTATTTCATTCGTACTACCGAGTAATCGTTTGTACCAACTAGTATATCGTTCGTACCACCGAGTAATCGTTTGTACCGACTAGTATATCGTTCGTACTACCGAGTAATCGTTCGTACCAACTAGTATACCGTTCGTACTACCGAGTAATCGTTTGTACCAACTAGTATATCGTTTGTACCCGTTTGTACGACCGTGAAATCGTTTTTACTCGTTTGTACCAACTTGTATATCGTTCGTACTACCGAGTAATCGTTTGTACCAACTAGTATTTCATTCGTACTACCGAGTAATCGTTTGTACCAACTAGTATATCGTTCGTACCACCGAGTAATCGTTTGTACCGACTAGTATATCGTTCGTACTACCGAGTAATCGTTCGTACCAACTAGTATACCGTTCGTACTACCGAGTAATCGTTTGTACCAACTAGTATATCGTTTGTACCCGTTTGTACCACCGTAAAATCGTTTTTACTCGTTTGTACCGACCAGTACATCGTTCGTACCACCGAGTAATCGTTTGTACCAACTAGTATATCGTTCGTACTACCGAGTAATCGTTTGTAGCAACTACTATATCGTTTGTACTACCGAGTAATCGTTTGTACCAACTAGTATATCGTTCGTACTACCGAGTAATAGTTTGTACCAACTAGTATATCGTTCGTACTACCGAGTAATCGTTTGTACCAACTAGTACATCGTTCGTACTACCGATTAATCGTTTGTACCAACTAGTATATCGTTCGTACTACCGAGTAATCGTTTGTACCAACTAGTATATCGTTCGTACCATCGATTAATCGTTTGTACCAACTAGTATATCGTTCGTACTACCGAGTAATCGTTTGTACCAACTAGTATATCGTTCGTACCACCGAGTAATCGTTTGTACCAACTAGTATCTCGTTCGTACTATCGAGTAATCGTTTGTACCAACTAGTATAGCGTTCGTACTACCGAGTAATCGTTTGTACCAACTAGTATATCGTTCGTACTACCGGGTATCCGTTTGTACCAACTAGTATATCGTTTGTACTACCGAGTAATCGTTTGTACCAACTAGTATATCGTTCGTACTACCGAGTAATCGTTTGTACCAACTAGTATAACGTTCCTACCCGTTTGTAACACCGTGAAATCGTTTTTAGTCGTTTGTACTAACTAGTATATCGTTCGTACCACCGAGTGATTGTTTGTACCAACTAGTATATTGTTCGTACTACCGAGTAATCGTTCGTACAAACTAGTATACCGTTCGTAATATGGAGTAATCGTTTGTACCAACTAGTATATCGTTTGTACCTGTTCGTACCACCGTGAAATCGTTTTTAGTCGTTTGTACCAACTAGTATATCGTTCGTACCACCGAGTAATCGTTTGTACCAACTAGTATATCGTTCGTACTATCGAGTAATTGTTTGTACCAACTAGTATATCGTTCGTACTACCGAGTAATCGTTTGTACCAACTAGTATATCGTTCGTACTACCGAGTAATCGTTTGTACCAACTAGTATATCGTTTGTACCCGTTCGTAACACCGTGAAATCGTTTTTAGTCGTTTGTACTAACTAGTATATCGTTCGTACCACCGAGTGATTGTTTGTACCAACTAGTATACCGTTCGTACTACCGAGTAATCGTTCGTACCAACTAGTATACCGTTCGTAATATGGAGTAATCGTTTGTACCAACTAGTATATCGTTTGTACCTGTTCGTACCACCGTGAAATCGTTTTTAGTCGTTTGTACCAACTAGTATATCGTTCGTACCACCGAGTAATCGTTTGTACCAACTAGTATAGCGTTCGTACTACCGAGTAATCGTTTGTACCAACTAGTATATCGTTTTTACCCGTTTGTACCACCGTGAAATCGTTTTCACTCGTTTGTACCGACCAGTACATCGTTCGTACCACCGAGTAATCGTTCGTACCAACTAGTATATGGTCCGTACTACCGAGTAATCGTTTGTACCAAGTAGTATATCGTTTGTACTACCGAGTAATCGTTTGTACCAACTAGTATATCATTTGTACCCGTTTGTACCACCGTGAAATCGTTTTTACTCGTTTGTACCGACTAGTATATCGTTCGTACTACCGAGTAATCGTTTGTACCAACTAGTATATCGTTCGTACTACCGAGTAATCGTTTGTACCAACTAGTATATCGTTTGTACCACCGAGTAATCGTTTGTACCAACTAGTATATCGTTCGTACTACCAAGTAATCGTTTGTACCAACTAGTATATCGTTTGTACCCGTTTGTACCATCGTGAAATCGTTTTTACTCGTTTGTACCAACTAGTATATCGTTCGTACTATCGAGTAATCGTTTGTACCAACTAGTATATCGTTCGTACTACCGAGTAATCGTTTGTACCAACTAGTATATCGTTCGTACCACCGAGTAATCGTTTGTACCAACTAGTATATCGTTTGTACCCGTTTGTATCATCGTGAAATCGTTTTTACTCGTTTGTACCAACTAGTATATCGTTCGTACTACCGAGTAATCGTTTGTACCAACTAGTATATCGTTCGTACTACCGAGTAATCGTTTGTACCAACTAGTATATCGTTCGTACTACCGAGTAATCGTTTGTACCAACTAGTATATCGTTCGTACTACCGAGTAATCGTTTGTACCAACTAGTATATCGTTCGTACCACCGAGTAATCGTTTGTACCAACTAGTATATCGTTCGTACTACCGAGTAATCGTTCGTACCAACTAGTATACCGTTCGTACTACCAAGTTATCGTTTGTACCAACTAGTATATCGTTTGTACCCGTTTGTACCACCGTGAAATCGTTTTTACTCGTTTGTACCGACCAGTACATCGTTCGTACCACCGAGTAATCGTTTGTACCAACTAGTATATCGTTCGTACTACCGAGTAATCGTTTGTACCAACTAGTATATCGTTTGTACCCGTTTGTACCATCCCGAAATCGTTTTTACTCGTTTGTACCAACTAGTATATCGTTCGTACTACCGAGTAATCGTTTGTACCAACTAGTATATCGTTCGTACTACCGAGTAATCGTTTGTACCAACTAGTATATCGTTCGTACTACCGAGTAATCGTTTGTACCAACTAGTATATCGTTCGTACTACCGAATAATCGTTTGTACCAACTAGTATATCGTTCGTACTACCGAGTAATCGTTTGTACCAACTAGTATATCGTTCGTACTACCGAGTAATCGTTTGTACCAACTAGTATATCGTTCGTACCACCGAGTAATCGTTTGTACCGACTAGTATATCGTTCGTACTACCGAGTAATCGTTTGTACCAACTAGTATATCGTTCGTACTACCGAATAATCGTTTGTACCAACTAGTATATCGTTCGTACTACCGAGTAATCGTTTGTACCAACTAGTATATCGTTCGTACTACCGAGTAATCGTTTGTACCAACTAGTATATCGTTCGTACCACCGAGTAATCGTTTGTACCAACTAGTATATCGTTTGTACCCGTTTGTACCATCGTAAAATCGTTTTTACTCGTTTGTACCAACTAGTATATCGTTCGTACTACCGAGCTATCGTTTGTACCAACTAGTATATCGTTTGTACCCATTTGTACCACCGTAAAATCGTTTCTACTCGTTTGTACCAACTAGTATATCGTTCGTACTACCGAGTAATCGTTTGTACCAACTAGTATATCGTTCGTACTACCGAGTAATCGTTTGTACTAACTAGTATATCGTTCGTACCACCGAGTAATCGTTTGTACAGACTAGTATATCGTTCGTACTACCGAGTAATCGTTTGTACCAACTAGTGTATCGTTTGTACCCGTTTGTACCACCGTGAAATCGTTTTTACTCGTTTGTACCAACTAGTATATCGTTCCTACTACCGAGTAATCGTTTGTACCAACTAGTGTATCGTTCGTACTACCGAGTAATCGTTTGTACCAACTAGTATATCGTTCGTACCACCGAGTAATCGTTTGTACAGACTAGTATATCGTTCGTACCACCGAGTAATCGTTTGTACCAACTAGTGTATCGTTTGTACCCGTTTGTACCACCGTGAAATCGTTTTTACTCGTTTGTACCAACTAGTATATCGTTCCTACTTCCGAGTAATCGTTTGTACCAACTAGTATATCGTCCGTACTACCGAGTTATCGTTTGTACCAACCAGTATATCGTTCGTACTACCGAGTAATCGTTCGTACCAACTAGTATATGGTTCGTACTACCGAGTAATCGTTTGTGCCAACTAGTATATCGTTTGTACTACCGATTAATCGTTTGTACCAACTAGTATATCGTTCGTACTACCGAGTAATCGTTTGTACCAACTAGTATATCGTTCGTACTACCAAGTAATCGTTTGTTCCAACTAGTATATCATTTGTACCCGTTATTACCACCGTGAAATCGTTTTTACTCGTTTGTACCAACTAGTATATCGTTCGTACTACCGAGTAATCGTTTGTACCAACTAGTATATCGTTCGTACTACCGAGTAATCGTTTGTACCAACTAGTATATCGTTCGTACCACCGAGTAATCGTTTGTACCAACTACTATATCGTTCGTACTACCGAGTAATCGTTTGTAGCAACTAGTACATCGTTCGTACTACCGATCAATCGTTTGTACCAACTAGTATATCGTTCGTACTACCGAGAAATCGTTTGTACCAACTAGTATATCGTTCGTACCACCGAGTAATCGTTTGTACCAACTAGTATATCGTTCGTACTACCGAGTAATCGTTTGCACCAACTAGTATATCGTTCGTACTACCGAGTAATCGTTTGTACCAACTATTATATCGTTTGTACCCGTTTGTACGACCGTGAAATCGTTTTTACTCGTTTGTACCAACTTGTATATCGTTCGTACTACCAAGTAATCGTTTGTACCAACTAGTATATCATTCGTACTACCAAGTAATCGTTTGTACCAACAAGTATATCGTTCGTACCACCGAGTAATCGTTCGTACTAACTAGTATACCGTTCGTACTACCAAGTAATCGTTTGTACCAACTATTATATCGTTTGTACCCGTTTGTACCACCGTGAAATCGTTTTTACTCGTTTGTACCGACCAGTACATCGTTCGTACCACCGAGTAATCGTTTGTACCGACTAGTATATCGTTCGTACTACCGAGTAATCGTTTGTACCAACTAGTATATCGTTCGTACTACCGGGTATCCGTTTGTACCAACTAGTATATCGTTCGTACTACCGAGTAATCGTTTGTACCAACTAGTATATCGTTCGTACTACCGAGTAATCGTTTGTACCAACTAGTATAACGTTTGTACCCGTTCGTAACACCGTGAAATCGTTTTTAGTCGTTTGTACTAACTAGTATATCGTTTGTACCTGTTCGTACCACCGTGAAATCGTTTTTAGTCGTTTGTACCAACTAGTATATCGTTCGTACTACCGAGTAATCGTTTGTACCAACTAGTATATCGTTTTTACCCGTTCGTAACACCGTGAAATCGTTTTTAGTCGTTTGTACTAACTAGTATATCGTTCGTACCACCGAGTGATTGTTTGTACCAACTAGTATACCGTTCGTACTACCGAGTAATCGTTCGTACCAACTAGTATACCGTTCGTAATATGGAGTAATCGTTTGTACCAACTAGTATATCGTTTGTACCTGTTCGTACCACCGTGAAATCGTTTTTAGTCGTTTGTACCAACTAGTATATCGTTCGTACCACCGAGTAATCGTTTGTACCAACTAGTATAGCGTTCGTACTACCGAGTAATCGTTTGTACCAACTAGTATATCGTTTTTACCCGTTTGTACCACCGTGAAATCGTTTTCACTCGTTTGTACCGACCAGTACATCGTTCGTACCACCGAGTAATCGTTCGTACCAACTAGTATATGGTCCGTACTACCGAGTAATCGTTTGTACCAAGTAGTATATCGTTTGTACTACCGAGTAATCGTTTGTACCAACTAGTATATCATTTGTACCCGTTTGTACCACCGTGAAATCGTTTTTACTCGTTTGTACCAACTAGTATATCGTTCGTACTACCGAGTAATCGTTTGTACCAACTAGTATATCGTTTGTACCACCGAGTAATCGTTTGTACCAACTAGTATATCGTTCGTACTACCAAGTAATCGTTTGTACCAACTAGTATATCGTTTGTACCCGTTTGTACCATCGTGAAATCGTTTTTACTCGTTTGTACCAACTAGTATATCGTTCGTACTATCGAGTAATCGTTTGTACCAACTAGTATATCGTTCGTACTACCGAGTAATCGTTTGTACCAACTAGTATATCGTTCGTACCACCGAGTAGTCGTTTGTACCAACTAGTATATCGTTTGTACCCGTTTGTACCACCGTGAAATCGTTTTTACTCGTTTGTACCGACCAGTACATCGTTCGTACCACCAAGTAATCGTTTGTACCAACTAATATATCGTTCGTACTACCGAGTAATCGTTTGTACCAACTAGTATATCGTTCGTACTACCGAGTAATCGTTTGTACCAACTAGTATATCGTTCGTACCACTGAGTAATCGTTTGTACCAACTAGTATATCGTTCGTACTACCGAGTAATCGTTTGTACCAATTAGTATATCGTTCGTACTACCGAGTAATCGTTTGTACCAACTAGTATATCGTTCGTACTACCGAGTAATCGTTTGTACCAACTAGTATATCGTTCGTACTACCGAGTAATCGTTTGTACCAACTAGTATATCGTTCGTACCACTGAGTAATCGTTTGTACCAACTAGTATATCGTTCGTACTACCGAGTAATCGTTTGTACCAACTAGTATATCGTTCGTACCACTGAGTAATCGTTTGTACCAACTAGTATATCGTTCGTACTACCGAGTAATCGTTTGTACCAACTAGTATATCGTTCGTACCACTGAGTAATCGTTTGTACCAACTAGTATATCGTTCGTACTACCGAGTAATCGTTTGTACCAACTAGTATATCGTTTGTTCTACCGAGTAATCGTTTGTACTAACTAGTATATCGTTCGTACTATCGAGTAATCGTTTGTACCGACTAGTATATCGTTCGTACTACCGAGTAATCGTTTGTACCAACTAGTATATCGTTCGTACTACCGAGTAATTGTTCGTACAAACTAGTATACCGTTCGTAATATGGAGTAATCGTTTGTACCAACTAGTATATCGTTTGTACCTGTTCGTACCACCGTGAAATCGTTTTTAGTCGTTTGTACCGACTAGTATATCGTTCGTACCACCGAGTAATCGTTTGTACCAACTAGTATAACGTTCGTACTATCGAGTAATCGTTTGTACCAACTAGTATATCGTTCGTACTACCGAGTAATCGTTTGTACCAACTAATATATCGTTCGTACTACCGAGTAATCGTTTGTACCAACTAGTATATCGTTTGTACCCGTTCGTAACACCGTAAAATCGTTTTTAGTCGTTTGTACTAACTAGTATATCGTTCGTACCACCGAGTGATTGTTTGTACCAACTAGTATACCGTTCGTACTACCGAGTAATCGTTCGTACCAACTAGTATACCGTTCGTACTACCGAGTAAACGTTTGTACCAACTAGTATATCGTTCGTACTACCGTGTAATCGTTTGTACCAACTAGTTTATCGTTCGTACTACCAAGTAATCGTTTGTACCAACTAGTATATCGTTTGTACCCGTTTGTACCACGGTGAAATCGTTTTTACTCGTTTGTACCAACTAGTATATCGTTCGTACTACCGGGTAATCGTTTGTACCAACTAGTATATCGTTCATACTACCGAGTAATCGTTTGTACCAACTAGTATATCGTTCGTACAACCGAGTAATCGTTTGTACCAAATAGTATATCGTTCGTACTACCGAGTAATCGTTCGTACCAACTAGTATATTGTTCGTACTACCGAGTAATCGTTTGTACCAACTAGTATATCGTTTGTACCCGTTTGTACCACCGTAAAATCGTTTTTACTCGTCTGTACCGACCAGTACATCGTTCGTACCACCGAGTAATCGTTTGTACCAACTAGTATATCGTTTGTACTACCAAGTAATCGTTTGTACCAACTAGTATATCGTTTGTACTACCGAGTAATCATTTGTACCAACTAGTATATCGTTCGTGCTACCGAGTAATCGTTTGTACCAACTAGTATATCGTTTGTACCCGTTTGTACCATCGTGAAATCGTTTTTACTCGTTTGTACCAACTAGTATATCGTTCGTACTACCGAGTAATCGTTTGTACCAACTAGTATATCGTTCGTACTACCGAGTAATCGTTTGTACCAACTAGTATATCGTTCGAACTACCGAGTGATCGTTTGTACCAACTAGTATATCGTTCGTACTACCGAGTTATCGTTTGTACCAACTAGTATATCGTTCGTACCACCGAGTAATCGTTTGTACCAACTAGTATATCGTTCGTACTACCGAGTAATCGTTCGTACCGACTAGTATACCGTTCGTACTACCAAGTAATCGTTTGTACCAACTAGTATATCGTTTGTACCCGTTTGTACCACCGTGGATTCGTTTTTACTCGTTTGTACCGACCAGTACATCGTTCGTACCACCGAGTAATCGTTTGTACCGACTAGTATATCGTTTGTACCCGTTTGTACCACCGTGAAATCGTTTTTACTCGTTTGTACCGACCAGTACATCGTTCGGACCACCGAGTAATCGTTTGTACAAACTAGTATATCGTTCGTACCACCGAGTAATCGTTTGTACCAACTAGTATATCGTTCGTACCACTGAGTAATCGTTTGTACCAACTAGTATATCGTTCGTACTACCGAGTAATCGTTTGTACCAACTAGTATATCGTTCGTACTACCGAGTAATCGTTTGTACCAACTAGTATATCGTTCGTACTACCGAGTAATCGTTTGGACTAACTAGTATATCGTTCGTACTATCGAGTAATCGTTTGTACCAACTAGTATATTGTTCGTACTACCGAGTAATCGTTTGTACCAACTAGTATATCGTTCGTACTACCGAGTAATCGTTTGTACCAACTAGTATATCGTTTGTACCCGTTTGTAACACCGTGAAATCGTTTTTAGTCGTTTGTACTAACTAGTATATCGTTCGTACCGCCGAGTGATTGTTTGTACCAACTAGTATACCGTTCGTACTACCGAGTAATCGTTCGTACCAACTAGTATACCGTTCGTAATATGAAGTAATCGTTTGTACCAACTAGTATATCGTTTGTACCCGTTTGTACCATCGTGAAATCGTTTTTACTCGTTTGTACCCACTAGTATATCGTTCGTACTACCGAGTCATCGTTTGTACCAACTAGTATATCGTTCGTACTACCGAGTAATCGTTTGTACCAACTAGTATATCGTTCGTACCACCGAGTAATCGTTTGTACCAACTACTATATCGTTCGTACTACCGAGTAATCGTTTGTAGCAACTAGTACATCGTTCGTACTACCGATCAATCGTGTGTTCCAACTAGTATATCGTTCGTACTACCGAGAAATCGTTTGTACCAACTAGTATATCGTTCGTACCACTGAGTAATCGTTTGTACCAACTAGTATCTCGTTCGTACTATCGAGTAATCGTTTGTACCAACTAGTATATCGTTCGTACTACCGAGTAATCGTTTGTACCAACTAGTATATCGTTCGTACTACCGGGTATCCGTTTGTACCAACTAGTATATCGTTCGTACTACCGAGTAATCGTTTGTACCAACTAGTATATCGTTCGTACTACCGAGTAATCGTTTGTACCAACTAGTATAACGTTTGTACCTGTTCGTACCACCGTAAAATCGTTTTCAGTCGTTTGTACCAACTAGTATATCGTTCGTACCACCGAGTAATCGTTTGTACCAACTAGTATATCATTCGTACTATCGAGTAATTGTTTGTACCAACTAGTATATCGTTCGTACTACCGAGTAATCGTTTGTACCAACTAGTATATCGTTCGTACTACCGAGTAATCGGTTGTACCAACTAGTATATCGTTTGTACCCGTTCGTAACACCGTGAAATCGTTTTTAGTCGTTTGTACTAACTCGTATATCGTTCGTACCACCGAGTGATTGTTTGTACCAACTAGTATACCGTTCGTACTACCGAGTAATCGTTCGTACCAACTAGTATACCGTTCGTAATATGGAGTAATCGTTTGTACCAACTAGTATATCGTTTGTACCTGTTCGTACCACCGTGAAATCGTTTTTAGTCGTTTGTACCAACTAGTATATCGTTCGTACCACCGAGTAATCGTTTGTACCAACTAGTATAGCGTTCGTACTACCGAGTAATCGTTTGTACCCACTAGTATATCGTTTTTACCCGTTTGTACCACCGTGAAATCGTTTTCACTCGTTTGTACCGACCAGTACATCGTTCGTACTACCGAGTAATCGTTCGTACCAACTAGTATATGGTCCGTACTACCGAGTAATCGTTTGTACCAAGTAGTATATCGTTTGTACTACCGAGTAATCGTTTGTACCAACTAGTATATCATTTGTACCCGTTTGTACCACCGTGAAATCGTTTTTACTCGTTTGTACCAACTAGTATATCGTTCGTACTACCGAGTAATCGTTTGTACCAACTAGTATATCGTTCGTACTACCGAGTAATCGTTTGTACCAACTAGTATATCGTTTGTACCACCGAGTAATCGTTTGTACCAACTAGTATATCGTTTGTACTACCAAGTAATCGTTCGTACCAACTAGTATATCGTTTGTACCCGTTTGTACCATCGTGAAATCGTTTTTACTCGTTTGTACCAACTAGTATATCGTTTGTACTATCGAGTAATTGTTTGTACCAACTAGTATATCGTTCGTACTACCGAGTAATCGTTTGTACCAACTAGTATATCGTTCGTACCACCGAGTAATCGTTTGTACCAACTGGTATATCGTTCGTACTACCGAGTAATCGTTCGTACCAACTAGTATACCGTTTGTACTACCAAGTAATCGTTTGTACCAACTAGTATATCGTTTGTACCCGTTTGTACCACCGTGGATTCGTTTTTACTCGTTTGTACCGACCAGTACATCGTTCGTACCACCGAGTAATCGTTTGTACCAACTAGTATATCGTTCGTACTACCGAGTAATCGTTCGTACCAACTAGTATACCGTTTGTACTACCGAGTAATCGTTTGTACCAACTAGTATATCGTTCGTACTACCGTGTAATCGTTTGTACCAACTAGTATATCGTTTGTACTACCGAGTAATCGTTTGTACCAACTAGTATATCGTTTGTACCCGTTTGTACCACCGTGAAATCGTTTCTACTCGTTTGTACCAACTAGTATATCGTTCGTACTACCGTGTAATCGTTTGTACCAACTAGTATATCGTTCGTACTACCGAGTAATCGTTTGTACCAACTAGTATATCGTTCGTACCACCGAGTAATCGTTTGTACCAACTAGTATATCGTTCGTACCACCGAGTAATCGTTTGTACCAACTAGTATATCGTTCGTACTACCGAGTAATCGTTTGTACCAACTAGTATATCGTTCGTACTACCGAGTAATCGTTTGTACCAACTAGTATATCGTTTGTACCCGTTTGTACCACCGTGAAATCGTTTTTACTCGTTTGTACCAACTAGTATATCGTTTGTACCCGTTTGTACCACCGTGAAATCGTTTTTACTCGTTTGTACCGACCAGTACATCGTTCGTACCACCGAGTAATCGTTTGTACCAACTAGTATATCGTTCGTACCACCGAGTAATCGTTTGTACCAACTAGTATATCGTTCGTACTACCGGGTATCCGTTTGTACCAACTAGTATATCGTTCGTACTACCGAGTAATCGTTTGTACCAACTAGTATATCGTTCGTACCACCGAGTAATCGTTTGTACCAACTAGTATATGGTTCGTACTACCGAGTAATCGTTTGTACCAACTAGTATATCGTTTGTACTACCGATTAATCGTTTGTACCAACTAGTATATCGTTCGTACTACCGAGTAATCGTTTGTACCAACTAGTATATCATTCGTACTACCAAGTAATCGTTTGTTCCAACTAGTATATCATTTGTACCCGTTATTACCACCGTGAAATCGTTTTTACTCGTTTGTACCAACTAGTATATCGTTCGTACTACCGAGTAATCGTTTGTACCAACTAGTATATCGTTCGTACTAGCGAGTAATCGTTTGTACCAACTAGTATATCGTTCGTACCACCGAGTAATCGTTTGTACCAACTACTATATCGTTCGTACTACCGAGTAATCGTTTGTAGCAACTAGTACATCGTTCGTACTACCGATCAATCGTGTGTTCCAACTAGTATATCGTTCGTACTACCGAGAAATCGTTTGTACCAACTAGTATATCGTTCGTACCACTGAGTAATCGTTTGTACCAACTAGTATATCGTTCGTACTACCGAGTAATCGTTTGTACCAACTAGTATATCGTTCGTACTACCGAGTAATCGTTTGTACCAACTAGTATATCGTTCGTACTACCGAGTAATCGTTTGTACCAACTAGTATATCGTTCGTACTACCGAGTAATCGTTTGTACCAACTAGTATATCGTTCGTACCACTGAGTAATCGTTTGTACCAACTAGTATATCGTTCGTACTACCGAGTAATCGTTTGTACCAACTAGTATATCGTTCGTACCACTGAGTAATCGTTTGTACCAACTAGTATATCGTTCGTACTACCGAGTAATCGTTTGTACCAACTAGAATATCGTTCGTACCACTGAGTAATCGTTTGTACCAACTAGTATATCGTTCGTACTACCGAGTAATCGTTTGTACCAACTAGTATATCGTTCGTACTACCGAGTAATCGTTTGTACCAACTAGTATATCGTTCGTACTACCGAGTAATCGTTTGTACTAACTAGTATATCGTTCGTACTATCGAGTAATCGTTTGTACCAACTAGTATATCGTTCGTACTACCGAGTAATCGTTTGTACCAACTAGTATATCGTTTGTACTACCGAGTAATCGTTTGTACCATCCAGTATATCGTTTGTACCCGTTCGTAACACCGTGAAATCGTTTTTAGTCGTTTGTACTAACTAGTATATCGTTCGTACCGCCGAGTGATTGTTTGTACCAACTAGTATACCGTTCGTACTACCGAGTAATCGTTCGTACCAACTAGTATACCGTTCGTAATATGGAGTAATCGTTTGTACCAACTAGTATATCGTTTGTACCTGTTCGTACCACCGTGAAATCGTTTTTAGTCGTTTGTACAGACTAGTATATCGTTCGTACCACCGAGCAATCGTTTGTACCAACTAGTATATCGTTCGTACTATCGAGTAATCGTTTGTACCAACTAGTATATCGTTCGTACTACCGAGTAATCGTTTGTACCAACAAGTATATCGTTCGTACTACCGAGTAATCGTTTGTACCAACTAGTATATCGTTTTTACCCGTTTGTACCACCGTGAAATCGTTTTCACTCGTTTGTACCAACTAGTATATCGTTCGTACCACCGAGTAATCGTTCGTACCAACTAGTATATGGTTCGTACTACCGAGTAATCGTTTGTACCAACTAGTATATCGTTTGTACTACCGATTAATCGTTTGTACCAACTAGTATATCGTTCGTACTACCGAGTAATCGTTTGTACCAACTAGTATATCGTTCGTACTACCAAGTAATCGTTTGTACCAACTAGTATATCATTTGTACCCGTTATTACCACCGTGAAATCGTTTTTACTCGTTTGTACCAACTAGTATATCGTTCGTACTACCGAGTAATCGGTTGTACCAACGAGTATATCGTTCGTACTACCGAGTAATCGTTTGTACCAACTAGTATATCGTTCGTACCACCGAGTAATCGTTTGTACCAACTACTATATCGTTCGTACTACCGAGTAATCGTTTGTAGCAACTAGTACATCGTTCGTACTACCGATCAATCGTTTGTACCAACTAGTATATCGTTCGTACTACCGAGAAATCGTTTGTACCAACTAGTATATCGTTCGTACCACCGAGTAATCGTTTGTACCAACTAGTATATCGTTCGTACTACCGAGTAATCGTTTGTACCAACTAGTATATCGTTCGTACTACCGAGTAATCGTTTGTACCAACTAGTATATCGTTCGTACCACCGAGTAATCGTTTGTACCAACTAGTATATCGTTCGTACTATCGAGTAATCGTTTGTACCAACTAGTATATCGTTCGTTCTACCGAGTAATCGTTTGTACCAACTAGTATATCGTTCGTACTACCGAGTAATCGTTTGTACCAACTATTATATCGTTTGTACCCGTTCGTAACACCGTGAAATCGTTTTTAGTCGTTTGTACTAACTAGTATATCGTTCGTACCGTCGAGTGATTGTTTGTACCAACTAGTATACCGTTCGTACTACCGAGTAATCGTTCGTACCAACTATTATACCGTTCGTAATATGGAGTAATCGTTTGTACCAACTAGTATATCGTTTGTACCTGTTCGTACCACCGTGAAATCGTTTTTAGTCGTTTGTACCGACTAGTTTATCGTTCGTACCACCGAGTAATCGTTTGTACCAACTAGTATATCGTTCGTACTATCGAGTAATCGTTTGTACCAACTAGTATATCGTTCGTACTACCGAGTAATCGTTTGTACCCACTAATATATCGTTCGTACTACCGAGTAATCGTTTGTACCAACTAGTATATCGTTTGTACCCGTTCGTAACACCGTGAAATCGTTTTTAGTCGTTTGTACTAACTAGTATATCGTTCGTACCACCGAGTGATTGTTTGTACCAACTAGTATACCGTTCGTACTACCGAGTAATCGTTCGTACCAACTAGTATACCGTTCGTACTACCGAGTAAACGTTTGTTCCAACTAGTATATCGTTCGTACTACCGTGTAATCGTTTGTACCAACTAGTTTATCGTTCGTACTACCGAGTAATCGTTTGTACCAAATAGTATATCGTTTGTACCCGTTTGTACCACGGTGAAATCGTTTTTACTCGTTTGTACCAACTAGTATATCGTTCGTACTACCGAGTAATCGTTTGTACCAACTAGTATATCGTTCGTACTACCGAGTAATCGTTTGTACTAACTAGTATATCGTTCGTACAACCGAGTAATCGTTTGTACCAAATAGTATATCGTTCGTACTACCGAGTAATCGTTCGTACCAACTAGTATATTGTTCGTACTACCGAGTAATCGTTTGTACCAACTAGTATATCGTTTGTACCCGTTTGTACTATTGTAAAATCGTTTTTACTCGTTTGTACCGACCAGTACATCGTTCGTACCACCGAGTAATCGTTTGTACCAACTAGTATATCGTTTGTGCTACCAAGTAATCGTTTGTACCAACTAGTATATCGTTTGTACTACCGAGTAATCGTTTGTACCAACTAGTATATCGTTCGTGCTACCGAGTAATCGTTTGTACCAACTAGTATATCGTTTGTACCCGTTTGTACCATCGTGAAATCGTTTTTACTCGTTTGTACCAACTAGTATATCGTTCGTACTACCAAGTAATCGTTTGTTCCAACTAGTATATCGTTCGTACTACCGAGTAATCGTTTGTACCAACTAGTATATCGTTCGTACTACCGAGTAATCGTTTGTACCAACTAGTATATCGTTCGTACTACCGAGTTATCGTTTGTACCAACTAGTATATCGTTCGTACCACCGAGTAATCGTTTGTACCAACTAGTATATCGTTCGTACTACCGAGTAATCGTTCGTACCAACTAGTATACCGTTCGTACTACCAAGTAATCGTTTGTACCAACTAGTATATCGTTTGTACCCGTTTGTACCACCGTGGATTCGTTTTTACTCGTTTGTACCGACCAGTACATCGTTCGTACCACCGAGTAATCGTTTGTACCGACTAGTATATCGTTTGTACCCGTTTGTACCACCGTGAAATCGTTTTTACTCGTTTGTACCGACCAGTACATCGTTCGGACCACCGAGTAATCGTTTGTACCAACTAGTATATCGTTCGTACCACCGAGTAATCGTTTGTACCAACTAGTATATCGTTCGTACTACCGAGTAATCGTTTGTACCAACTAGTATATCGTCCGTACCACCGAGTAATCGTTTGTACCAACTAGTATATCGTTTGTACACGTTTGTACCACCGTGAAATCGTTTTTACTCATTTGTACCAACTAGTATATCGTTTGTACCCGTTTGTAATACCGTGAAATCGTTTTTACTCGTTTGTACCGACCAGTACATCGTTCGTACCACCGAGTAATCGTTTGTACCGACTAGTATATCGTTTGTACCCGTTTGTACCACCGTGAAATCGTTTTTACTCGTTTGTACCGACCAGTACATCGTTCGTACCACCGAGTAATCGTTTGTACCAACTAGTATATCGTTCGTACCACCGAGTAATCGTTTGTACCAACTAGTATATCGTTCGTACTACCGAGTAATCGTTTGTACCAACTAGTATATCGTTTGTACCCGTTTGTACCACCGTGAAATCGTTTTTACTCGTTTGTACCAACTAGTATATCGTTTGTACCCGTTTGTACCACCGTGAAATCGTTTTTACTCGTTTGTACCGACCAGTACATCGTTCGTACCACCGAGTAATCGTTTGTACCAACTAGTATATCGTTCGTACCACCGAGTAATCGTTTGTACCAACTAGTATATCGTTCGTACTACCGAGTCATCGTTTGTACCAACTAGTATATCGTTCGTACCACCGAGTAATCGTTTGTACCAACTAGTATATCGTTCGTACTACCGAGTAATCGTTCGTCCCAACTAGTATACCGTTCGTAGTACCGAGTAATCATTTGTACCAACTAGTATATCGTTTGTACCCGTTTGTACCACCGTAAAATCGTTTTTACTCGTCTGTACCGACCAGTACATCGTTCGTACCACCGAGTAATCGTTTGTACCAACTAGTATATCGTTCGTACTACCGAGTAATCGTTTGTACCAACTAGTATATCGTTCGTACTACCGAGTAATCGTTTGTACCAACTAGTATATCGTTCGTACTACCGAGTAATCGTTTGTACCAACTAGTATATCATTCGTACTACCGAGTAATCGTTTGTACCAACAAGTATATCGTTCGTACCACCGAGTAATCGTTTGTACCAACTAGTATATCGTTCGTACTACCGAGTAATCGTTCGTACTAACTAGTATACCGTTCGTACTACCAAGTATTCGTTTGTACCAACTAGTATATCGTTTGTACCCGTTTGTACCACCGTGAAATCGTTTTTACTCGTTTGTACCGACCAGTACATCGTTCGTACCACCGAGTCATCGTTTGTACCGACTAGTATATCGTTTGTACCCGTTTGTACCACCGTGAAATCGTTTTTACTCGTTTGTACCGACCAGTACATCGTTCGTACCACCGAGTAATCGTTTGTACCAACTAGTATATCGTTCGTACCACCGAGTAATCGTTTGTACCAACTAGTATATCGTTCGTACTACCGAGTAATCGTTTGTACCAACTAGTATATCGTTTGTACCCGTTTGTACCACCGTGAAATCGTTTTTACTCGTTTGTACCAACTAGTATATCGTTTGTACCCGTTTGTACCACCGTGAAATCGTTTTTACTCGTTTGTACCGACCAGTACATCGTTCGTACCACCGAGTAATCGTTTGTACCAACTAGTATATCGTTCGTACTACCGAGTAATCGTTTGTACCAACTACTATATCGTTTGTACTACCGAGTAATCGTTTGTACCAACTAGTACATCGTTCGTACTACCGATTAATCGTTTGTTCCAACTAGTATATCGTTTGTACTACCGAGTAATCGTTTGTACCAACTAGTACATCGTTCGTACTACCGAGTAATCGTTTGTACCAACTAGTATATCGTTCGTACCACCGAGTAATCGTTTGTACCAACTAGTATCTCGTTCGTACTATCGAGTAATCGTTTGTACCAACTAGTATATCGTTCGTACTACCGAGTAATCGTTTGTACCAACTAGTATATCGTTCGTACTACCGGGTATCCGTTTGTACCAACTAGTATATCGTTCGTACTACCGAGTAATCGTTTGTACCAACTAGTATATCGTTCGTACTACCGAGTAATCGTTTGTACCAACTAGTATAACGTTTGTACCCGTTCGTAACACCATGAAATCGTTTTTAGTCGTTTGTACTAACTAGTATATCGTTTGTACCTGTTCGTACCACCGTGAAATCGTTTTTAGTCGTTTGTACCAACTAGTATATCGTTCGTACTACCGAGTAATCGTTTGTACCAACTAGTATATCGTTTGTACCCGTTCGTAACACCGTGAAATCGTTTTTAGTCGTTTGTACTAACTAGTATATCGTTCGTACCGTCGAGTGATTGTTTGTACCAACTAGTATACCGTTCGTACTACCGAGTAATCGTTCGTACCAACTATTATACCGTTCGTAATATGGAGTAATCGTTTGTACCAACTAGTATATCGTTTGTACCTGTTCGTACCACCGTGAAATCGTTTTTAGTCGTTTGTACCGACTAGTTTATCGTTCGTACCACCGAGTAATCGTTTGTACCAACTAGTATATCGTTCGTACTATCGAGTAATCGTTTGTACCAACTAGTATATCGTTCGTACTACCGAGTAATCGTTTGTACCCACTAATATATCGTTCGTACTACCGAGTAATCGTTTGTACCAACTAGTATATCGTTTGTACCCGTTCGTAACACCGTGAAATCGTTTTTAGTCGTTTGTACTAACTAGTATATCGTTCGTACCACCGAGTGATTGTTTGTACCAACTAGTATACCGTTCGTACTACCGAGTAATCGTTCGTACCAACTAGTATACCGTTCGTACTACCGAGTAAACGTTTGTTCCAACTAGTATATCGTTCGTACTACCGTGTAATCGTTTGTACCAACTAGTTTATCGTTCGTACTACCGAGTAATCGTTTGTACCAAATAGTATATCGTTTGTACCCGTTTGTACCACGGTGAAATCGTTTTTACTCGTTTGTACCAACTAGTATATCGTTCGTACTACCGAGTAATCGTTTGTACCAACTAGTATATCGTTCGTACTACCGAGTAATCGTTTGTACTAACTAGTATATCGTTCGTACAACCGAGTAATCGTTTGTACCAAATAGTATATCGTTCGTACTACCGAGTAATCGTTCGTACCAACTAGTATATTGTTCGTACTACCGAGTAATCGTTTGTACCAACTAGTATATCGTTTGTACCCGTTTGTACTATTGTAAAATCGTTTTTACTCGTTTGTACCGACCAGTACATCGTTCGTACCACCGAGTAATCGTTTGTACCAACTAGTATATCGTTTGTGCTACCAAGTAATCGTTTGTACCAACTAGTATATCGTTTGTACTACCGAGTAATCGTTTGTACCAACTAGTATATCGTTCGTGCTACCGAGTAATCGTTTGTACCAACTAGTATATCGTTTGTACCCGTTTGTACCATCGTGAAATCGTTTTTACTCGTTTGTACCAACTAGTATATCGTTCGTACTACCAAGTAATCGTTTGTTCCAACTAGTATATCGTTCGTACTACCGAGTAATCGTTTGTACCAACTAGTATATCGTTCGTACTACCGAGTAATCGTTTGTACCAACTAGTATATCGTTCGTACTACCGAGTTATCGTTTGTACCAACTAGTATATCGTTCGTACCACCGAGTAATCGTTTGTACCAACTAGTATATCGTTCGTACTACCGAGTAATCGTTCGTACCAACTAGTATACCGTTCGTACTACCAAGTAATCGTTTGTACCAACTAGTATATCGTTTGTACCCGTTTGTACCACCGTGGATTCGTTTTTACTCGTTTGTACCGACCAGTACATCGTTCGTACCACCGAGTAATCGTTTGTACCGACTAGTATATCGTTTGTACCCGTTTGTACCACCGTGAAATCGTTTTTACTCGTTTGTACCGACCAGTACATCGTTCGGACCACCGAGTAATCGTTTGTACCAACTAGTATATCGTTCGTACCACCGAGTAATCGTTTGTACCAACTAGTATATCGTTCGTACTACCGAGTAATCGTTTGTACCAACTAGTATATCGTCCGTACCACCGAGTAATCGTTTGTACCAACTAGTATATCGTTTGTACACGTTTGTACCACCGTGAAATCGTTTTTACTCATTTGTACCAACTAGTATATCGTTTGTACCCGTTTGTAATACCGTGAAATCGTTTTTACTCGTTTGTACCGACCAGTACATCGTTCGTACCACCGAGTAATCGTTTGTACCGACTAGTATATCGTTTGTACCCGTTTGTACCACCGTGAAATCGTTTTTACTCGTTTGTACCGACCAGTACATCGTTCGTACCACCGAGTAATCGTTTGTACCAACTAGTATATCGTTCGTACCACCGAGTAATCGTTTGTACCAACTAGTATATCGTTCGTACTACCGAGTAATCGTTTGTACCAACTAGTATATCGTTTGTACCCGTTTGTACCACCGTGAAATCGTTTTTACTCGTTTGTACCAACTAGTATATCGTTTGTACCCGTTTGTACCACCGTGAAATCGTTTTTACTCGTTTGTACCGACCAGTACATCGTTCGTACCACCGAGTAATCGTTTGTACCAACTAGTATATCGTTCGTACCACCGAGTAATCGTTTGTACCAACTAGTATATCGTTCGTACTACCGAGTCATCGTTTGTACCAACTAGTATATCGTTCGTACCACCGAGTAATCGTTTGTACCAACTAGTATATCGTTCGTACTACCGAGTAATCGTTCGTCCCAACTAGTATACCGTTCGTAGTACCGAGTAATCATTTGTACCAACTAGTATATCGTTTGTACCCGTTTGTACCACCGTAAAATCGTTTTTACTCGTCTGTACCGACCAGTACATCGTTCGTACCACCGAGTAATCGTTTGTACCAACTAGTATATCGTTCGTACTACCGAGTAATCGTTTGTACCAACTAGTATATCGTTCGTACTACCGAGTAATCGTTTGTACCAACTAGTATATCGTTCGTACTACCGAGTAATCGTTTGTACCAACTAGTATATCATTCGTACTACCGAGTAATCGTTTGTACCAACAAGTATATCGTTCGTACCACCGAGTAATCGTTTGTACCAACTAGTATATCGTTCGTACTACCGAGTAATCGTTCGTACTAACTAGTATACCGTTCGTACTACCAAGTATTCGTTTGTACCAACTAGTATATCGTTTGTACCCGTTTGTACCACCGTGAAATCGTTTTTACTCGTTTGTACCGACCAGTACATCGTTCGTACCACCGAGTCATCGTTTGTACCGACTAGTATATCGTTTGTACCCGTTTGTACCACCGTGAAATCGTTTTTACTCGTTTGTACCGACCAGTACATCGTTCGTACCACCGAGTAATCGTTTGTACCAACTAGTATATCGTTCGTACCACCGAGTAATCGTTTGTACCAACTAGTATATCGTTCGTACTACCGAGTAATCGTTTGTACCAACTAGTATATCGTTTGTACCCGTTTGTACCACCGTGAAATCGTTTTTACTCGTTTGTACCAACTAGTATATCGTTTGTACCCGTTTGTACCACCGTGAAATCGTTTTTACTCGTTTGTACCGACCAGTACATCGTTCGTACCACCGAGTAATCGTTTGTACCAACTAGTATATCGTTCGTACTACCGAGTAATCGTTTGTACCAACTACTATATCGTTTGTACTACCGAGTAATCGTTTGTACCAACTAGTACATCGTTCGTACTACCGATTAATCGTTTGTTCCAACTAGTATATCGTTTGTACTACCGAGTAATCGTTTGTACCAACTAGTACATCGTTCGTACTACCGAGTAATCGTTTGTACCAACTAGTATATCGTTCGTACCACCGAGTAATCGTTTGTACCAACTAGTATCTCGTTCGTACTATCGAGTAATCGTTTGTACCAACTAGTATATCGTTCGTACTACCGAGTAATCGTTTGTACCAACTAGTATATCGTTCGTACTACCGGGTATCCGTTTGTACCAACTAGTATATCGTTCGTACTACCGAGTAATCGTTTGTACCAACTAGTATATCGTTCGTACTACCGAGTAATCGTTTGTACCAACTAGTATAACGTTTGTACCCGTTCGTAACACCATGAAATCGTTTTTAGTCGTTTGTACTAACTAGTATATCGTTTGTACCTGTTCGTACCACCGTGAAATCGTTTTTAGTCGTTTGTACCAACTAGTATATCGTTCGTACTACCGAGTAATCGTTTGTACCAACTAGTATATCGTTTGTACCCGTTCGTAACACCGTGAAATCGTTTTTAGTCGTTTGTACTAACTAGTATATCGTTCGTACCACCGAGTGATTGTTTGTACCAACTAGTATACCGTTCGTACTACCGCGTAATCGTTCGTACCAACTAGTATACCGTTCGTAACATGGAGTAATCGTTTGTACCAACTAGTATATCGTTTGTACCTGTTCGTACCACCGTGAAATCGTTTTTAGTCGTTTGTACCAACTAGTATATCGTTCGTACCACCGAGTAATCGTTTGTACCAACTAGTATAGCGATCGTACTACCGAGTAATCGTTTGTACCAACTAGTATATCGTTTTTACCCGTTTGTACCACCGTGAAATCGTTTTCACTCGTTTGTACCGACCAGTACATCGTTCGTACCACCGAGTAATCGTTCGTACCAACTAGTATATGGTCCGTACTACCGAGTAATCGTTTGTACCAAGTAGTATATCGTTTGTACTACCGAGTAATCGTTTGTACCAACTAGTATATTATTTGTACCCGTTTGTACCACCGTGAAATCGTTTTTACTCGTTTGTACCAACTAGTATATCGTTCGTACTACCGAGTAATCGTTTGTACCAACTAGTATATCGTTTGTACCACCGAGTAATCGTTTGTACCAACTAGTATATCGTTCGTACTACCAAGTAATCGTTTGTACCAACTAGTATATCGTTTGTACCCGTTTGTACCATCGTGAAATCGTTTTTACTCGTTTGTACCAACTAGTATATCGTTCGTACTATCGAGTAATCGTTTGTACCAACTTGTATATCGTTCGTACCACCGAGTAATCGTTTGTACCAACTAGTATATCGTTCGTACTACCGAGTAATCGTTCGTACCAACTAGTATATCGTTCGTACTACCGAGTAATCGTTTGTACCAACTATTATATCGTTTGTACCCGTTTGTACGACCGTGAAATCGTTTTTACTCGTTTGTACCAACTTGTATATCGTTCGTACTACCGAGTAATCGTTTGTACCAACTAGTATTTCATTCGTACTACCGAGTAATCGTTTGTACCAACTAGTATATCGTTCGTACCACCGAGTAATCGTTTGTACCGACTAGTATATCGTTCGTACTACCGAGTAATCGTTCGTACCAACTAGTATACCGTTCGTACTACCGAGTAATCGTTTGTACCAACTAGTATATCGTTTGTACCCGTTTGTACGACCGTGAAATCGTTTTTACTCGTTTGTACCAACTTGTATATCGTTCGTACTACCGAGTAATCGTTTGTACCAACTAGTATTTCATTCGTACTACCGAGTAATCGTTTGTACCAACTAGTATATCGTTCGTACCACCGAGTAATCGTTTGTACCGACTAGTATATCGTTCGTACTACCGAGTAATCGTTCGTACCAACTAGTATACCGTTCGTACTACCGAGTAATCGTTTGTACCAACTAGTATATCGTTTGTACCCGTTTGTACCACCGTAAAATCGTTTTTACTCGTTTGTACCGACCAGTACATCGTTCGTACCACCGAGTAATCGTTTGTACCAACTAGTATATCGTTCGTACTACCGAGTAATCGTTTGTAGCAACTACTATATCGTTTGTACTACCGAGTAATCGTTTGTACCAACTAGTATATCGTTCGTACTACCGAGTAATAGTTTGTACCAACTAGTATATCGTTCGTACTACCGAGTAATCGTTTGTACCAACTAGTACATCGTTCGTACTACCGATTAATCGTTTGTACCAACTAGTATATCGTTCGTACTACCGAGTAATCGTTTGTACCAACTAGTATATCGTTCGTACCATCGATTAATCGTTTGTACCAACTAGTATATCGTTCGTACTACCGAGTAATCGTTTGTACCAACTAGTATATCGTTCGTACCACCGAGTAATCGTTTGTACCAACTAGTATCTCGTTCGTACTATCGAGTAATCGTTTGTACCAACTAGTATAGCGTTCGTACTACCGAGTAATCGTTTGTACCAACTAGTATATCGTTCGTACTACCGGGTATCCGTTTGTACCAACTAGTATATCGTTTGTACTACCGAGTAATCGTTTGTACCAACTAGTATATCGTTCGTACTACCGAGTAATCGTTTGTACCAACTAGTATAACGTTCCTACCCGTTTGTAACACCGTGAAATCGTTTTTAGTCGTTTGTACTAACTAGTATATCGTTCGTACCACCGAGTGATTGTTTGTACCAACTAGTATATTGTTCGTACTACCGAGTAATCGTTCGTACAAACTAGTATACCGTTCGTAATATGGAGTAATCGTTTGTACCAACTAGTATATCGTTTGTACCTGTTCGTACCACCGTGAAATCGTTTTTAGTCGTTTGTACCAACTAGTATATCGTTCGTACCACCGAGTAATCGTTTGTACCAACTAGTATATCGTTCGTACTATCGAGTAATTGTTTGTACCAACTAGTATATCGTTCGTACTACCGAGTAATCGTTTGTACCAACTAGTATATCGTTCGTACTACCGAGTAATCGTTTGTACCAACTAGTATATCGTTTGTACCCGTTCGTAACACCGTGAAATCGTTTTTAGTCGTTTGTACTAACTAGTATATCGTTCGTACCACCGAGTGATTGTTTGTACCAACTAGTATACCGTTCGTACTACCGAGTAATCGTTCGTACCAACTAGTATACCGTTCGTAATATGGAGTAATCGTTTGTACCAACTAGTATATCGTTTGTACCTGTTCGTACCACCGTGAAATCGTTTTTAGTCGTTTGTACCAACTAGTATATCGTTCGTACCACCGAGTAATCGTTTGTACCAACTAGTATAGCGTTCGTACTACCGAGTAATCGTTTGTACCAACTAGTATATCGTTTTTACCCGTTTGTACCACCGTGAAATCGTTTTCACTCGTTTGTACCGACCAGTACATCGTTCGTACCACCGAGTAATCGTTCGTACCAACTAGTATATGGTCCGTACTACCGAGTAATCGTTTGTACCAAGTAGTATATCGTTTGTACTACCGAGTAATCGTTTGTACCAACTAGTATATCATTTGTACCCGTTTGTACCACCGTGAAATCGTTTTTACTCGTTTGTACCGACTAGTATATCGTTCGTACTACCGAGTAATCGTTTGTACCAACTAGTATATCGTTCGTACTACCGAGTAATCGTTTGTACCAACTAGTATATCGTTTGTACCACCGAGTAATCGTTTGTACCAACTAGTATATCGTTCGTACTACCAAGTAATCGTTTGTACCAACTAGTATATCGTTTGTACCCGTTTGTACCATCGTGAAATCGTTTTTACTCGTTTGTACCAACTAGTATATCGTTCGTACTATCGAGTAATCGTTTGTACCAACTAGTATATCGTTCGTACTACCGAGTAATCGTTTGTACCAACTAGTATATCGTTCGTACCACCGAGTAATCGTTTGTACCAACTAGTATATCGTTTGTACCCGTTTGTATCATCGTGAAATCGTTTTTACTCGTTTGTACCAACTAGTATATCGTTCGTACTACCGAGTAATCGTTTGTACCAACTAGTATATCGTTCGTACTACCGAGTAATCGTTTGTACCAACTAGTATATCGTTCGTACTACCGAGTAATCGTTTGTACCAACTAGTATATCGTTCGTACTACCGAGTAATCGTTTGTACCAACTAGTATATCGTTCGTACCACCGAGTAATCGTTTGTACCAACTAGTATATCGTTCGTACTACCGAGTAATCGTTCGTACCAACTAGTATACCGTTCGTACTACCAAGTTATCGTTTGTACCAACTAGTATATCGTTTGTACCCGTTTGTACCACCGTGAAATCGTTTTTACTCGTTTGTACCGACCAGTACATCGTTCGTACCACCGAGTAATCGTTTGTACCAACTAGTATATCGTTCGTACTACCGAGTAATCGTTTGTACCAACTAGTATATCGTTTGTACCCGTTTGTACCATCCCGAAATCGTTTTTACTCGTTTGTACCAACTAGTATATCGTTCGTACTACCGAGTAATCGTTTGTACCAACTAGTATATCGTTCGTACTACCGAGTAATCGTTTGTACCAACTAGTATATCGTTCGTACTACCGAGTAATCGTTTGTACCAACTAGTATATCGTTCGTACTACCGAATAATCGTTTGTACCAACTAGTATATCGTTCGTACTACCGAGTAATCGTTTGTACCAACTAGTATATCGTTCGTACTACCGAGTAATCGTTTGTACCAACTAGTATATCGTTCGTACCACCGAGTAATCGTTTGTACCGACTAGTATATCGTTCGTACTACCGAGTAATCGTTTGTACCAACTAGTATATCGTTCGTACTACCGAATAATCGTTTGTACCAACTAGTATATCGTTCGTACTACCGAGTAATCGTTTGTACCAACTAGTATATCGTTCGTACTACCGAGTAATCGTTTGTACCAACTAGTATATCGTTCGTACCACCGAGTAATCGTTTGTACCAACTAGTATATCGTTTGTACCCGTTTGTACCATCGTAAAATCGTTTTTACTCGTTTGTACCAACTAGTATATCGTTCGTACTACCGAGCTATCGTTTGTACCAACTAGTATATCGTTTGTACCCATTTGTACCACCGTAAAATCGTTTCTACTCGTTTGTACCAACTAGTATATCGTTCGTACTACCGAGTAATCGTTTGTACCAACTAGTATATCGTTCGTACTACCGAGTAATCGTTTGTACTAACTAGTATATCGTTCGTACCACCGAGTAATCGTTTGTACAGACTAGTATATCGTTCGTACTACCGAGTAATCGTTTGTACCAACTAGTGTATCGTTTGTACCCGTTTGTACCACCGTGAAATCGTTTTTACTCGTTTGTACCAACTAGTATATCGTTCCTACTACCGAGTAATCGTTTGTACCAACTAGTGTATCGTTCGTACTACCGAGTAATCGTTTGTACCAACTAGTATATCGTTCGTACCACCGAGTAATCGTTTGTACAGACTAGTATATCGTTCGTACCACCGAGTAATCGTTTGTACCAACTAGTGTATCGTTTGTACCCGTTTGTACCACCGTGAAATCGTTTTTACTCGTTTGTACCAACTAGTATATCGTTCCTACTTCCGAGTAATCGTTTGTACCAACTAGTATATCGTCCGTACTACCGAGTTATCGTTTGTACCAACCAGTATATCGTTCGTACTACCGAGTAATCGTTCGTACCAACTAGTATATGGTTCGTACTACCGAGTAATCGTTTGTGCCAACTAGTATATCGTTTGTACTACCGATTAATCGTTTGTACCAACTAGTATATCGTTCGTACTACCGAGTAATCGTTTGTACCAACTAGTATATCGTTCGTACTACCAAGTAATCGTTTGTTCCAACTAGTATATCATTTGTACCCGTTATTACCACCGTGAAATCGTTTTTACTCGTTTGTACCAACTAGTATATCGTTCGTACTACCGAGTAATCGTTTGTACCAACTAGTATATCGTTCGTACTACCGAGTAATCGTTTGTACCAACTAGTATATCGTTCGTACCACCGAGTAATCGTTTGTACCAACTACTATATCGTTCGTACTACCGAGTAATCGTTTGTAGCAACTAGTACATCGTTCGTACTACCGATCAATCGTTTGTACCAACTAGTATATCGTTCGTACTACCGAGAAATCGTTTGTACCAACTAGTATATCGTTCGTACCACCGAGTAATCGTTTGTACCAACTAGTATATCGTTCGTACTACCGAGTAATCGTTTGCACCAACTAGTATATCGTTCGTACTACCGAGTAATCGTTTGTACCAACTATTATATCGTTTGTACCCGTTTGTACGACCGTGAAATCGTTTTTACTCGTTTGTACCAACTTGTATATCGTTCGTACTACCAAGTAATCGTTTGTACCAACTAGTATATCATTCGTACTACCAAGTAATCGTTTGTACCAACAAGTATATCGTTCGTACCACCGAGTAATCGTTCGTACTAACTAGTATACCGTTCGTACTACCAAGTAATCGTTTGTACCAACTATTATATCGTTTGTACCCGTTTGTACCACCGTGAAATCGTTTTTACTCGTTTGTACCGACCAGTACATCGTTCGTACCACCGAGTAATCGTTTGTACCGACTAGTATATCGTTCGTACTACCGAGTAATCGTTTGTACCAACTAGTATATCGTTCGTACTACCGGGTATCCGTTTGTACCAACTAGTATATCGTTCGTACTACCGAGTAATCGTTTGTACCAACTAGTATATCGTTCGTACTACCGAGTAATCGTTTGTACCAACTAGTATAACGTTTGTACCCGTTCGTAACACCGTGAAATCGTTTTTAGTCGTTTGTACTAACTAGTATATCGTTTGTACCTGTTCGTACCACCGTGAAATCGTTTTTAGTCGTTTGTACCAACTAGTATATCGTTCGTACTACCGAGTAATCGTTTGTACCAACTAGTATATCGTTTTTACCCGTTCGTAACACCGTGAAATCGTTTTTAGTCGTTTGTACTAACTAGTATATCGTTCGTACCACCGAGTGATTGTTTGTACCAACTAGTATACCGTTCGTACTACCGAGTAATCGTTCGTACCAACTAGTATACCGTTCGTAATATGGAGTAATCGTTTGTACCAACTAGTATATCGTTTGTACCTGTTCGTACCACCGTGAAATCGTTTTTAGTCGTTTGTACCAACTAGTATATCGTTCGTACCACCGAGTAATCGTTTGTACCAACTAGTATAGCGTTCGTACTACCGAGTAATCGTTTGTACCAACTAGTATATCGTTTTTACCCGTTTGTACCACCGTGAAATCGTTTTCACTCGTTTGTACCGACCAGTACATCGTTCGTACCACCGAGTAATCGTTCGTACCAACTAGTATATGGTCCGTACTACCGAGTAATCGTTTGTACCAAGTAGTATATCGTTTGTACTACCGAGTAATCGTTTGTACCAACTAGTATATCATTTGTACCCGTTTGTACCACCGTGAAATCGTTTTTACTCGTTTGTACCAACTAGTATATCGTTCGTACTACCGAGTAATCGTTTGTACCAACTAGTATATCGTTTGTACCACCGAGTAATCGTTTGTACCAACTAGTATATCGTTCGTACTACCAAGTAATCGTTTGTACCAACTAGTATATCGTTTGTACCCGTTTGTACCATCGTGAAATCGTTTTTACTCGTTTGTACCAACTAGTATATCGTTCGTACTATCGAGTAATCGTTTGTACCAACTAGTATATCGTTCGTACTACCGAGTAATCGTTTGTACCAACTAGTATATCGTTCGTACCACCGAGTAGTCGTTTGTACCAACTAGTATATCGTTTGTACCCGTTTGTACCACCGTGAAATCGTTTTTACTCGTTTGTACCGACCAGTACATCGTTCGTACCACCAAGTAATCGTTTGTACCAACTAATATATCGTTCGTACTACCGAGTAATCGTTTGTACCAACTAGTATATCGTTCGTACTACCGAGTAATCGTTTGTACCAACTAGTATATCGTTCGTACCACTGAGTAATCGTTTGTACCAACTAGTATATCGTTCGTACTACCGAGTAATCGTTTGTACCAATTAGTATATCGTTCGTACTACCGAGTAATCGTTTGTACCAACTAGTATATCGTTCGTACTACCGAGTAATCGTTTGTACCAACTAGTATATCGTTCGTACTACCGAGTAATCGTTTGTACCAACTAGTATATCGTTCGTACCACTGAGTAATCGTTTGTACCAACTAGTATATCGTTCGTACTACCGAGTAATCGTTTGTACCAACTAGTATATCGTTCGTACCACTGAGTAATCGTTTGTACCAACTAGTATATCGTTCGTACTACCGAGTAATCGTTTGTACCAACTAGTATATCGTTCGTACCACTGAGTAATCGTTTGTACCAACTAGTATATCGTTCGTACTACCGAGTAATCGTTTGTACCAACTAGTATATCGTTCGTACTACCGAGTAATCGTTTGTACCAACTAGTATATCGTTTGTTCTACCGAGTAATCGTTTGTACTAACTAGTATATCGTTCGTACTATCGAGTAATCGTTTGTACCGACTAGTATATCGTTCGTACTACCGAGTAATCGTTTGTACCAACTAGTATATCGTTCGTACTACCGAGTAATTGTTCGTACAAACTAGTATACCGTTCGTAATATGGAGTAATCGTTTGTACCAACTAGTATATCGTTTGTACCTGTTCGTACCACCGTGAAATCGTTTTTAGTCGTTTGTACCGACTAGTATATCGTTCGTACCACCGAGTAATCGTTTGTACCAACTAGTATAACGTTCGTACTATCGAGTAATCGTTTGTACCAACTAGTATATCGTTCGTACTACCGAGTAATCGTTTGTACCAACTAATATATCGTTCGTACTACCGAGTAATCGTTTGTACCAACTAGTATATCGTTTGTACCCGTTCGTAACACCGTAAAATCGTTTTTAGTCGTTTGTACTAACTAGTATATCGTTCGTACCACCGAGTGATTGTTTGTACCAACTAGTATACCGTTCGTACTACCGAGTAATCGTTCGTACCAACTAGTATACCGTTCGTACTACCGAGTAAACGTTTGTACCAACTAGTATATCGTTCGTACTACCGTGTAATCGTTTGTACCAACTAGTTTATCGTTCGTACTACCAAGTAATCGTTTGTACCAACTAGTATATCGTTTGTACCCGTTTGTACCACGGTGAAATCGTTTTTACTCGTTTGTACCAACTAGTATATCGTTCGTACTACCGGGTAATCGTTTGTACCAACTAGTATATCGTTCATACTACCGAGTAATCGTTTGTACCAACTAGTATATCGTTCGTACAACCGAGTAATCGTTTGTACCAAATAGTATATCGTTCGTACTACCGAGTAATCGTTCGTACCAACTAGTATATTGTTCGTACTACCGAGTAATCGTTTGTACCAACTAGTATATCGTTTGTACCCGTTTGTACCACCGTAAAATCGTTTTTACTCGTCTGTACCGACCAGTACATCGTTCGTACCACCGAGTAATCGTTTGTACCAACTAGTATATCGTTTGTACTACCAAGTAATCGTTTGTACCAACTAGTATATCGTTTGTACTACCGAGTAATCATTTGTACCAACTAGTATATCGTTCGTGCTACCGAGTAATCGTTTGTACCAACTAGTATATCGTTTGTACCCGTTTGTACCATCGTGAAATCGTTTTTACTCGTTTGTACCAACTAGTATATCGTTCGTACTACCGAGTAATCGTTTGTACCAACTAGTATATCGTTCGTACTACCGAGTAATCGTTTGTACCAACTAGTATATCGTTCGAACTACCGAGTGATCGTTTGTACCAACTAGTATATCGTTCGTACTACCGAGTTATCGTTTGTACCAACTAGTATATCGTTCGTACCACCGAGTAATCGTTTGTACCAACTAGTATATCGTTCGTACTACCGAGTAATCGTTCGTACCGACTAGTATACCGTTCGTACTACCAAGTAATCGTTTGTACCAACTAGTATATCGTTTGTACCCGTTTGTACCACCGTGGATTCGTTTTTACTCGTTTGTACCGACCAGTACATCGTTCGTACCACCGAGTAATCGTTTGTACCGACTAGTATATCGTTTGTACCCGTTTGTACCACCGTGAAATCGTTTTTACTCGTTTGTACCGACCAGTACATCGTTCGGACCACCGAGTAATCGTTTGTACAAACTAGTATATCGTTCGTACCACCGAGTAATCGTTTGTACCAACTAGTATATCGTTCGTACCACTGAGTAATCGTTTGTACCAACTAGTATATCGTTCGTACTACCGAGTAATCGTTTGTACCAACTAGTATATCGTTCGTACTACCGAGTAATCGTTTGTACCAACTAGTATATCGTTCGTACTACCGAGTAATCGTTTGGACTAACTAGTATATCGTTCGTACTATCGAGTAATCGTTTGTACCAACTAGTATATTGTTCGTACTACCGAGTAATCGTTTGTACCAACTAGTATATCGTTCGTACTACCGAGTAATCGTTTGTACCAACTAGTATATCGTTTGTACCCGTTTGTAACACCGTGAAATCGTTTTTAGTCGTTTGTACTAACTAGTATATCGTTCGTACCGCCGAGTGATTGTTTGTACCAACTAGTATACCGTTCGTACTACCGAGTAATCGTTCGTACCAACTAGTATACCGTTCGTAATATGAAGTAATCGTTTGTACCAACTAGTATATCGTTTGTACCCGTTTGTACCATCGTGAAATCGTTTTTACTCGTTTGTACCCACTAGTATATCGTTCGTACTACCGAGTCATCGTTTGTACCAACTAGTATATCGTTCGTACTACCGAGTAATCGTTTGTACCAACTAGTATATCGTTCGTACCACCGAGTAATCGTTTGTACCAACTACTATATCGTTCGTACTACCGAGTAATCGTTTGTAGCAACTAGTACATCGTTCGTACTACCGATCAATCGTGTGTTCCAACTAGTATATCGTTCGTACTACCGAGTAATCGTTTGCACCAACTAGTATATCGTTCGTACTACCGAGTAATCGTTTGTACCAACTATTATATCGTTTGTACCCGTTTGTACGACCGTGAAATCGTTTTTACTCGTTTGTACCAACTTGTATATCGTTCGTACTACCAAGTAATCGTTTGTACCAACTAGTATATCATTCGTACTACCAAGTAATCGTTTGTACCAACAAGTATATCGTTCGTACCACCGAGTAATCGTTCGTACTAACTAGTATACCGTTCGTACTACCAAGTAATCGTTTGTACCAACTATTATATCGTTTGTACCCGTTTGTACCACCGTGAAATCGTTTTTACTCGTTTGTACCGACCAGTACATCGTTCGTACCACCGAGTAATCGTTTGTACCGACTAGTATATCGTTCGTACTACCGAGTAATCGTTTGTACCAACTAGTATATCGTTCGTACTACCGGGTATCCGTTTGTACCAACTAGTATATCGTTCGTACTACCGAGTAATCGTTTGTACCAACTAGTATATCGTTCGTACTACCGAGTAATCGTTTGTACCAACTAGTATAACGTTTGTACCCGTTCGTAACACCGTGAAATCGTTTTTAGTCGTTTGTACTAACTAGTATATCGTTTGTACCTGTTCGTACCACCGTGAAATCGTTTTTAGTCGTTTGTACCAACTAGTATATCGTTCGTACTACCGAGTAATCGTTTGTACCAACTAGTATATCGTTTTTACCCGTTCGTAACACCGTGAAATCGTTTTTAGTCGTTTGTACTAACTAGTATATCGTTCGTACCACCGAGTGATTGTTTGTACCAACTAGTATACCGTTCGTACTACCGAGTAATCGTTCGTACCAACTAGTATACCGTTCGTAATATGGAGTAATCGTTTGTACCAACTAGTATATCGTTTGTACCTGTTCGTACCACCGTGAAATCGTTTTTAGTCGTTTGTACCAACTAGTATATCGTTCGTACCACCGAGTAATCGTTTGTACCAACTAGTATAGCGTTCGTACTACCGAGTAATCGTTTGTACCAACTAGTATATCGTTTTTACCCGTTTGTACCACCGTGAAATCGTTTTCACTCGTTTGTACCGACCAGTACATCGTTCGTACCACCGAGTAATCGTTCGTACCAACTAGTATATGGTCCGTACTACCGAGTAATCGTTTGTACCAAGTAGTATATCGTTTGTACTACCGAGTAATCGTTTGTACCAACTAGTATATCATTTGTACCCGTTTGTACCACCGTGAAATCGTTTTTACTCGTTTGTACCAACTAGTATATCGTTCGTACTACCGAGTAATCGTTTGTACCAACTAGTATATCGTTTGTACCACCGAGTAATCGTTTGTACCAACTAGTATATCGTTCGTACTACCAAGTAATCGTTTGTACCAACTAGTATATCGTTTGTACCCGTTTGTACCATCGTGAAATCGTTTTTACTCGTTTGTACCAACTAGTATATCGTTCGTACTATCGAGTAATCGTTTGTACCAACTAGTATATCGTTCGTACTACCGAGTAATCGTTTGTACCAACTAGTATATCGTTCGTACCACCGAGTAGTCGTTTGTACCAACTAGTATATCGTTTGTACCCGTTTGTACCACCGTGAAATCGTTTTTACTCGTTTGTACCGACCAGTACATCGTTCGTACCACCAAGTAATCGTTTGTACCAACTAATATATCGTTCGTACTACCGAGTAATCGTTTGTACCAACTAGTATATCGTTCGTACTACCGAGTAATCGTTTGTACCAACTAGTATATCGTTCGTACCACTGAGTAATCGTTTGTACCAACTAGTATATCGTTCGTACTACCGAGTAATCGTTTGTACCAATTAGTATATCGTTCGTACTACCGAGTAATCGTTTGTACCAACTAGTATATCGTTCGTACTACCGAGTAATCGTTTGTACCAACTAGTATATCGTTCGTACTACCGAGTAATCGTTTGTACCAACTAGTATATCGTTCGTACCACTGAGTAATCGTTTGTACCAACTAGTATATCGTTCGTACTACCGAGTAATCGTTTGTACCAACTAGTATATCGTTCGTACCACTGAGTAATCGTTTGTACCAACTAGTATATCGTTCGTACTACCGAGTAATCGTTTGTACCAACTAGTATATCGTTCGTACCACTGAGTAATCGTTTGTACCAACTAGTATATCGTTCGTACTACCGAGTAATCGTTTGTACCAACTAGTATATCGTTCGTACTACCGAGTAATCGTTTGTACCAACTAGTATATCGTTTGTTCTACCGAGTAATCGTTTGTACTAACTAGTATATCGTTCGTACTATCGAGTAATCGTTTGTACCGACTAGTATATCGTTCGTACTACCGAGTAATCGTTTGTACCAACTAGTATATCGTTCGTACTACCGAGTAATTGTTCGTACAAACTAGTATACCGTTCGTAATATGGAGTAATCGTTTGTACCAACTAGTATATCGTTTGTACCTGTTCGTACCACCGTGAAATCGTTTTTAGTCGTTTGTACCGACTAGTATATCGTTCGTACCACCGAGTAATCGTTTGTACCAACTAGTATAACGTTCGTACTATCGAGTAATCGTTTGTACCAACTAGTATATCGTTCGTACTACCGAGTAATCGTTTGTACCAACTAATATATCGTTCGTACTACCGAGTAATCGTTTGTACCAACTAGTATATCGTTTGTACCCGTTCGTAACACCGTAAAATCGTTTTTAGTCGTTTGTACTAACTAGTATATCGTTCGTACCACCGAGTGATTGTTTGTACCAACTAGTATACCGTTCGTACTACCGAGTAATCGTTCGTACCAACTAGTATACCGTTCGTACTACCGAGTAAACGTTTGTACCAACTAGTATATCGTTCGTACTACCGTGTAATCGTTTGTACCAACTAGTTTATCGTTCGTACTACCAAGTAATCGTTTGTACCAACTAGTATATCGTTTGTACCCGTTTGTACCACGGTGAAATCGTTTTTACTCGTTTGTACCAACTAGTATATCGTTCGTACTACCGGGTAATCGTTTGTACCAACTAGTATATCGTTCATACTACCGAGTAATCGTTTGTACCAACTAGTATATCGTTCGTACAACCGAGTAATCGTTTGTACCAAATAGTATATCGTTCGTACTACCGAGTAATCGTTCGTACCAACTAGTATATTGTTCGTACTACCGAGTAATCGTTTGTACCAACTAGTATATCGTTTGTACCCGTTTGTACCACCGTAAAATCGTTTTTACTCGTCTGTACCGACCAGTACATCGTTCGTACCACCGAGTAATCGTTTGTACCAACTAGTATATCGTTTGTACTACCAAGTAATCGTTTGTACCAACTAGTATATCGTTTGTACTACCGAGTAATCATTTGTACCAACTAGTATATCGTTCGTGCTACCGAGTAATCGTTTGTACCAACTAGTATATCGTTTGTACCCGTTTGTACCATCGTGAAATCGTTTTTACTCGTTTGTACCAACTAGTATATCGTTCGTACTACCGAGTAATCGTTTGTACCAACTAGTATATCGTTCGTACTACCGAGTAATCGTTTGTACCAACTAGTATATCGTTCGAACTACCGAGTGATCGTTTGTACCAACTAGTATATCGTTCGTACTACCGAGTTATCGTTTGTACCAACTAGTATATCGTTCGTACCACCGAGTAATCGTTTGTACCAACTAGTATATCGTTCGTACTACCGAGTAATCGTTCGTACCGACTAGTATACCGTTCGTACTACCAAGTAATCGTTTGTACCAACTAGTATATCGTTTGTACCCGTTTGTACCACCGTGGATTCGTTTTTACTCGTTTGTACCGACCAGTACATCGTTCGTACCACCGAGTAATCGTTTGTACCGACTAGTATATCGTTTGTACCCGTTTGTACCACCGTGAAATCGTTTTTACTCGTTTGTACCGACCAGTACATCGTTCGGACCACCGAGTAATCGTTTGTACAAACTAGTATATCGTTCGTACCACCGAGTAATCGTTTGTACCAACTAGTATATCGTTCGTACCACTGAGTAATCGTTTGTACCAACTAGTATATCGTTCGTACTACCGAGTAATCGTTTGTACCAACTAGTATATCGTTCGTACTACCGAGTAATCGTTTGTACCAACTAGTATATCGTTCGTACTACCGAGTAATCGTTTGGACTAACTAGTATATCGTTCGTACTATCGAGTAATCGTTTGTACCAACTAGTATATTGTTCGTACTACCGAGTAATCGTTTGTACCAACTAGTATATCGTTCGTACTACCGAGTAATCGTTTGTACCAACTAGTATATCGTTTGTACCCGTTTGTAACACCGTGAAATCGTTTTTAGTCGTTTGTACTAACTAGTATATCGTTCGTACCGCCGAGTGATTGTTTGTACCAACTAGTATACCGTTCGTACTACCGAGTAATCGTTCGTACCAACTAGTATACCGTTCGTAATATGAAGTAATCGTTTGTACCAACTAGTATATCGTTTGTACCCGTTTGTACCATCGTGAAATCGTTTTTACTCGTTTGTACCCACTAGTATATCGTTCGTACTACCGAGTCATCGTTTGTACCAACTAGTATATCGTTCGTACTACCGAGTAATCGTTTGTACCAACTAGTATATCGTTCGTACCACCGAGTAATCGTTTGTACCAACTACTATATCGTTCGTACTACCGAGTAATCGTTTGTAGCAACTAGTACATCGTTCGTACTACCGATCAATCGTGTGTTCCAACTAGTATATCGTTCGTACTACCGAGAAATCGTTTGTACCAACTAGTATATCGTTCGTACCACTGAGTAATCGTTTGTACCAACTAGTATCTCGTTCGTACTATCGAGTAATCGTTTGTACCAACTAGTATATCGTTCGTACTACCGAGTAATCGTTTGTACCAACTAGTATATCGTTCGTACTACCGGGTATCCGTTTGTACCAACTAGTATATCGTTCGTACTACCGAGTAATCGTTTGTACCAACTAGTATATCGTTCGTACTACCGAGTAATCGTTTGTACCAACTAGTATAACGTTTGTACCTGTTCGTACCACCGTAAAATCGTTTTCAGTCGTTTGTACCAACTAGTATATCGTTCGTACCACCGAGTAATCGTTTGTACCAACTAGTATATCATTCGTACTATCGAGTAATTGTTTGTACCAACTAGTATATCGTTCGTACTACCGAGTAATCGTTTGTACCAACTAGTATATCGTTCGTACTACCGAGTAATCGGTTGTACCAACTAGTATATCGTTTGTACCCGTTCGTAACACCGTGAAATCGTTTTTAGTCGTTTGTACTAACTCGTATATCGTTCGTACCACCGAGTGATTGTTTGTACCAACTAGTATACCGTTCGTACTACCGAGTAATCGTTCGTACCAACTAGTATACCGTTCGTAATATGGAGTAATCGTTTGTACCAACTAGTATATCGTTTGTACCTGTTCGTACCACCGTGAAATCGTTTTTAGTCGTTTGTACCAACTAGTATATCGTTCGTACCACCGAGTAATCGTTTGTACCAACTAGTATAGCGTTCGTACTACCGAGTAATCGTTTGTACCCACTAGTATATCGTTTTTACCCGTTTGTACCACCGTGAAATCGTTTTCACTCGTTTGTACCGACCAGTACATCGTTCGTACTACCGAGTAATCGTTCGTACCAACTAGTATATGGTCCGTACTACCGAGTAATCGTTTGTACCAAGTAGTATATCGTTTGTACTACCGAGTAATCGTTTGTACCAACTAGTATATCATTTGTACCCGTTTGTACCACCGTGAAATCGTTTTTACTCGTTTGTACCAACTAGTATATCGTTCGTACTACCGAGTAATCGTTTGTACCAACTAGTATATCGTTCGTACTACCGAGTAATCGTTTGTACCAACTAGTATATCGTTTGTACCACCGAGTAATCGTTTGTACCAACTAGTATATCGTTTGTACTACCAAGTAATCGTTCGTACCAACTAGTATATCGTTTGTACCCGTTTGTACCATCGTGAAATCGTTTTTACTCGTTTGTACCAACTAGTATATCGTTTGTACTATCGAGTAATTGTTTGTACCAACTAGTATATCGTTCGTACTACCGAGTAATCGTTTGTACCAACTAGTATATCGTTCGTACCACCGAGTAATCGTTTGTACCAACTGGTATATCGTTCGTACTACCGAGTAATCGTTCGTACCAACTAGTATACCGTTTGTACTACCAAGTAATCGTTTGTACCAACTAGTATATCGTTTGTACCCGTTTGTACCACCGTGGATTCGTTTTTACTCGTTTGTACCGACCAGTACATCGTTCGTACCACCGAGTAATCGTTTGTACCAACTAGTATATCGTTCGTACTACCGAGTAATCGTTCGTACCAACTAGTATACCGTTTGTACTACCGAGTAATCGTTTGTACCAACTAGTATATCGTTCGTACTACCGTGTAATCGTTTGTACCAACTAGTATATCGTTTGTACTACCGAGTAATCGTTTGTACCAACTAGTATATCGTTTGTACCCGTTTGTACCACCGTGAAATCGTTTCTACTCGTTTGTACCAACTAGTATATCGTTCGTACTACCGTGTAATCGTTTGTACCAACTAGTATATCGTTCGTACTACCGAGTAATCGTTTGTACCAACTAGTATATCGTTCGTACCACCGAGTAATCGTTTGTACCAACTAGTATATCGTTCGTACCACCGAGTAATCGTTTGTACCAACTAGTATATCGTTCGTACTACCGAGTAATCGTTTGTACCAACTAGTATATCGTTCGTACTACCGAGTAATCGTTTGTACCAACTAGTATATCGTTTGTACCCGTTTGTACCACCGTGAAATCGTTTTTACTCGTTTGTACCAACTAGTATATCGTTTGTACCCGTTTGTACCACCGTGAAATCGTTTTTACTCGTTTGTACCGACCAGTACATCGTTCGTACCACCGAGTAATCGTTTGTACCAACTAGTATATCGTTCGTACCACCGAGTAATCGTTTGTACCAACTAGTATATCGTTCGTACTACCGGGTATCCGTTTGTACCAACTAGTATATCGTTCGTACTACCGAGTAATCGTTTGTACCAACTAGTATATCGTTCGTACCACCGAGTAATCGTTTGTACCAACTAGTATATGGTTCGTACTACCGAGTAATCGTTTGTACCAACTAGTATATCGTTTGTACTACCGATTAATCGTTTGTACCAACTAGTATATCGTTCGTACTACCGAGTAATCGTTTGTACCAACTAGTATATCATTCGTACTACCAAGTAATCGTTTGTTCCAACTAGTATATCATTTGTACCCGTTATTACCACCGTGAAATCGTTTTTACTCGTTTGTACCAACTAGTATATCGTTCGTACTACCGAGTAATCGTTTGTACCAACTAGTATATCGTTCGTACTAGCGAGTAATCGTTTGTACCAACTAGTATATCGTTCGTACCACCGAGTAATCGTTTGTACCAACTACTATATCGTTCGTACTACCGAGTAATCGTTTGTAGCAACTAGTACATCGTTCGTACTACCGATCAATCGTGTGTTCCAACTAGTATATCGTTCGTACTACCGAGAAATCGTTTGTACCAACTAGTATATCGTTCGTACCACTGAGTAATCGTTTGTACCAACTAGTATATCGTTCGTACTACCGAGTAATCGTTTGTACCAACTAGTATATCGTTCGTACTACCGAGTAATCGTTTGTACCAACTAGTATATCGTTCGTACTACCGAGTAATCGTTTGTACCAACTAGTATATCGTTCGTACTACCGAGTAATCGTTTGTACCAACTAGTATATCGTTCGTACCACTGAGTAATCGTTTGTACCAACTAGTATATCGTTCGTACTACCGAGTAATCGTTTGTACCAACTAGTATATCGTTCGTACCACTGAGTAATCGTTTGTACCAACTAGTATATCGTTCGTACTACCGAGTAATCGTTTGTACCAACTAGTATATCGTTCGTACCACTGAGTAATCGTTTGTACCAACTAGTATATCGTTCGTACTACCGAGTAATCGTTTGTACCAACTAGTATATCGTTCGTACTACCGAGTAATCGTTTGTACCAACTAGTATATCGTTCGTACTACCGAGTAATCGTTTGTACTAACTAGTATATCGTTCGTACTATCGAGTAATCGTTTGTACCAACTAGTATATCGTTCGTACTACCGAGTAATCGTTTGTACCAACTAGTATATCGTTTGTACTACCGAGTAATCGTTTGTACCATCCAGTATATCGTTTGTACCCGTTCGTAACACCGTGAAATCGTTTTTAGTCGTTTGTACTAACTAGTATATCGTTCGTACCGCCGAGTGATTGTTTGTACCAACTAGTATACCGTTCGTACTACCGAGTAATCGTTCGTACCAACTAGTATACCGTTCGTAATATGGAGTAATCGTTTGTACCAACTAGTATATCGTTTGTACCTGTTCGTACCACCGTGAAATCGTTTTTAGTCGTTTGTACAGACTAGTATATCGTTCGTACCACCGAGCAATCGTTTGTACCAACTAGTATATCGTTCGTACTATCGAGTAATCGTTTGTACCAACTAGTATATCGTTCGTACTACCGAGTAATCGTTTGTACCAACAAGTATATCGTTCGTACTACCGAGTAATCGTTTGTACCAACTAGTATATCGTTTTTACCCGTTTGTACCACCGTGAAATCGTTTTCACTCGTTTGTACCAACTAGTATATCGTTCGTACCACCGAGTAATCGTTCGTACCAACTAGTATATGGTTCGTACTACCGAGTAATCGTTTGTACCAACTAGTATATCGTTTGTACTACCGATTAATCGTTTGTACCAACTAGTATATCGTTCGTACTACCGAGTAATCGTTTGTACCAACTAGTATATCGTTCGTACTACCAAGTAATCGTTTGTACCAACTAGTATATCATTTGTACCCGTTATTACCACCGTGAAATCGTTTTTACTCGTTTGTACCAACTAGTATATCGTTCGTACTACCGAGTAATCGGTTGTACCAACTAGTATATCGTTCGTACTACCGAGTAATCGTTTGTACCAACTAGTATATCGTTCGTACCACCGAGTAATCGTTTGTACCAACTACTATATCGTTCGTACTACCGAGTAATCGTTTGTAGCAACTAGTACATCGTTCGTACTACCGATCAATCGTTTGTACCAACTAGTATATCGTTCGTACTACCGAGAAATCGTTTGTACCAACTAGTATATCGTTCGTACCACCGAGTAATCGTTTGTACCAACTAGTATATCGTTCGTACTACCGAGTAATCGTTTGTACCAACTAGTATATCGTTCGTACTACCGAGTAATCGTTTGTACCAACTAGTATATCGTTCGTACCACCGAGTAATCGTTTGTACCAACTAGTATATCGTTCGTACTATCGAGTAATCGTTTGTACCAACTAGTATATCGTTCGTTCTACCGAGTAATCGTTTGTACCAACTAGTATATCGTTCGTACTACCGAGTAATCGTTTGTACCAACTATTATATCGTTTGTACCCGTTCGTAACACCGTGAAATCGTTTTTAGTCGTTTGTACTAACTAGTATATCGTTCGTACCGTCGAGTGATTGTTTGTACCAACTAGTATACCGTTCGTACTACCGAGTAATCGTTCGTACCAACTATTATACCGTTCGTAATATGGAGTAATCGTTTGTACCAACTAGTATATCGTTTGTACCTGTTCGTACCACCGTGAAATCGTTTTTAGTCGTTTGTACCGACTAGTTTATCGTTCGTACCACCGAGTAATCGTTTGTACCAACTAGTATATCGTTCGTACTATCGAGTAATCGTTTGTACCAACTAGTATATCGTTCGTACTACCGAGTAATCGTTTGTACCCACTAATATATCGTTCGTACTACCGAGTAATCGTTTGTACCAACTAGTATATCGTTTGTACCCGTTCGTAACACCGTGAAATCGTTTTTAGTCGTTTGTACTAACTAGTATATCGTTCGTACCACCGAGTGATTGTTTGTACCAACTAGTATACCGTTCGTACTACCGAGTAATCGTTCGTACCAACTAGTATACCGTTCGTACTACCGAGTAAACGTTTGTTCCAACTAGTATATCGTTCGTACTACCGTGTAATCGTTTGTACCAACTAGTTTATCGTTCGTACTACCGAGTAATCGTTTGTACCAAATAGTATATCGTTTGTACCCGTTTGTACCACGGTGAAATCGTTTTTACTCGTTTGTACCAACTAGTATATCGTTCGTACTACCGAGTAATCGTTTGTACCAACTAGTATATCGTTCGTACTACCGAGTAATCGTTTGTACTAACTAGTATATCGTTCGTACAACCGAGTAATCGTTTGTACCAAATAGTATATCGTTCGTACTACCGAGTAATCGTTCGTACCAACTAGTATATTGTTCGTACTACCGAGTAATCGTTTGTACCAACTAGTATATCGTTTGTACCCGTTTGTACTATTGTAAAATCGTTTTTACTCGTTTGTACCGACCAGTACATCGTTCGTACCACCGAGTAATCGTTTGTACCAACTAGTATATCGTTTGTGCTACCAAGTAATCGTTTGTACCAACTAGTATATCGTTTGTACTACCGAGTAATCGTTTGTACCAACTAGTATATCGTTCGTGCTACCGAGTAATCGTTTGTACCAACTAGTATATCGTTTGTACCCGTTTGTACCATCGTGAAATCGTTTTTACTCGTTTGTACCAACTAGTATATCGTTCGTACTACCAAGTAATCGTTTGTTCCAACTAGTATATCGTTCGTACTACCGAGTAATCGTTTGTACCAACTAGTATATCGTTCGTACTACCGAGTAATCGTTTGTACCAACTAGTATATCGTTCGTACTACCGAGTTATCGTTTGTACCAACTAGTATATCGTTCGTACCACCGAGTAATCGTTTGTACCAACTAGTATATCGTTCGTACTACCGAGTAATCGTTCGTACCAACTAGTATACCGTTCGTACTACCAAGTAATCGTTTGTACCAACTAGTATATCGTTTGTACCCGTTTGTACCACCGTGGATTCGTTTTTACTCGTTTGTACCGACCAGTACATCGTTCGTACCACCGAGTAATCGTTTGTACCGACTAGTATATCGTTTGTACCCGTTTGTACCACCGTGAAATCGTTTTTACTCGTTTGTACCGACCAGTACATCGTTCGGACCACCGAGTAATCGTTTGTACCAACTAGTATATCGTTCGTACCACCGAGTAATCGTTTGTACCAACTAGTATATCGTTCGTACTACCGAGTAATCGTTTGTACCAACTAGTATATCGTCCGTACCACCGAGTAATCGTTTGTACCAACTAGTATATCGTTTGTACACGTTTGTACCACCGTGAAATCGTTTTTACTCATTTGTACCAACTAGTATATCGTTTGTACCCGTTTGTAATACCGTGAAATCGTTTTTACTCGTTTGTACCGACCAGTACATCGTTCGTACCACCGAGTAATCGTTTGTACCGACTAGTATATCGTTTGTACCCGTTTGTACCACCGTGAAATCGTTTTTACTCGTTTGTACCGACCAGTACATCGTTCGTACCACCGAGTAATCGTTTGTACCAACTAGTATATCGTTCGTACCACCGAGTAATCGTTTGTACCAACTAGTATATCGTTCGTACTACCGAGTAATCGTTTGTACCAACTAGTATATCGTTTGTACCCGTTTGTACCACCGTGAAATCGTTTTTACTCGTTTGTACCAACTAGTATATCGTTTGTACCCGTTTGTACCACCGTGAAATCGTTTTTACTCGTTTGTACCGACCAGTACATCGTTCGTACCACCGAGTAATCGTTTGTACCAACTAGTATATCGTTCGTACCACCGAGTAATCGTTTGTACCAACTAGTATATCGTTCGTACTACCGAGTCATCGTTTGTACCAACTAGTATATCGTTCGTACCACCGAGTAATCGTTTGTACCAACTAGTATATCGTTCGTACTACCGAGTAATCGTTCGTCCCAACTAGTATACCGTTCGTAGTACCGAGTAATCATTTGTACCAACTAGTATATCGTTTGTACCCGTTTGTACCACCGTAAAATCGTTTTTACTCGTCTGTACCGACCAGTACATCGTTCGTACCACCGAGTAATCGTTTGTACCAACTAGTATATCGTTCGTACTACCGAGTAATCGTTTGTACCAACTAGTATATCGTTCGTACTACCGAGTAATCGTTTGTACCAACTAGTATATCGTTCGTACTACCGAGTAATCGTTTGTACCAACTAGTATATCATTCGTACTACCGAGTAATCGTTTGTACCAACAAGTATATCGTTCGTACCACCGAGTAATCGTTTGTACCAACTAGTATATCGTTCGTACTACCGAGTAATCGTTCGTACTAACTAGTATACCGTTCGTACTACCAAGTATTCGTTTGTACCAACTAGTATATCGTTTGTACCCGTTTGTACCACCGTGAAATCGTTTTTACTCGTTTGTACCGACCAGTACATCGTTCGTACCACCGAGTCATCGTTTGTACCGACTAGTATATCGTTTGTACCCGTTTGTACCACCGTGAAATCGTTTTTACTCGTTTGTACCGACCAGTACATCGTTCGTACCACCGAGTAATCGTTTGTACCAACTAGTATATCGTTCGTACCACCGAGTAATCGTTTGTACCAACTAGTATATCGTTCGTACTACCGAGTAATCGTTTGTACCAACTAGTATATCGTTTGTACCCGTTTGTACCACCGTGAAATCGTTTTTACTCGTTTGTACCAACTAGTATATCGTTTGTACCCGTTTGTACCACCGTGAAATCGTTTTTACTCGTTTGTACCGACCAGTACATCGTTCGTACCACCGAGTAATCGTTTGTACCAACTAGTATATCGTTCGTACTACCGAGTAATCGTTTGTACCAACTACTATATCGTTTGTACTACCGAGTAATCGTTTGTACCAACTAGTACATCGTTCGTACTACCGATTAATCGTTTGTTCCAACTAGTATATCGTTTGTACTACCGAGTAATCGTTTGTACCAACTAGTACATCGTTCGTACTACCGAGTAATCGTTTGTACCAACTAGTATATCGTTCGTACCACCGAGTAATCGTTTGTACCAACTAGTATCTCGTTCGTACTATCGAGTAATCGTTTGTACCAACTAGTATATCGTTCGTACTACCGAGTAATCGTTTGTACCAACTAGTATATCGTTCGTACTACCGGGTATCCGTTTGTACCAACTAGTATATCGTTCGTACTACCGAGTAATCGTTTGTACCAACTAGTATATCGTTCGTACTACCGAGTAATCGTTTGTACCAACTAGTATAACGTTTGTACCCGTTCGTAACACCATGAAATCGTTTTTAGTCGTTTGTACTAACTAGTATATCGTTTGTACCTGTTCGTACCACCGTGAAATCGTTTTTAGTCGTTTGTACCAACTAGTATATCGTTCGTACTACCGAGTAATCGTTTGTACCAACTAGTATATCGTTTGTACCCGTTCGTAACACCGTGAAATCGTTTTTAGTCGTTTGTACTAACTAGTATATCGTTCGTACCACCGAGTGATTGTTTGTACCAACTAGTATACCGTTCGTACTACCGCGTAATCGTTCGTACCAACTAGTATACCGTTCGTAACATGGAGTAATCGTTTGTACCAACTAGTATATCGTTTGTACCTGTTCGTACCACCGTGAAATCGTTTTTAGTCGTTTGTACCAACTAGTATATCGTTCGTACCACCGAGTAATCGTTTGTACCAACTAGTATAGCGATCGTACTACCGAGTAATCGTTTGTACCAACTAGTATATCGTTTTTACCCGTTTGTACCACCGTGAAATCGTTTTCACTCGTTTGTACCGACCAGTACATCGTTCGTACCACCGAGTAATCGTTCGTACCAACTAGTATATGGTCCGTACTACCGAGTAATCGTTTGTACCAAGTAGTATATCGTTTGTACTACCGAGTAATCGTTTGTACCAACTAGTATATTATTTGTACCCGTTTGTACCACCGTGAAATCGTTTTTACTCGTTTGTACCAACTAGTATATCGTTCGTACTACCGAGTAATCGTTTGTACCAACTAGTATATCGTTTGTACCACCGAGTAATCGTTTGTACCAACTAGTATATCGTTCGTACTACCAAGTAATCGTTTGTACCAACTAGTATATCGTTTGTACCCGTTTGTACCATCGTGAAATCGTTTTTACTCGTTTGTACCAACTAGTATATCGTTCGTACTATCGAGTAATCGTTTGTACCAACTAGTATATCGTTCGTACTACCGAGTAATCGTTTGTACCAACTAGTATATCGTTCGTACCACCGAGTAGTCGTTTGTACCAACTAGTATATCGTTTGTACCCGTTTGTACCACCGTGAAATCGTTTTTACTCGTTTGTACCGACCAGTACATCGTTCGTACCACCAAGTAATCGTTTGTACCAACTAATATATCGTTCGTACTACCGAGTAATCGTTTGTACCAACTAGTATATCGTTCGTACTACCGAGTAATCGTTTGTACCAACTAGTATATCGTTCGTACCACTGAGTAATCGTTTGTACCAACTAGTATATCGTTCGTACTACCGAGTAATCGTTTGTACCAATTAGTATATCGTTCGTACTACCGAGTAATCGTTTGTACCAACTAGTATATCGTTCGTACTACCGAGTAATCGTTTGTACCAACTAGTATATCGTTCGTACTACCGAGTAATCGTTTGTACCAACTAGTATATCGTTCGTACCACTGAGTAATCGTTTGTACCAACTAGTATATCGTTCGTACTACCGAGTAATCGTTTGTACCAACTAGTATATCGTTTGTACCTGTTCGTACCACCGTGAAATCGTTTTTAGTCGTTTGTACCGACTAGTATATCGTTCGTACCACCGAGTAATCGTTTGTACCAACTAGTATAACGTTCGTACTATCGAGTAATCGTTTGTACCAACTAGTATATCGTTCGTACTACCGAGTAATCGTTTGTACCAACTAATATATCGTTCGTACTACCGAGTAATCGTTTGTACCAACTAGTATATCGTTTGTACCCGTTCGTAACACCGTAAAATCGTTTTTAGTCGTTTGTACTAACTAGTATATCGTTCGTACCACCGAGTGATTGTTTGTACCAACTAGTATACCGTTCGTACTACCGAGTAATCGTTCGTACCAACTAGTATACCGTTCGTAATATGGAGTAATCGTTTGTACCAACTAGTATATCGTTTGTACCTGTTCGTACCACCGTGAAATCGTTTTTAGTCGTTTGTACCAACTAGTATATCGTTCGTACCACCGAGTAATCGTTTGTACCAACTAGTATAGCGTTCGTACTACCGAGTAATCGTTTGTACCAACTAGTATATCATTCGTACTACCGAGTAATCGTTTGTACCAACAAGTATATCGTTCGTACCACCGAGTAATCGTTTGTACCAACTAGTATATCGTTCGTACTACCGAGTAATCGTTCGTACTAACTAGTATACCGTTCGTACTACCAAGTATTCGTTTGTACCAACTAGTATATCGTTTGTACCCGTTTGTACCACCGTGAAATCGTTTTTACTCGTTTGTACCGACCAGTACATCGTTCGTACCACCGAGTAATCGTTTGTACCAACTAGTATATCGTTCGTACCACCGAGTAATCGTTTGTACCAACTAGTATATCGTTCGTACTACCGAGTAATCGTTTGTACCAACTAGTATATCGTTTGTACCCGTTTGTACCACCGTGAAATCGTTTTTACTCGTTTGTACCAACTAGTATATCGTTTGTACCCGTTTGAACCACCGTGAAATCGTTTTTACTCGTTTGTACCGACCAGTACATCGTTCGTACCACCGAGTAATCGTTTGTACCAACTAGTATATCGTTCGTACTACCGAGTAATCGTTTGTACCAACTACTATATCGTTTGTACTACCGAGTAATCGTTTGTACCAACTAGTACATCGTTCGTACTACCGATTAATTGTTTGTTCCAACTAGTATATCGTTTGTACTACCGAGTAATCGTTTGTACCAACTAGTACATCGTTCGTACTACCGAGTAATCGTTTGTACCAACTAGTATATCGTTCGTACCACCGAGTAATCGTTTGTACCAACTAGTATCTCGTTCGTACTATCGAGTAATCGTTTGTACCAACTAGTATATCGTTCGTACTACCGAGTAATCGTTTGTACCAACTAGTATATCGTTCGTACTACCGGGTATCCGTTTGTACCAACTAGTATATCGTTCGTACTACCGAGTAATCGTTTGTACCAACTAGTATATCGTTCGTACTACCGAGTAATCGTTTGTACCAACTAGTATAACGTTTGTACCCGTTCGTAACACCATGAAATCGTTTTTAGTCGTTTGTACTAACTAGTATATCGTTTGTACCTGTTCGTACCACCGTGAAATCGTTTTTAGTCGTTTGTACCAACTAGTATATCGTTCGTACTACCGAGTAATCGTTTGTACCAACTAGTATATCGTTTGTACCCGTTCGTAACACCGTGAAATCGTTTTTAGTCGTTTGTACTAACTAGTATATCGTTCGTACCACCGAGTGATTGTTTGTACCAACTAGTATACCGTTCGTACTACCGAGTAATCGTTCGTACCAACTAGTATACCGTTCGTAATATGGAGTAATCGTTTGTACCAACTAGTATATCGTTTGTACCTGTTCGTACCACCGTGAAATCGTTTTTAGTCGTTTGTACCAACTAGTATATCGTTCGTACCACCGAGTAATCGTTCGTACCAACTAGTATAGCGTTCGTACTACCGAGTAATCGTTTGTACCAACTAGTATATCGTTTTTACCCGTTTGTACCACCGTGAAATCGTTTTCACTCGTTTGTACCGACCAGTACATCGTTCGTACCACCGAGTAATCGTTCGTACCAACTAGTATATGGTCCGTACTACCGAGTAATCGTTTGTACCAAGTAGTATATCGTTTGTACTACCGAGTAATCGTTTGTACCAACTAGTATATCATTTGTACCCGTTTGTACCACCGTGAAATCGTTTTTACTCGTTTGTACCAACTAGTATATCGTTCGTACTACCGAGTAATCGTTTGTACCAACTAGTATATCGTTTGTACCACCGAGTAATCGTTTGTACCAACTAGTATATCGTTCGTACTACCAAGTAATCGTTTGTACCAACTAGTATATCGTTTGTACCCGTTTGTACCATCGTGAAATCGTTTTTACTCGTTTGTACCAACTAGTATATCGTTCGTACTATCGAGTAATCGTTTGTACCAACTAGTATATCGTTCGTACTACCGAGTAATCGTTTGTACCAACTAGTATATCGTTCGTACCACCGAGTAGTCGTTTGTACCAACTAGTATATCGTTTGTACCCGTTTGTACCACCGTGAAATCGTTTTTACTCGTTTGTACCGACCAGTACATCGTTCGTACCACCAAGTAATCGTTTGTACCAACTAATATATCGTTCGTACTACCGAGTAATCGTTTGTACCAACTAGTATATCGATCGTACTACCAAGTAATCGTTTGTACCAACTAGTATATCGTTCGTACTACCGAGTAATCGTTTGTACCAACTAGTATATCGTTCGTACTACCGAGTTATCGTTTGTACCAACTAGTATATCGTTCGTACCACCGAGTAATCGTTTGTACCAACTAGTATATCGTTCGTACTACCGAGTAATCGTTCGTACCAACTAGTATACCGTTCGTACTACCAAGTAATCGTTTGTACCAACTAGTATATCGTTTGTACCCGTTTGTACCACCGTGGATTCGTTTTTACTCGTTTGTACCGACCAGTACATCGTTCGTACCACCGAGTAATCGTTTGTACCGACTAGTATATCGTTTGTACCCGTTTGTACCACCGTGAAATCGTTTTAACTCGTTTGTACCGACCAGTACATCGTTCGGACCACCGAGTAATCGTTTGTACCAACTAGTATATCGTTCGTACCACCGAGTAATCGTTTGTACCAACTAGTATATCGTTCGTACTACCGAGTAATCGTTTGTACCAACTAGTATATCGTCCGTACCACCGAGTAATCGTTTGTACCAACTAGTATATCGTTTGTACCCGTTTGTACCACCGTGAAATCGTTTTTACTCATTTGTACCAACTAGTATATCGTTTGTACCCGTTTGTAATACCGTGAAATCGTTTTTACTCGTTTGTACCGACCAGTACATCGTTCGTACCACCGAGTAATCGTTTGTACCGACTAGTATATCGTTTGTACCCGTTTGTACCACCGTGAAATCGTTTTTACTCGTTTGTACCGACCAGTACATCGTTCGTACCACCGAGTAATCGTTTGTACCAACTAGTATATCGTTCGTACCACCGAGTAATCGTTTGTACCAACTAGTATATCGTTCGTACTACCGAGTAATCGTTTGTACCAACTAGTATATCGTTTGTACCCGTTTGTACCACCGTGAAATCGTTTTTACTCGTTTGTACCAACTAGTATATCGTTTGTACCCGTTTGTACCACCGTAAAATCGTTTTTAGTCGTTTGTACTAACTAGTATATCGTTCGTACCACCGAGTGATTGTTTGTACCAACTAGTATACCGTTCGTACTACCGAGTAATCGTTCGTACCAACTAGTATACCGTTCGTACTACCGAGTAAACGTTTGTACCAACTAGTATATCGTTCGTACTACCGTGTAATCGTTTGTACCAACTAGTTTATCGTTCGTACTACCAAGTAATCGTTTGTACCAACTAGTATATCGTTTGTACTACCGAGTAATCGTTTGTACCAACTAATATATCGTTCGTACTACCGAGTAATCGTTTGTACCAACTAGTATATCGTTTGTACCCGTTCGTAACACCGTAAAATCGTTTTTAGTCGTTTGTACTAACTAGTATATCGTTCGTACCACCGAGTGATTGTTTGTACCAACTAGTATACCGTTCGTACTACCGAGTAATCGTTCGTACCAACTAGTATACCGTTCGTACTACCGAGTAAACGTTTGTACCAACTAGTATATCGTTCGTACTACCGTGTAATCGTTTGTACCAACTAGTTTATCGTTCGTACTACCAAGTAATCGTTTGTACCAACTAGTATATCGTTTGTACCCGTTTGTACCACGGTGAAATCGTTTTTACTCGTTTGTACCAACTAGTATATCGTTCGTACTACCGGGTAATCGTTTGTACCAACTAGTATATCGTTCATACTACCGAGTAATCGTTTGTACCAACTAGTATATCGTTCGTACAACCGAGTAATCGTTTGTACCAAATAGTATATCGTTCGTACTACCGAGTAATCGTTCGTACCAACTAGTATATTGTTCGTACTACCGAGTAATCGTTTGTACCAACTAGTATATCGTTTGTACCCGTTTGTACCACCGTAAAATCGTTTTTACTCGTCTGTACCGACCAGTACATCGTTCGTACCACCGAGTAATCGTTTGTACCAACTAGTATATCGTTTGTACTACCAAGTAATCGTTTGTACCAACTAGTATATCGTTTGTACCACCGAGTAATCGTTTGTACCAACTAGTATAGCGTTCGTACTACCGAGTAATCGTTTGTACCAACTAGTATATCATTCGTACTACCGAGTAATCGTTTGTACCAACAAGTATATCGTTCGTACCACCGAGTAATCGTTTGTACCAACTAGTATATCGTTCGTACTACCGAGTAATCGTTCGTACTAACTAGTATACCGTTCGTACTACCAAGTATTCGTTTGTACCAACTAGTATATCGTTTGTACCCGTTTGTACCACCGTGAAATCGTTTTTACTCGTTTGTACCGACCAGTACATCGTTCGTACCACCGAGTCATCGTTTGTACCGACTAGTATATCGTTTGTACCCGTTTGTACCACCGTGAAATCGTTTTTACTCGTTTGTACCGACCAGTACATCGTTCGTACCACCGAGTAATCGTTTGTACCAACTAGTATATCGTTCGTACCACCGAGTAATCGTTTGTACCAACTAGTATATCGTTCGTACTACCGAGTAATCGTTTGTACCAACTAGTATATCGTTTGTACCCGTTTGTACCACCGTGAAATCGTTTTTACTCGTTTGTACCAACTAGTATATCGTTTGTACCCGTTTGAACCATCGTGAAATCGTTTTTACTCGTTTGTACCGACCAGTACATCGTTCGTACCACCGAGTAATCGTTTGTACCAACTAGTATATCGTTCGTACTACCGAGTAATCGTTTGTACCAACTAGTATATCGTTCGTACTACCGAGTAATCGTTCGTACAAACTAGTATACCGTTCGTAATATGGAGTAATCGTTTGTACCAACTAGTATATCGTTTGTACCTGTTCGTACTACCGTGAAATCGTTTTTAGTCGTTTGTACCGACTAGTATATCGTTCGTACCACCGGGTAATCGTTTGTACCAACTAGTATATCGTTCGTACTATCGAGTAATCGTTTGTACCAACTAGTATATCGTTCGTACTACCGAGTAATCGTTTGTACCAACTAATATATCGTTCGTACTACCGAGTAATCGTTTGTACCAACTAGTATATCGTTTGTACCCGTTCGTAACACCGTGAAATCGTTTTTAGTCGTTTGTACTAACTAGTATATCGTTCGTACCACCGAGTGATTGTTTGTACCAACTAGTATACCGTTCGTACTACCGAGTAATCGTTCGTACCAACTAGTATACCGTTCGTACTACCGAGTAAACGTTTGTACCAACTAGTATATCGTTCGTACTACCGTGTAATCGTTTGTACCAACTAGTTTATCGTTCGTACTACCGAGTAATCGTTTGTACCAAGTATATCGTTTGTACCCGTTTGTACCACGGTGAAATCGTTTTTACTCGTTTGTACCAACTAGTATATCGTTCGTACTACCGAGTAATCGTTTGTACCAACTAGTATATCGTTCGTACTACCGAGTAATCGTTTGTACCAAGTAGTATATCGTTCGTACAACCGAGTAATCGTTTGTACCAAATAGTATATCGTTCGTACTACCGAGTAATCGTTCGTACCAACTAGTATATTGTTCGTACTACCGAGTAATCGTTTGTACCAACTAGTATATCGTTTGTACCCGTTTGTACTACCGTAAAATCGTTTTTACTCGTTTGTACCGACCAGTACATCGTTCGTACCACCGAGTAATCGTTTGTACCAACTAGTATATCGTTTGTACTACCAAGTAATCGTTTGTACCAACTAGTATATCGTTTGTACTACCGAGTAATCGTTTGTACCAACTAGTATATCGTTCGTGCTACCGAGTAATCGTTTGTACCAACTAGTATATCGTTTGTACCCGTTTGTACCATCGTGAAATCGTTTTTACTCGTTTGTACCAACTAGTATATCGTTCGTACTACCGAGTAATCGTTTGTACCAACTAGTATATCGTTCGTACTACCGAGTAATCGTTTGTACCAACTAGTATATCGTTCGTACTACCGAGTAATCGTTTGTACCAACTAGTATATCGTTCGTACTACCGAGTTATCGTTTGTACCAACTAGTATATCGTTCGTACCACCGAGTAATCGTTTGTACCAACTAGTATATCGTTCGTACTACCGAGTAATCGTTCGTACCAACTAGTATACCGTTCGTACTACCAAGTAATCGTTTGTACCAACTAGTATATCGTTTGTACCCGTTTGTACCACCGTGGATTCGTTTTTACTCGTTTGTACCGACCAGTACATCGTTCGTACCACCGAGTAATCGTTTGTACCGACTAGTATATCGTTTGTACCCGTTTGTACCACCGTGAAATCGTTTTTACTCGTTTGTACCGACCAGTACATCGTTCGGACCACCGAGTAATCGTTTGTACCAACTAGTATATCGTTCGTACCACCGAGTAATCGTTTGTACCAACTAGTATATCGTTCGTACCACTGAGTAATCGTTTGTACCAACTAGTATATCGTTCGTACTACCGAGTAATCGTTTGTACCAACTAGTATATCGTTCGTACTACCGAGTAATCGTTTGTACCAACTAGTATATCGTTCGTACTACCGAGTAATCGTTTGTACTAACTAGTATATCGTTCGTACTATCGAGTAATCGTTTGTACCAACTAGTATATCGTTCGTACTACCGAGTAATCGTTTGTACCAACTAGTATATCGTTCGTACTACCGAGTAATCGTTTGTACCAACTAGTATATCGTTTGTACCCGTTCGTAACACCGTGAAATCGTTTTTAGTCGTTTGTACTAACTAGTATATCGTTCGTACCGCCGAGTGATTGTTTGTACCAACTAGTATACCGTTCGTACTACCGAGTAATCGTTCGTACCAACTAGTATACCGTTCGTAATATGGAGTAATCGTTTGTACCAACTAGTATATCGTTTGTACCTGTTCGTACCACCGTGAAATCGTTTTTAGTCGTTTGTACCAACTAGTATATCGTTCGTTCCACCGAGTAATCGTTTGTACCAACTAGTATATCGTTCGTACTATCGAGTAATCGTTTGTACCAACTAGTATATCGTTCGTACTACCGAGTAATCGTTTGTACCAACTAGTATATCGTTCGTAATACCGAGTAATCGTTTGTACCAACTAGTATATCGTTTGAACCCGTTCGTAACACCGTGAAATCGTTTTTAGTCGTTTGTACTAACTAGTATATCGTTCGTACCACCGAGTGATTGTTTGTACCAACTAGTATAGCGTTCGTACTACCGAGTAATCGTTTGTACCAACTAGTATATCGTTTTTACCCGTTTGTACCACCGTGAAATCGTTTTCACTCGTTTGTACCAACTAGTATATCGTTCGTACCACCGAGTAATCGTTCGTACCAACTAGTATATGGTTCGTACTACCGAGTAATCGTTTGTACCAACTAGTATATCGTTTGTACTACCGATTAATCGTTTGTACCAACTAGTATATCGTTCGTACTACCGAGTAATCGTTTCTACCAACTAGTATATCGTTCGTACTACCAAGTAATCGTTTGTTCCAACTAGTATATCATTTGTACCCGTTATTACCACCGTGAAATCGTTTTTACTCGTTTGTACCAACTAGTATATCGTTCGTACTACCGAGTAATCGTTTGTACCAACTAGTATATCGTTCGTACTAGCGAGTAATCGTTTGTACCAACTAGTATATCGTTCGTACCACCGAGTAATCGTTTGTACCAACTACTATATCGTTCGTACTACCGAGTAATCGTTTGTAGCAACTAGTACATCGTTCGTACTACCGATCAATCGTGTGTTCCAACTAGTATATCGTTCGTACTACCGAGAAATCGTTTGTACCAACTAGTATATCGTTCGTACCACTGAGTAATCGTTTGTACCAACTAGTATATCGTTCGTACTACCGAGTAATCGTTTGTACCAACTAGTATATCGTTCGTACTACCGAGTAATCGTTTGTACCAACTAGTATATCGTTCGTACTACCGAGTAATCGTTTGTACCAACTAGTATATCGTTCGTACCACTGAGTAATCGTTTGTACCAACTAGTATATCGTTCGTACTACCGAGTAATCGTTTGTACCAACTAGTATATCGTTCGTACCACTGAGTAATCGTTTGTACCAACTAGTATATCGTTCGTACTACCGAGTAATCGTTTGTACCAACTAGTATATCGTTCGTACTACCGAGTAATCGTTTGTACCAACTAGTATATCGTTCGTACTACCGAGTAATCGTTTGTACTAACTAGTATATCGTTCGTACTATCGAGTAATCGTTTGTACCAACTAGTATATCGTTCGTACTACCGAGTAATCGTTTGTACCAACTAGTATATCGTTTGTACTACCGAGTAATCGTTTGTACCATCTAGTATATCGTTTGTACCCGTTCGTAACACCGTGAAATCGTTTTTAGTCGTTTGTACTAACTGATATATCGTTCGTACCGCCGAGTGATTGTTTGTACCAACTAGTATACCGTTCGTACTACCGAGTAATCGTTCGTACCAACTAGTATACCGTTCGTAATATTGAGTAATCGTTTGTACCAACTAGTATATCGTTTGTACCTGTTCGTACCACCGTGAAATCGTTTTTAGTCGTTTGTACAGACTAGTATATCGTTCGTACCACCGAGCAATCGTTTGTACCAACTAGTATATCGTTCGTACTATCGAGTAATCGTTTGTACCAACTAGTATATCGTTCGTACTACCGAGTAATCGTTTGTACCAACAAGTATATCGTTCGTACTACCGAGTAATCGTTTGTACCAACTAGTATATCGTTTGTACCCGTTCGTAACACCGTGAAATCGTTTTTAGTCGTTTGTACTAACTAGTATATCGTTCGTACCATCGAGTGATTGTTTGTACCAACTAGTATAGCGTTCGTTCTACCGAGTAATCGTTTGTACCAACTAGTATATCGTTTTTACCCGTTTGTACCACCGTGAAATCGTTTTCACTCGTTTGTACCAACTAGTATATCGTTCGTACCACCGAGTAATCGTTCGTACCAACTAGTATATGGTTCGTACTACCGAGTAATCGTTTGTACCAACTAGTATATCGTTTGTACTACCGATTAATCGTTTGTACCAACTAGTATATCGTTTGTACTACCGAGTAATCGTTTGTACCAACTAGTATATCGTTCGTACTACCAAGTAATCGTTTGTACCAACTAGTATATCATTTGTACCCGTTATTACCACCGTGAAATCGTTTTTACTCGTTTGTACCAACTAGTATATCGTTCGTACTACCGAGTAATCGGTTGTACCAACTAGTATATCGTTCGTACTACCGAGTAATCGTTTGTACCAACTAGTATATCGTTCGTACCACCGAGTAATCGTTTGTACCAACTACTATATCGTTCGTACTACCGAGTAATCGTTTGTAGCAACTAGTACATCGTTCGTACTACCGATCAATCGTTTGTACCAACTAGTATATCGTTCGTACTACCGAGAAATCGTTTGTACCAACTAGTATATCGTTCGTACCACCGAGTAATCGTTTGTACCAACTAGTATATCGTTCGTACTACCGAGTAATCGTTTGTACCAACTAGTATATCGTTCGTACTACCGAGTAATCGTTTGTACCAACTAGTATATCATTCGTACTACCGAGTAATCGTTTGTACCAACTAGTATATCGTTCGTACCACCGATTAATCGTTTGTACCAACTAGTATATCGTTCGTACTACCGAGTAATCGTTTGTACCAACTAGTATATCGTTCGTACCACCGAGTAATCGTTTGTACCAACTAGTATATCGTTCGTACTATCGAGTAATCTTTTGTACCAACTAGTATATCGTTCGTTCTACCGAGTAATCGTTTGTACCAACTAGTATATCGTTCGTACTACCGAGTAATCGTTTGTACCAACTATTATATCGTTTGTACCCGTTCGTAACACCGTGAAATCGTTTTTAGTCGTTTGTACTAACTAGTATATCGTTCGTACCGTCGAGTGATTGTTTGTACCAACTAGTATACCGTTCGTACTACCGAGTAATCGTTCGTACCAACTATTATACCGTTCGTAATATGGAGTAATCGTTTGTACCAACTAGTATATCGTTTGTACCTGTTCGTACCACCGTGAAATCGTTTTTAGTCGTTTGTACCGACTAGTTTATCGTTCGTACCACCGAGTAATCGTTTGTACCAACTAGTATATCGTTCGTACTATCGAGTAATCGTTTGTACCAACTAGTATATCGTTCGTACTACCGAGTAATCGTTTGTACCCACTAATATATCGTTCGTACTACCGAGTCATCGTTTGTACCGACTAGTATATCGTTTGTACCCGTTTGTACCACCGTGAAATCGTTTTTACTCGTTTGTACCGACCAGTACATCGTTCGTACCACCGAGTGATTGTTTGTACCAACTAGTATACCGTTCGTACTACCGAGTAATCGTTCGTACCAACTAGTATACCGTTCGTACTACCGAGTAAACGTTTGTACCAACTAGTATATCGTTCGTACTACCGTGTAATCGTTTGTACCAACTAGTTTATCGTTCGTACTACCGAGTAATCGTTTGTACCAAATAGTATATCGTTTGTACCCGTTTGTACCACGGTGAAATCGTTTTTACTCGTTTGTACCAACTAGTATATCGTTCGTACTACCGAGTAATCGTTTGTACCAACTAGTATATCGTTCGTACTACCGAGTAATCGTTTGTACTAACTAGTATATCGTTCGTACAACCGAGTAATCGTTTGTACCAAATAGTATATCGTTCGTACTACCGAGTAATCGTTCGTACCAACTAGTATATTGTTCGTACTACCGAGTAATCGTTTGTACCAACTAGTATATCGTTTGTACCCGTTTGTACTATTGTAAAATCGTTTTTACTCGTTTGTACCGACCAGTACATCGTTCGTACCACCGAGTAATCGTTTGTACCAACTAGTATATCGTTTGTACTACCAAGTAATCGTTTGTACCAACTAGTATATCGTTTGTACTACCGAGTAATCGTTTGTACCAACTAGTATATCGTTCGTGCTACCGAGTAATCGTTTGTACCAACTAGTATATCGTTTGTACCCGTTTGTACCATCGTGAAATCGTTTTTACTCGTTTGTACCAACTAGTATATCGTTCGTACTACCGAGTAATCGTTTGTTCCAACTAGTATATCGTTCGTACTACCGAGTAATCGTTTGTACCAACTAGTATATCGTTCGTACTACCGAGTAATCGTTTGTACCAACTAGTATATCGTTCGTACTACCGAGTTATCGTTTGTACCAACTAGTATATCGTTCGTACCACCGAGTAATCGTTTGTACCAACTAGTATATCGTTCGTACTACCGAGTAATCGTTCGTACCAACTAGTATACCGTTCGTACTACCAAGTAATCGTTTGTACCAACTAGTATATCGTTTGTACCCGTTTGTACCACCGTGAAATCGTTTTGACTCGTTTGTACCGACCAGTACATCGTTCGGACCACCGAGTAATCGTTTGTACCAACTAGTATATCGTTCGTACCACCGAGTAATCGTTTGTACCAACTAGTATATCGTTCGTACTACCGAGTAATCGTTTGTACCAACTAGTATATCGTCCGTACCACCGAGTAATCGTTTGTACCAACTAGTATATCGTTTGTACCCGTTTGTACCACCGTGAAATCGTTTTTACTCATTTGTACCAACTAGTATATCGTTTGTACCCGTTTGTAATACCGTGAAATCGTTTTTACTCGTTTGTACCGACCAGTACATCGTTCGTACCACCGAGTAATCGTTTGTACCGACTAGTATATCGTTTGTACCCGTTTGTACCACCGTGAAATCGTTTTTACTCGTTTGTACCGACCAGTACATCGTTCGTACCACCGAGTAATCGTTTGTACCAACTAGTATATCGTTCGTACCACCGAGTAATCGTTTGTACCAACTAGTATATCGTTCGTACTACCGAGTAATCGTTTGTACCAACTAGTATATCGTTTGTACCCGTTTGTACCACCGTGAAATCGTTTTTACTCGTTTGTACCGACCAGTACATCGTTCGTACCACCGAGTAATCGTTTGTACCAACTAGTATATCGTTCGTACCACCGAGTAATCGTTTGTACCAACTAGTATATCGTTCGTACTACCGAGTAATCGTTTGTACCAACTAGTATATCGTTCGTACTACCGAGTAATCGTTTGTACCAACTAGTATATCGTTCGTACTACCGAGTCATCGTTTGTACCAACTAGTATATCGTTCGTACCACCGAGTAATCGTTTGTACCAACTAGTATATCGTTCGTACTACCGAGTAATCGTTCGTCCCAACTAGTATACCGTTCGTAGTACCGAGTAATCATTTGTACCAACTAGTATATCGTTTGTACCCGTTTGTACCACCGTAAAATCGTTTTTACTCGTCTGTACCGACCAGTACATCGTTCGTACCACCGAGTAATCGTTTGTACCAACTAGTATATCATTCGTACTACCGAGTAATCGTTTGTACCAACTAGTATATCGTTCGTACTACCGAGTAATCGTTTGTACCAACTAGTATATCGTTCGTACTACCGAGTAATCGTTTGTACCAACTAGTATATCATTCGTACTACCGAGTAATCGTTTGTACCAACAAGTATATCGTTCGTACCACCGAGTAATCGTTTGTACCAACTAGTATATCGTTCGTACTACCGAGTAATCGTTCGTACTAACTAGTATACCGTTCGTACTACCAAGTATTCGTTTGTACCAACTAGTATATCGTTTGTACCCGTTTGTACCACCGTGAAATCGTTTTTACTCGTTTGTACCGACCAGTACATCGTTCGTACCACCGAGTCATCGTTTGTACCGACTAGTATATCGTTTGTACCCGTTTGTACCACCGTGAAATCGTTTTTACTCGTTTGTACCGACCAGTACATCGTTCGTACCACCGAGTAATCGTTTGTACCAACTAGTATATCGTTCGTACCACCGAGTAATCGTTTGTACCAACTAGTATATCGTTCGTACTACCGAGTAATCGTTTGTACCAACTAGTATATCGTTTGTACCCGTTTGTACCACCGTGAAATCGTTTTTACTCGTTTGTACCGACTAGTATATCGTTTGTACCCGTTTGTACCACCGTGAAATCGTTTTTACTCGTTTGTACCGACCAGTACATCGTTCGTACCACCGAGTAATCGTTTGTACCAACTAGTATATCGTTCGTACTACCGAGTAATCGTTTGTACCAACTACTATATCGTTTGTACTACCGAGTAATCGTTTGTACCAACTAGTACATCGTTCGTACTACCGATTAATCGTTTGTTCCAACTAGTATATCGTTTGTACTACCGAGTAATCGTTTGTACCAACTAGTATATCGTTCGTACCACCGAGTAATCGTTTGTACCAACTAGTATATCGTTCGTACCACCGAGTAATCGTTTGTACCAACTAGTATCTCGTTCGTACTATCGAGTAATCGTTTGTACCAACTAGTATATCGTTTGTACTACCGAGTAATCGTTTGTACCAACTAGTACATCGTTCGTACTACCGAGTAATCGTTTGTACCAACTAGTATATCGTTCGTACCACCGAGTAATCGTTTGTACCAACTAGTATCTCGTTCGTACTATCGAGTAATCGTTTGTACCAACTAGTATATCGTTCGTACTACCGAGTAATCGTTTGTACCAACTAGTATATCGTTCGTACCACCGAGTAATCGTTTGTACCAACTAGTATATCGTTCGTACTACCGAGTAATCGTTTGTACCAACTAGTATATCGTTTGTACCCGTTTGTACCACCGTGAAATCGTTTTTACTCGTTTGTACCAACTAGTATATCGTTTGTACCCGTTTGTACCACCGTGAAATCGTTTTTACTCGTTTGTACCGACCAGTACATCGTTCGTACCACCGAGTAATCGTTTGTACCAACTAGTATATCGTTCGTACTACCGAGTAATCGTTTGTACCAACTACTATATCGTTTGTACTACCGAGTAATCGTTTGTACCAACTAGTACATCGTTCGTACTACCGATTAATCGTTTGTTCCAACTAGTATATCGTTTGTACTACCGAGTAATCGTTTGTACCAACTAGTACATCGTTCGTACTACCGAGTAATCGTTTGTACCAACTAGTATATCGTTCGTACCACCGAGTAATCGTTTGTACCAACTAGTATCTCGTTCGTACTATCGAGTAATCGTTTGTACCAACTAGTATATCGTTCGTACTACCGAGTAATCGTTTGTACCAACTAGTATATCGTTCGTACTACCGGGTATCCGTTTGTACCAACTAGTATATCGTTCGTACTACCGAGTAATCGTTTGTACCAACTAGTATATCGTTCGTACTACCGAGTAATCGTTTGTACCAACTAGTATATCGTTTGTACCCGTTCGTAACACCATGAAATCGTTTTTAGTCGTTTGTACTAACTAGTATATCGTTTGTACCTGTTCGTACCACCGTGAAATCGTTTTTAGTCGTTTGTACCAACTAGTATATCGTTCGTACTACCGAGTAATCGTTTGTACCAACTAGTATATCGTTTGTACCCGTTCGTAACACCGTGAAATCGTTTTTAGTCGTTTGTACTAACTAGTATATCGTTCGTACCACCGAGTGATTGTTTGTACCAACTAGTATACCGTTCGTACTACCGAGTAATCGTTCGTACCAACTAGTATACCGTTCGTAATATGGAGTAATCGTTTGTACCAACTAGTATATCGTTTGTACCTGTTCGTACCACCGTGAAATCGTTTTTAGTCGTTTGTACCAACTAGTATATCGTTCGTACCACCGAGTAATCGTTTGTACCAACTAGTATAGCGTTCGTACTACCGAGTAATCGTTTGTACCAACTAGTATATCGTTTTTACCCGTTTGTACCACCGTGAAATCGTTTTCACTCGTTTGTACCGACCAGTACATCGTTCGTACCACCGAGTAATCGTTCGTACCAACTAGTATATGGTCCGTACTACCGAGTAATCGTTTGTACCAAGTAGTATATCGTTTGTACTACCGAGTAATCGTTTGTACCAACTAGTATATCATTTGTACCCGTTTGTACCACCGTGAAATCGTTTTTACTCGTTTGTACCAACTAGTATATCGTTCGTACTACCGAGTAATCGTTTGTACCAACTAGTATATCGTTTGTACCACCGAGTAATCGTTTGTACCAACTAGTATATCGTTCGTACTACCAAGTAATCGTTTGTACCAACTAGTATATCGTTTGTACCCGTTTGTACCATCGTGAAATCGTTTTTACTCGTTTGTACCAACTAGTATATCGTTCGTACTATCGAGTAATCGTTTGTACCAACTAGTATATCGTTCGTACTACCGAGTAATCGTTTGTACCAACTAGTATATCGTTCGTACCACCGAGTAGTCGTTTGTACCAACTAGTATATCGTTTGTACCCGTTTGTACCACCGTGAAATCGTTTTTACTCGTTTGTACCGACCAGTACATCGTTCGTACCACCAAGTAATCGTTTGTACCAACTAATATATCGTTCGTACTACCGAGTAATCGTTTGTACCAACTAGTATATCGTTCGTACTACCGAGTAATTGTTTGTACCAACTAGTATATCGTTCGTACCACTGAGTAATCGTTTGTACCAACTAGTATATCGTTCGTACTACCGAGTAATCGTTTGTACCAATTAGTATATCGTTCGTACTACCGAGTAATCGTTTGTACCAACTAGTATATCGTTCGTACTACCGAGTAATCGTTTGTACCAACTAGTATATCGTTCGTACTACCGAGTAATCGTTTGTACCAACTAGTATATCGTTCGTACCACTGAGTAATCGTTTGTACCAACTAGTATATCGTTCGTACTACCGAGTAATCGTTTGTACCAACTAGTATATCGTTCGTACTACCGAGAAATCGTTTGTACCAACTAGTATATCGTTCGTACCACCGAGTAATCGTTTGTACCAACTAGTATATCGTTCGTACTACCGAGTAATCGTTTGTACCAACTAGTATATCGTTCGTACTACCGAGTAATCGTTTGTACCAACTAGTATAGCGTTCGTACTACCGAGTAATCGTTTGTACCAATTAGTATATCGTTCGTACTACCGAGTAATCGTTTGTACCAACTAGTATATCGTTCGTACTACCGAGTAATCGTTTGTACCAACTAGTATATCGTTTGTACTACCGAGTAATCGTTTGTACCAACTAGTACATCGTTCGTACTACCGAGTAATCGTTTGTACCAACTAGTATATCGTTCGTACCACCGAGTAATCGTTTGTACCAACTAGTATCTCGTTCGTACTATCGAGTAATCGTTTGTACCAACTAGTATATCGTTCGTACTACCGAGTAATCGTTTGTACCAACTAGTATATCGTTCGTACTACCGGGTATCCGTTTGTACCAACTAGTATATCGTTCGTACTACCGAGTAATCGTTTGTACCAACTAGTATATCGTTCGTACTACCGAGTAATCGTTTGTACCAACTAGTATAACGTTTGTACCCGTTCGTAACACCATGAAATCGTTTTTAGTCGTTTGTACTAACTAGTATATCGTTTGTACCTGTTCGTACCACCGTGAAATCGTTTTTAGTCGTTTGTACCAACTAGTATATCGTTCGTACTACCGAGTAATCGTTTGTACCAACTAGTATATCGTTTGTACCCGTTCGTAACACCGTGAAATCGTTTTTAGTCGTTTGTACTAACTAGTATATCGTTCGTACCACCGAGTGATTGTTTGTACCAACTAGTATACCGTTCGTACTACCGAGTAATCGTTCGTACCAACTAGTATACCGTTCGTAATATGGAGTAATCGTTTGTACCAACTAGTATATCGTTTGTACCTGTTCGTACCACCGTGAAATCGTTTTTAGTCGTTTGTACCAACTAGTATATCGTTCGTACCACCGAGTAATCGTTTGTACCAACTAGTATAGCGTTCGTACTACCGAGTAATCGTTTGTACCAACTAGTATATCGTTTTTACCCGTTTGTACCACCGTGAAATCGTTTTCACTCGTTTGTACCGACCAGTACATCGTTCGTACCACCGAGTAATCGTTCGTACCAACTAGTATATGGTCCGTACTACCGAGTAATCGTTTGTACCAAGTAGTATATCGTTTGTACTACCGAGTAATCGTTTGTACCAACTAGTATATCATTTGTACCCGTTTGTACCACCGTGAAATCGTTTTTACTCGTTTGTACCAACTAGTATATCGTTCGTACTACCGAGTAATCGTTTGTACCAACTAGTATATCGTTTGTACCACCGAGTAATCGTTTGTACCAACTAGTATATCGTTCGTACTACCAAGTTATCGTTTGTACCAACTAGTATATCGTTTGTACCCGTTTGTACCATCGTGAAATCGTTTTTACTCGTTTGTACCAACTAGTATATCGTTCGTACTATCGAGTAATCGTTTGTACCAACTAGTATATCGTTCGTACTACCGAGTAATCGTTTGTACCAACTAGTATATCGTTCGTACCACCGAGTAGTCGTTTGTACCAACTAGTATATCGTTTGTACCCGTTTGTACCACCGTGAAATCGTTTTTACTCGTTTGTACCGACCAGTACATCGTTCGTACCACCAAGTAATCGTTTGTACCAACTAATATATCGTTCGTACTACCGAGTAATCGTTTGTACCAACTAGTATATCGTTCGTACTACCGAGTAATTGTTTGTACCAACTAGTACATCGTTCGTACCACTGAGTAATCGTTTGTACCAACTAGTATATCGTTCGTACTACCGAGTAATCGTTTGTACCAATTAGTATATCGTTCGTACTACCGAGTAATCGTTTGTACCAACTAGTATATCGTTCGTACTACCGAGTAATCGTTTGTACCAACTAGTATATCGTTCGTACTACCGAGTAATCGTTTGTACCAACTAGTATATCGTTTGTACCCGTTCGTAACACCGTGAAATCGTTTTTAGTCGTTTGTACTAACTAGTATATCGTTCGTACCATCGAGTGATTGTTTGTACCAACTAGTATAGCGTTCGTTCTACCGAGTAATCGTTTGTACCAACTAGTATATCGTTTTTACCCGTTTGTACCACCGTGAAATCGTTTTCACTCGTTTGTACCAACTAGTATATCGTTCGTACCACCGAGTAATCGTTCGTACCAACTAGTATATGGTTCGTACTACCGAGTAATCGTTTGTACCAACTAGTATATCGTTTGTACTACCGATTAATCGTTTGTACCAACTAGTATATCGTTTGTACTACCGAGTAATCGTTTGTACCAACTAGTATATCGTTCGTACTACCAAGTAATCGTTTGTACCAACTAGTATATCATTTGTACCCGTTATTACCACCGTGAAATCGTTTTTACTCGTTTGTACCAACTAGTATATCGTTCGTACTACCGAGTAATCGGTTGTACCAACTAGTATATCGTTCGTACTACCGAGTAATCGTTTGTACCAACTAGTATATCGTTCGTACCACCGAGTAATCGTTTGTACCAACTACTATATCGTTCGTACTACCGAGTAATCGTTTGTAGCAACTAGTACATCGTTCGTACTACCGATCAATCGTTTGTACCAACTAGTATATCGTTCGTACTACCGAGAAATCGTTTGTACCAACTAGTATATCGTTCGTACCACCGAGTAATCGTTTGTACCAACTAGTATATCGTTCGTACTACCGAGTAATCGTTTGTACCAACTAGTATATCGTTCGTACTACCGAGTAATCGTTTGTACCAACTAGTATATCATTCGTACTACCGAGTAATCGTTTGTACCAACTAGTATATCGTTCGTACCACTGAGTAATCGTTTGTACCAACTAGTATATCGTTCGTACTACCGAGTAATCGTTTGTACCAACTAGTATATCGTTCGTACCACCGAGTAATCGTTTGTACCAACTAGTATATCGTTCGTACTATCGAGTAATCGTTTGTACCAACTAGTATATCGTTCGTTCTACCGAGTAATCGTTTGTACCAACTAGTATATCGTTCGTACTACCGAGTAATCGTTTGTACCAACTATTATATCGTTTGTACCCGTTCGTAACACCGTGAAATCGTTTTTAGTCGTTTGTACTAACTAGTATATCGTTCGTACCGTCGAGTGATTGTTTGTACCAACTAGTATACCGTTCGTACTACCGAGTAATCGTTCGTACCAACTATTATACCGTTCGTAATATGGAGTAATCGTTTGTACCAACTAGTATATCGTTTGTACCTGTTCGTACCACCGTGAAATCGTTTTTAGTCGTTTGTACCGACTAGTTTATCGTTCGTACCACCGAGTAATCGTTTGTACCAACTAGTATATCGTTCGTACTATCGAGTAATCGTTTGTACCAACTAGTATATCGTTCGTACTACCGAGTAATCGTTTGTACCCACTAATATATCGTTCGTACTACCGAGTAATCGTTTGTACCAACTAGTATATCGTTTGTACCCGTTCGTAACACCGTGAAATCGTTTTTAGTCGTTTGTACTAACTAGTATATCGTTCGTACCACCGAGTGATTGTTTGTACCAACTAGTATACCGTTCGTACTACCGAGTAATCGTTCGTACCAACTAGTATACCGTTCGTACTACCGAGTAAACGTTTGTACCAACTAGTATATCGTTCGTACTACCGTGTAATCGTTTGTACCAACTAGTTTATCGTTCGTACTACCGAGTAATCGTTTGTACCAAATAGTATATCGTTTGTACCCGTTTGTACCACGGTGAAATCGTTTTTACTCGTTTGTACCAACTAGTATATCGTTCGTACTACCGAGTAATCGTTTGTACCAACTAGTATATCGTTCGTACTACCGAGTAATCGTTTGTACTAACTAGTATATCGTTCGTACAACCGAGTAATCGTTTGTACCAAATAGTATATCGTTCGTACTACCGAGTAATCGTTCGTACCAACTAGTATATTGTTCGTACTACCGAGTAATCGTTTGTACCAACTAGTATATCGTTTGTACCCGTTTGTACTATTGTAAAATCGTTTTTACTCGTTTGTACCGACCAGTACATCGTTCGTACCACCGAGTAATCGTTTGTACCAACTAGTATATCGTTTGTACTACCAAGTAATCGTTTGTACCAACTAGTATATCGTTTGTACTACCGAGTAATCGTTTGTACCAACTAGTATATCGTTCGTGCTACCGAGTAATCGTTTGTACCAACTAGTATATCGTTTGTACCCGTTTGTACCATCGTGAAATCGTTTTTACTCGTTTGTACCAACTAGTATATCGTTCGTACTACCGAGTAATCGTTTGTTCCAACTAGTATATCGTTCGTACTACCGAGTAATCGTTTGTACCAACTAGTATATCGTTCGTACTACCGAGTAATCGTTTGTACCAACTAGTATATCGTTCGTACTACCGAGTTATCGTTTGTACCAACTAGTATATCGTTCGTACCACCGAGTAATCGTTTGTACCAACTAGTATATCGTTCGTACTACCGAGTAATCGTTCGTACCAACTAGTATACCGTTCGTACTACCAAGTAATCGTTTGTACCAACTAGTATATCGTTTGTACCCGTTTGTACCACCGTGGATTCGTTTTTACTCGTTTGTACCGACCAGTACATCGTTCGTACCACCGAGTAATCGTTTGTACCGACTAGTATATCGTTTGTACCCGTTTGTACCACCGTGAAATCGTTTTGACTCGTTTGTACCGACCAGTACATCGTTCGGACCACCGAGTAATCGTTTGTACCAACTAGTATATCGTTCGTACCACCGAGTAATCGTTTGTACCAACTAGTATATCGTTCGTACTACCGAGTAATCGTTTGTACCAACTAGTATATCGTCCGTACCACCGAGTAATCGTTTGTACCAACTAGTATATCGTTTGTACCCGTTTGTACCACCGTGAAATCGTTTTTACTCATTTGTACCAACTAGTATATCGTTTGTACCCGTTTGTAATACCGTGAAATCGTTTTTACTCGTTTGTACCGACCAGTACATCGTTCGTACCACCGAGTAATCGTTTGTACCGACTAGTATATCGTTTGTACCCGTTTGTACCACCGTGAAATCGTTTTTACTCGTTTGTACCGACCAGTACATCGTTCGTACCACCGAGTAATCGTTTGTACCAACTAGTATATCGTTCGTACCACCGAGTAATCGTTTGTACCAACTAGTATATCGTTCGTACTACCGAGTAATCGTTTGTACCAACTAGTATATCGTTTGTACCCGTTTGTACCACCGTGAAATCGTTTTTACTCGTTTGTACCGACCAGTACATCGTTCGTACCACCGAGTAATCGTTTGTACCAACTAGTATATCGTTCGTACCACCGAGTAATCGTTTGTACCAACTAGTATATCGTTCGTACTACCGAGTAATCGTTTGTACCAACTAGTATATCGTTCGTACTACCGAGTAATCGTTTGTACCAACTAGTATATCGTTCGTACTACCGAGTCATCGTTTGTACCAACTAGTATATCGTTCGTACCACCGAGTAATCGTTTGTACCAACTAGTATATCGTTCGTACTACCGAGTAATCGTTCGTCCCAACTAGTATACCGTTCGTAGTACCGAGTAATCATTTGTACCAACTAGTATATCGTTTGTACCCGTTTGTACCACCGTAAAATCGTTTTTACTCGTCTGTACCGACCAGTACATCGTTCGTACCACCGAGTAATCGTTTGTACCAACTAGTATATCATTCGTACTACCGAGTAATCGTTTGTACCAACTAGTATATCGTTCGTACTACCGAGTAATCGTTTGTACCAACTAGTATATCGTTCGTACTACCGAGTAATCGTTTGTACCAACTAGTATATCATTCGTACTACCGAGTAATCGTTTGTACCAACAAGTATATCGTTCGTACCACCGAGTAATCGTTTGTACCAACTAGTATATCGTTCGTACTACCGAGTAATCGTTCGTACTAACTAGTATACCGTTCGTACTACCAAGTATTCGTTTGTACCAACTAGTATATCGTTTGTACCACCGAGTAATCGTTTGTACCAACTAGTACATCGTTCGTACTACCGAGTAATCGTTTGTACCAACTAGTATATCGTTCGTACCACCGAGTAATCGTTTGTACCAACTAGTATCTCGTTCGTACTATCGAGTAATCGTTTGTACCAACTAGTATATCGTTTGTACTACCGAGTAATCGTTTGTACCAACTAGTACATCGTTCGTACTACCGAGTAATCGTTTGTACCAACTAGTATATCGTTCGTACCACCGAGTAATCGTTTGTACCAACTAGTATCTCGTTCGTACTATCGAGTAATCGTTTGTACCAACTAGTATATCGTTCGTACTACCGAGTAATCGTTTGTACCAACTAGTATATCGTTCGTACCACCGAGTAATCGTTTGTACCAACTAGTATATCGTTCGTACTACCGAGTAATCGTTTGTACCAACTAGTATATCGTTTGTACCCGTTTGTACCACCGTGAAATCGTTTTTACTCGTTTGTACCAACTAGTATATCGTTTGTACCCGTTTGTACCACCGTGAAATCGTTTTTACTCGTTTGTACCGACCAGTACATCGTTCGTACCACCGAGTAATCGTTTGTACCAACTAGTATATCGTTCGTACTACCGAGTAATCGTTTGTACCAACTACTATATCGTTTGTACTACCGAGTAATCGTTTGTACCAACTAGTACATCGTTCGTACTACCGATTAATCGTTTGTTCCAACTAGTATATCGTTTGTACTACCGAGTAATCGTTTGTACCAACTAGTACATCGTTCGTACTACCGAGTAATCGTTTGTACCAACTAGTATATCGTTCGTACCACCGAGTAATCGTTTGTACCAACTAGTATCTCGTTCGTACTATCGAGTAATCGTTTGTACCAACTAGTATATCGTTCGTACTACCGAGTAATCGTTTGTACCAACTAGTATATCGTTCGTACTACCGGGTATCCGTTCGTACCAACTAGTATATCGTTCGTACTACCGAGTAATCGTTTGTACCAACTAGTATATCGTTCGTACTACCGAGTAATCGTTTGTACCAACTAGTATATCGTTTGTACCCGTTCGTAACACCATGAAATCGTTTTTAGTCGTTTGTACTAACTAGTATATCGTTTGTACCTGTTCGTACCACCGTGAAATCGTTTTTAGTCGTTTGTACCAACTAGTATATCGTTCGTACTACCGAGTAATCGTTTGTACCAACTAGTATATCGTTTGTACCCGTTCGTAACACCGTGAAATCGTTTTTAGTCGTTTGTACTAACTAGTATATCGTTCGTACCACCGAGTGATTGTTTGTACCAACTAGTATACCGTTCGTACTACCGAGTAATCGTTCGTACCAACTAGTATACCGTTCGTAATATGGAGTAATCGTTTGTACCAACTAGTATATCGTTTGTACCTGTTCGTACCACCGTGAAATCGTTTTTAGTCGTTTGTACCAACTAGTATATCGTTCGTACCACCGAGTAATCGTTTGTACCAACTAGTATAGCGTTCGTACTACCGAGTAATCGTTTGTACCAACTAGTATATCATTCGTACTACCGAGTAATCGTTTGTACCAACAAGTATATCGTTCGTACCACCGAGTAATCGTTTGTACCAACTAGTATATCGTTCGTACTACCGAGTAATCGTTCGTACTAACTAGTATACCGTTCGTACTACCAAGTATTCGTTTGTACCAACTAGTATATCGTTTGTACCCGTTTGTACCACCGTGAAATCGTTTTTACTCGTTTGTACCGACCAGTACATCGTTCGTACCACCGAGTCATCGTTTGTACCGACTAGTATATCGTTTGTACCCGTTTGTACCACCGTGAAATCGTTTTTACTCGTTTGTACCGACCAGTACATCGTTCGTACCACCGAGTAATCGTTTGTACCAACTAGTATATCGTTCGTACCACCGAGTAATCGTTTGTACCAACTAGTATATCGTTCGTACTACCGAGTAATCGTTTGTACCAACTAGTATATCGTTTGTACCCGTTTGTACCACCGTGAAATCGTTTTTACTCGTTTGTACCAACTAGTATATCGTTTGTACCCGTTTGAACCACCGTGAAATCGTTTTTACTCGTTTGTACCGACCAGTACATCGTTCGTACCACCGAGTAATCGTTTGTACCAACTACTATATCGTTTGTACTACCGAGTAATCGTTTGTACCAACTAGTACATCGTTCGTACTACCGATTAATTGTTTGTTCCAACTAGTATATCGTTTGTGCTACCGAGTAATCGTTTGTACCAACTAGTACATCGTTCGTACTACCGAGTAATCGTTTGTACCAACTAGTATATCGTTCGTACCACCGAGTAATCGTTTGTACCAACTAGTATCTCGTTCGTACTATCGAGTAATCGTTTGTACCAACTAGTATATCGTTCGTACTACCGAGTAATCGTTTGTACCAACTAGTATATCGTTCGTACTACCGGGTATCCGTTTGTACCAACTAGTATATCGTTCGTACTACCGAGTAATCGTTTGTACCAACTAGTATATCGTTCGTACTACCGAGTAATCGTTTGTACCAACTAGTATAACGTTTGTACCCGTTCGTAACACCATGAAATCGTTTTTAGTCGTTTGTACTAACTAGTATATCGTTTGTACCAGTTCGTACCACCGTGAAATCGTTTTTAGTCGTTTGTACCAACTAGTATATCGTTCGTACTACCGAGTAATCGTTTGTACCAACTAGTATATCGTTTGTACCCGTTCGTAACACCGTGAAATCGTTTTTAGTCGTTTGTACTAACTAGTATATCGTTCGTACCACCGAGTGATTGTTTGTACCAACTAGTATACCGTTCGTACTACCGAGTAATCGTTCGTACCAACTAGTATACCGTTCGTAATATGGAGTAATCGTTTGTACCAACTAGTATATCGTTTGTACCTGTTCGTACCACCGTGAAATCGTTTTTAGTCGTTTGTACCAACTAGTATATCGTTCGTACCACCGAGTAATCGTTTGTACCAACTAGTATAGCGTTCGTACTACCGAGTAATCGTTTGTACCAACTAGTATATCGTTTTTACCCGTTTGTACCACCGTGAAATCGTTTTCACTCGTTTGTACCGACCAGTACATCGTTCGTACCACCGAGTAATCGTTCGTACCAACTAGTATATGGTCCGTACTACCGAGTAATCGTTTGTACCAAGTAGTATATCGTTTGTACTACCGAGTAATCGTTTGTACCAACTAGTATATCATTTGTACCCGTTTGTACCACCGTGAAATCGTTTTTACTCGTTTGTACCAACTAGTATATCGTTCGTACTACCGAGTAATCGTTTGTACCAACTAGTATATCGTTTGTACCACCGAGTAATCGTTTGTACCAACTAGTATATCGTTCGTACTACCAAGTAATCGTTTGTACCAACTAGTATATCGTTTGTACCCGTTTGTACCATCGTGAAATCGTTTTTACTCGTTTGTACCAACTAGTATATCGTTCGTACTATCGAGTAATCGTTTGTACCAACTAGTATATCGTTCGTACTACCGAGTAATCGTTTGTACCAACTAGTATATCGTTCGTACCACCGAGTAGTCGTTTGTACCAACTAGTATATCGTTTGTACCCGTTTGTACCACCGTGAAATCGTTTTTACTCGTTTGTACCGACCAGTACATCGTTCGTACCACCAAGTAATCGTTTGTACCAACTAATATATCGTTCGTACTACCGAGTAATCGTTTGTACCAACTAGTATATCGTTCGTACTACCGAGTAATTGTTTGTACCAACTAGTATATCGTTCGTACCACTGAGTAATCGTTTGTACCAACTAGTATATCGTTCGTACTACCGAGTAATCGTTTGTACCAATTAGTATATCGTTCGTACTACCGAGTAATCGTTTGTACCAACTAGTATATCGTTCGTACTACCGAGTAATCGTTTGTACCAACTAGTATATCGTTCGTACTACCGAGTAATCGTTTGTACCAACTAGTATATCGTTCGTACCACTGAGTAATCGTTTGTACCAACTAGTATATCGTTCGTACTACCGAGTAATCGTTTGTACCAACTAGTATATCGTTCGTACTACCGAGAAATCGTTTGTACCAACTAGTATATCGTTCGTACCACCGAGTAATCGTTTGTACCAACTAGTATATCGTTCGTACTACCGAGTAATCGTTTGTACCAACTAGTATATCGTTCGTACTACCGAGTAATCGTTTGTACCAACTAGTATAGCGTTCGTACTACCGAGTAATCGTTTGTACCAATTAGTATATCGTTCGTACTACCGAGTAATCGTTTGTACCAACTAGTATATCGTTCGTACTACCGAGTAATCGTTTGTACCAACTAGTATATCGTTTGTACTACCGAGTAATCGTTTGTACCAACTAGTACATCGTTCGTACTACCGAGTAATCGTTTGTACCAACTAGTATATCGTTCGTACCACCGAGTAATCGTTTGTACCAACTAGTATCTCGTTCGTACTATCGAGTAATCGTTTGTACCAACTAGTATATCGTTCGTACTACCGAGTAATCGTTTGTACCAACTAGTATATCGTTCGTACTACCGGGTATCCGTTTGTACCAACTAGTATATCGTTCGTACTACCGAGTAATCGTTTGTACCAACTAGTATATCGTTCGTACTACCGAGTAATCGTTTGTACCAACTAGTATAACGTTTGTACCCGTTCGTAACACCATGAAATCGTTTTTAGTCGTTTGTACTAACTAGTATATCGTTTGTACCTGTTCGTACCACCGTGAAATCGTTTTTAGTCGTTTGTACCAACTAGTATATCGTTCGTACTACCGAGTAATTGTTTGTACCAACTAGTATATCGTTTGTACCCGTTCGTAACACCGTGAAATCGTTTTTAGTCGTTTGTACTAACTAGTATATCGTTCGTACCACCGAGTGATTGTTTGTACCAACTAGTATACCGTTCGTACTACCGAGTAATCGTTCGTACCAACTAGTATACCGTTCGTAATATGGAGTAATCGTTTGTACCAACTAGTATATCGTTTGTACCTGTTCGTACCACCGTGAAATCGTTTTTAGTCGTTTGTACCAACTAGTATATCGTTCGTACCACCGAGTAATCGTTTGTACCAACTAGTATAGCGTTCGTACTACCGAGTAATCGTTTGTACCAACTAGTATATCGTTTTTACCCGTTTGTACCACCGTGAAATCGTTTTCACTCGTTTGTACCGACCAGTACATCGTTCGTACCACCGAGTAATCGTTCGTACCAACTAGTATATGGTCCGTACTACCGAGTAATCGTTTGTACCAAGTAGTATATCGTTTGTACTACCGAGTAATCGTTTGTACCAACTAGTATATCATTTGTACCCGTTTGTACCACCGTGAAATCGTTTTTACTCGTTTGTACCAACTAGTATATCGTTCGTACTACCGAGTAATCGTTTGTACCAACTAGTATATCGTTTGTACCACCGAGTAATCGTTTGTACCAACTAGTATATCGTTCGTACTACCAAGTTATCGTTTGTACCAACTAGTATATCGTTTGTACCCGTTTGTACCATCGTGAAATCGTTTTTACTCGTTTGTACCAACTAGTATATCGTTCGTACTATCGAGTAATCGTTTGTACCAACTAGTATATCGTTCGTACTACCGAGTAATCGTTTGTACCAACTAGTATATCGTTCGTACCACCGAGTAGTCGTTTGTACCAACTAGTATATCGTTTGTACCCGTTTGTACCACCGTGAAATCGTTTTTACTCGTTTGTACCGACCAGTACATCGTTCGTACCACCAAGTAATCGTTTGTACCAACTAATATATCGTTCGTACTACCGAGTAATCGTTTGTACCAACTAGTATATCGTTCGTACTACCGAGTAATTGTTTGTACCAACTAGTACATCGTTCGTACCACTGAGTAATCGTTTGTACCAACTAGTATATCGTTCGTACTACCGAGTAATCGTTTGTACCAATTAGTATATCGTTCGTACTACCGAGTAATCGTTTGTACCAACTAGTATATCGTTCGTACTACCGAGTAATCGTTTGTACCAACTAGTATATCGTTCGTACTACCGAGTAATCGTTTGTACCAACTAGTATATCGTTTGTACCCGTTCGTAACACCGTGAAATCGTTTTTAGTCGTTTGTACTAACTAGTATATCGTTCGTACCATCGAGTGATTGTTTGTACCAACTAGTATAGCGTTCGTTCTACCGAGTAATCGTTTGTACCAACTAGTATATCGTTTTTACCCGTTTGTACCACCGTGAAATCGTTTTCACTCGTTTGTACCAACTAGTATATCGTTCGTACCACCGAGTAATCGTTCGTACCAACTAGTATATGGTTCGTACTACCGAGTAATCGTTTGTACCAACTAGTATATCGTTTGTACTACCGATTAATCGTTTGTACCAACTAGTATATCGTTTGTACTACCGAGTAATCGTTTGTACCAACTAGTATATCGTTCGTACTACCAAGTAATCGTTTGTACCAACTAGTATATCATTTGTACCCGTTATTACCACCGTGAAATCGTTTTTACTCGTTTGTACCAACTAGTATATCGTTCGTACTACCGAGTAATCGGTTGTACCAACTAGTATATCGTTCGTACTACCGAGTAATCGTTTGTACCAACTAGTATATCGTTCGTACCACCGAGTAATCGTTTGTACCAACTACTATATCGTTCGTACTACCGAGTAATCGTTTGTAGCAACTAGTACATCGTTCGTACTACCGATCAATCGTTTGTACCAACTAGTATATCGTTCGTACTACCGAGAAATCGTTTGTACCAACTAGTATATCGTTCGTACCACCGAGTAATCGTTTGTACCAACTAGTATATCGTTCGTACTACCGAGTAATCGTTTGTACCAACTAGTATATCGTTCGTACTACCGAGTAATCGTTTGTACCAACTAGTATATCATTCGTACTACCGAGTAATCGTTTGTACCAACTAGTATATCGTTCGTACCACCGATTAATCGTTTGTACCAACTAGTATATCGTTCGTACTACCGAGTAATCGTTTGTACCAACTAGTATATCGTTCGTACCACCGAGTAATCGTTTGTACCAACTAGTATATCGTTCGTACTATCGAGTAATCGTTTGTACCAACTAGTATATCGTTCGTTCTACCGAGTAATCGTTTGTACCAACTAGTATATCGTTCGTACTACCGAGTAATCGTTTGTACCAACTATTATATCGTTTGTACCCGTTCGTAACACCGTGAAATCGTTTTTAGTCGTTTGTACTAACTAGTATATCGTTCGTACCGTCGAGTGATTGTTTGTACCAACTAGTATACCGTTCGTACTACCGAGTAATCGTTCGTACCAACTATTATACCGTTCGTAATATGGAGTAATCGTTTGTACCAACTAGTATATCGTTTGTACCTGTTCGTACCACCGTGAAATCGTTTTTAGTCGTTTGTACCGACTAGTTTATCGTTCGTACCACCGAGTAATCGTTTGTACCAACTAGTATATCGTTCGTACTATCGAGTAATCGTTTGTACCAACTAGTATATCGTTCGTACTACCGAGTAATCGTTTGTACCCACTAATATATCGTTCGTACTACCGAGTAATCGTTTGTACCAACTAGTATATCGTTTGTACCCGTTCGTAACACCGTGAAATCGTTTTTAGTCGTTTGTACTAACTAGTATATCGTTCGTACCACCGAGTGATTGTTTGTACCAACTAGTATACCGTTCGTACTACCGAGTAATCGTTCGTACCAACTAGTATACCGTTCGTACTACCGAGTAAACGTTTGTACCAACTAGTATATCGTTCGTACTACCGTGTAATCGTTTGTACCAACTAGTTTATCGTTCGTACTACCGAGTAATCGTTTGTACCAAATAGTATATCGTTTGTACCCGTTTGTACCACGGTGAAATCGTTTTTACTCGTTTGTACCAACTAGTATATCGTTCGTACTACCGAGTAATCGTTTGTACCAACTAGTATATCGTTCGTACTACCGAGTAATCGTTTGTACTAACTAGTATATCGTTCGTACAACCGAGTAATCGTTTGTACCAAATAGTATATCGTTCGTACTACCGAGTAATCGTTCGTACCAACTAGTATATTGTTCGTACTACCGAGTAATCGTTTGTACCAACTAGTATATCGTTTGTACCCGTTTGTACTATTGTAAAATCGTTTTTACTCGTTTGTACCGACCAGTACATCGTTCGTACCACCGAGTAATCGTTTGTACCAACTAGTATATCGTTTGTACTACCAAGTAATCGTTTGTACCAACTAGTATATCGTTTGTACTACCGAGTAATCGTTTGTACCAACTAGTATATCGTTCGTGCTACCGAGTAATCGTTTGTACCAACTAGTATATCGTTTGTACCCGTTTGTACCATCGTGAAATCGTTTTTACTCGTTTGTACCAACTAGTATATCGTTCGTACTACCGAGTAATCGTTTGTTCCAACTAGTATATCGTTCGTACTACCGAGTAATCGTTTGTACCAACTAGTATATCGTTCGTACTACCGAGTAATCGTTTGTACCAACTAGTATATCGTTCGTACTACCGAGTTATCGTTTGTACCAACTAGTATATCGTTCGTACCACCGAGTAATCGTTTGTACCAACTAGTATATCGTTCGTACTACCGAGTAATCGTTCGTACCAACTAGTATACCGTTCGTACTACCAAGTAATCGTTTGTACCAACTAGTATATCGTTTGTACCCGTTTGTACCACCGTGGATTCGTTTTTACTCGTTTGTACCGACCAGTACATCGTTCGTACCACCGAGTAATCGTTTGTACCGACTAGTATATCGTTTGTACCCGTTTGTACCACCGTGAAATCGTTTTGACTCGTTTGTACCGACCAGTACATCGTTCGGACCACCGAGTAATCGTTTGTACCAACTAGTATATCGTTCGTACCACCGAGTAATCGTTTGTACCAACTAGTATATCGTTCGTACTACCGAGTAATCGTTTGTACCAACTAGTATATCGTCCGTACCACCGAGTAATCGTTTGTACCAACTAGTATATCGTTTGTACCCGTTTGTACCACCGTGAAATCGTTTTTACTCATTTGTACCAACTAGTATATCGTTTGTACCCGTTTGTAATACCGTGAAATCGTTTTTACTCGTTTGTACCGACCAGTACATCGTTCGTACCACCGAGTAATCGTTTGTACCGACTAGTATATCGTTTGTACCCGTTTGTACCACCGTGAAATCGTTTTTACTCGTTTGTACCGACCAGTACATCGTTCGTACCACCGAGTAATCGTTTGTACCAACTAGTATATCGTTCGTACCACCGAGTAATCGTTTGTACCAACTAGTATATCGTTCGTACTACCGAGTAATCGTTTGTACCAACTAGTATATCGTTTGTACCCGTTTGTACCACCGTGAAATCGTTTTTACTCGTTTGTACCGACCAGTACATCGTTCGTACCACCGAGTAATCGTTTGTACCAACTAGTATATCGTTCGTACCACCGAGTAATCGTTTGTACCAACTAGTATATCGTTCGTACTACCGAGTAATCGTTTGTACCAACTAGTATATCGTTCGTACTACCGAGTAATCGTTTGTACCAACTAGTATATCGTTCGTACTACCGAGTCATCGTTTGTACCAACTAGTATATCGTTCGTACCACCGAGTAATCGTTTGTACCAACTAGTATATCGTTCGTACTACCGAGTAATCGTTCGTCCCAACTAGTATACCGTTCGTAGTACCGAGTAATCATTTGTACCAACTAGTATATCATTTGTACCCGTTTGTACCACCGTAAAATCGTTTTTACTCGTCTGTACCGACCAGTACATCGTTCGTACCACCGAGTAATCGTTTGTACCAACTAGTATATCATTCGTACTACCGAGTAATCGTTTGTACCAACTAGTATATCGTTCGTACTACCGAGTAATCGTTTGTACCAACTAGTATATCGTTCGTACTACCGAGTAATCGTTTGTACCAACTAGTATATCATTCGTACTACCGAGTAATCGTTTGTACCAACAAGTATATCGTTCGTACCACCGAGTAATCGTTTGTACCAACTAGTATATCGTTCGTACTACCGAGTAATCGTTCGTACTAACTAGTATACCGTTCGTACTACCAAGTATTCGTTTGTACCAACTAGTATATCGTTTGTACCCGTTTGTACCACCGTGAAATCGTTTTTACTCGTTTGTACCGACCAGTACATCGTTCGTACCACCGAGTCATCGTTTGTACCGACTAGTATATCGTTTGTACCCGTTTGTACCACCGTGAAATCGTTTTTACTCGTTTGTACCGACCAGTACATCGTTCGTACCACCGAGTAATCGTTTGTACCAACTAGTATATCGTTCGTACCACCGAGTAATCGTTTGTACCAACTAGTATATCGTTCGTACTACCGAGTAATCGTTTGTACCAACTAGTATATCGTTTGTACCCGTTTGTACCACCGTGAAATCGTTTTTACTCGTTTGTACCGACTAGTATATCGTTTGTACCCGTTTGTACCACCGTGAAATCGTTTTTACTCGTTTGTACCGACCAGTACATCGTTCGTACCACCGAGTAATCGTTTGTACCAACTAGTATATCGTTCGTACTACCGAGTAATCGTTTGTACCAACTACTATATCGTTTGTACTACCGAGTAATCGTTTGTACCAACTAGTACATCGTTCGTACTACCGATTAATCGTTTGTTCCAACTAGTATATCGTTTGTACTACCGAGTAATCGTTTGTACCAACTAGTACATCGTTCGTACTACCGAGTAATCGTTTGTACCAACTAGTATATCGTTCGTACCACCGAGTAATCGTTTGTACCAACTAGTATCTCGTTCGTACTATCGAGTAATCGTTTGTACCAACTAGTATATCGTTTGTACTACCGAGTAATCGTTTGTACCAACTAGTACATCGTTCGTACTACCGAGTAATCGTTTGTACCAACTAGTATATCGTTCGTACCACCGAGTAATCGTTTGTACCAACTAGTATCTCGTTCGTACTATCGAGTAATCGTTTGTACCAACTAGTATATCGTTCGTACTACCGAGTAATCGTTTGTACCAACTAGTATATCGTTCGTACTACCGGGTATCCGTTTGTACCAACTAGTATATCGTTCGTACTACCGAGTAATCGTTTGTACCAACTAGTATATCGTTCGTACTACCGAGTAATCGTTTGTACCAACTAGTATAACGTTTGTACCCGTTCGTAACACCATGAAATCGTTTTTAGTCGTTTGTACTAACTAGTATATCGTTTGTACCTGTTCGTACCACCGTGAAATCGTTTTTAGTCGTTTGTACCAACTAGTATATCGTTCGTACTACCGAGTAATCGTTTGTACCAACTAGTATATCGTTTGTACCCGTTCGTAACACCGTGAAATCGTTTTTAGTCGTTTGTACTAACTAGTATATCGTTCGTACCACCGAGTGATTGTTTGTACCAACTAGTATACCGTTCGTACTACCGAGTAATCGTTCGTACCAACTAGTATACCGTTCGTAATATGGAGTAATCGTTTGTACCAACTAGTATATCGTTTGTACCTGTTCGTACCACCGTGAAATCGTTTTTAGTCGTTTGTACCAACTAGTATATCGTTCGTACCACCGAGTAATCGTTTGTACCAACTAGTATAGCGTTCGTACTACCGAGTAATCGTTTGTACCAACTAGTATATCGTTTTTACCCGTTTGTACCACCGTGAAATCGTTTTCACTCGTTTGTACCGACCAGTACATCGTTCGTACCACCGAGTAATCGTTCGTACCAACTAGTATATGGTCCGTACTACCGAGTAATCGTTTGTACCAAGTAGTATATCGTTTGTACTACCGAGTAATCGTTTGTACCAACTAGTATATCATTTGTACCCGTTTGTACCACCGTGAAATCGTTTTTACTCGTTTGTACCAACTAGTATATCGTTCGTACTACCGAGTAATCGTTTGTACCAACTAGTATATCGTTTGTACCACCGAGTAATCGTTTGTACCAACTAGTATATCGTTCGTACTACCAAGTTATCGTTTGTACCAACTAGTATATCGTTTGTACCCGTTTGTACCATCGTGAAATCGTTTTTACTCGTTTGTACCAACTAGTATATCGTTCGTACTATCGAGTAATCGTTTGTACCAACTAGTATATCGTTCGTACTACCGAGTAATCGTTTGTACCAACTAGTATATCGTTCGTACCACCGAGTAGTCGTTTGTACCAACTAGTATATCGTTTGTACCCGTTTGTACCACCGTGAAATCGTTTTTACTCGTTTGTACCGACCAGTACATCGTTCGTACCACCAAGTAATCGTTTGTACCAACTAATATATCGTTCGTACTACCGAGTAATCGTTTGTACCAACTAGTATATCGTTCGTACTACCGAGTAATTGTTTGTACCAACTAGTACATCGTTCGTACCACTGAGTAATCGTTTGTACCAACTAGTATATCGTTCGTACTACCGAGTAATCGTTTGTACCAATTAGTATATCGTTCGTACTACCGAGTAATCGTTTGTACCAACTAGTATATCGTTCGTACTACCGAGTAATCGTTTGTACCAACTAGTATATCGTTCGTACTACCGAGTAATCGTTTGTACCAACTAGTATATCGTTTGTACCCGTTCGTAACACCGTGAAATCGTTTTTAGTCGTTTGTACTAACTAGTATATCGTTCGTACCATCGAGTGATTGTTTGTACCAACTAGTATAGCGTTCGTTCTACCGAGTAATCGTTTGTACCAACTAGTATATCGTTTTTACCCGTTTGTACCACCGTGAAATCGTTTTCACTCGTTTGTACCAACTAGTATATCGTTCGTACCACCGAGTAATCGTTCGTACCAACTAGTATATGGTTCGTACTACCGAGTAATCGTTTGTACCAACTAGTATATCGTTTGTACTACCGATTAATCGTTTGTACCAACTAGTATATCGTTTGTACTACCGAGTAATCGTTTGTACCAACTAGTATATCGTTCGTACTACCAAGTAATCGTTTGTACCAACTAGTATATCATTTGTACCCGTTATTACCACCGTGAAATCGTTTTTACTCGTTTGTACCAACTAGTATATCGTTCGTACTACCGAGTAATCGGTTGTACCAACTAGTATATCGTTCGTACTACCGAGTAATCGTTTGTACCAACTAGTATATCGTTCGTACCACCGAGTAATCGTTTGTACCAACTACTATATCGTTCGTACTACCGAGTAATCGTTTGTAGCAACTAGTACATCGTTCGTACTACCGATCAATCGTTTGTACCAACTAGTATATCGTTCGTACTACCGAGAAATCGTTTGTACCAACTAGTATATCGTTCGTACCACCGAGTAATCGTTTGTACCAACTAGTATATCGTTCGTACTACCGAGTAATCGTTTGTACCAACTAGTATATCGTTCGTACTACCGAGTAATCGTTTGTACCAACTAGTATATCATTCGTACTACCGAGTAATCGTTTGTACCAACTAGTATATCGTTCGTACCACTGAGTAATCGTTTGTACCAACTAGTATATCGTTCGTACTACCGAGTAATCGTTTGTACCAACTAGTATATCGTTCGTACCACCGAGTAATCGTTTGTACCAACTAGTATATCGTTCGTACTATCGAGTAATCGTTTGTACCAACTAGTATATCGTTCGTTCTACCGAGTAATCGTTTGTACCAACTAGTATATCGTTCGTACTACCGAGTAATCGTTTGTACCAACTATTATATCGTTTGTACCCGTTCGTAACACCGTGAAATCGTTTTTAGTCGTTTGTACTAACTAGTATATCGTTCGTACCGTCGAGTGATTGTTTGTACCAACTAGTATACCGTTCGTACTACCGAGTAATCGTTCGTACCAACTATTATACCGTTCGTAATATGGAGTAATCGTTTGTACCAACTAGTATATCGTTTGTACCTGTTCGTACCACCGTGAAATCGTTTTTAGTCGTTTGTACCGACTAGTTTATCGTTCGTACCACCGAGTAATCGTTTGTACCAACTAGTATATCGTTCGTACTATCGAGTAATCGTTTGTACCAACTAGTATATCGTTCGTACTACCGAGTAATCGTTTGTACCCACTAATATATCGTTCGTACTACCGAGTAATCGTTTGTACCAACTAGTATATCGTTTGTACCCGTTCGTAACACCGTGAAATCGTTTTTAGTCGTTTGTACTAACTAGTATATCGTTCGTACCACCGAGTGATTGTTTGTACCAACTAGTATACCGTTCGTACTACCGAGTAATCGTTCGTACCAACTAGTATACCGTTCGTACTACCGAGTAAACGTTTGTACCAACTAGTATATCGTTCGTACTACCGTGTAATCGTTTGTACCAACTAGTTTATCGTTCGTACTACCGAGTAATCGTTTGTACCAAATAGTATATCGTTTGTACCCGTTTGTACCACGGTGAAATCGTTTTTACTCGTTTGTACCAACTAGTATATCGTTCGTACTACCGAGTAATCGTTTGTACCAACTAGTATATCGTTCGTACTACCGAGTAATCGTTTGTACTAACTAGTATATCGTTCGTACAACCGAGTAATCGTTTGTACCAAATAGTATATCGTTCGTACTACCGAGTAATCGTTCGTACCAACTAGTATATTGTTCGTACTACCGAGTAATCGTTTGTACCAACTAGTATATCGTTTGTACCCGTTTGTACTATTGTAAAATCGTTTTTACTCGTTTGTACCGACCAGTACATCGTTCGTACCACCGAGTAATCGTTTGTACCAACTAGTATATCGTTTGTACTACCAAGTAATCGTTTGTACCAACTAGTATATCGTTTGTACTACCGAGTAATCGTTTGTACCAACTAGTATATCGTTCGTGCTACCGAGTAATCGTTTGTACCAACTAGTATATCGTTTGTACCCGTTTGTACCATCGTGAAATCGTTTTTACTCGTTTGTACCAACTAGTATATCGTTCGTACTACCGAGTAATCGTTTGTTCCAACTAGTATATCGTTCGTACTACCGAGTAATCGTTTGTACCAACTAGTATATCGTTCGTACTACCGAGTAATCGTTTGTACCAACTAGTATATCGTTCGTACTACCGAGTTATCGTTTGTACCAACTAGTATATCGTTCGTACCACCGAGTAATCGTTTGTACCAACTAGTATATCGTTCGTACTACCGAGTAATCGTTCGTACCAACTAGTATACCGTTCGTACTACCAAGTAATCGTTTGTACCAACTAGTATATCGTTTGTACCCGTTTGTACCACCGTGGATTCGTTTTTACTCGTTTGTACCGACCAGTACATCGTTCGTACCACCGAGTAATCGTTTGTACCGACTAGTATATCGTTTGTACCCGTTTGTACCACCGTGAAATCGTTTTGACTCGTTTGTACCGACCAGTACATCGTTCGGACCACCGAGTAATCGTTTGTACCAACTAGTATATCGTTCGTACCACCGAGTAATCGTTTGTACCAACTAGTATATCGTTCGTACTACCGAGTAATCGTTTGTACCAACTAGTATATCGTCCGTACCACCGAGTAATCGTTTGTACCAACTAGTATATCGTTTGTACCCGTTTGTACCACCGTGAAATCGTTTTTACTCATTTGTACCAACTAGTATATCGTTTGTACCCGTTTGTAATACCGTGAAATCGTTTTTACTCGTTTGTACCGACCAGTACATCGTTCGTACCACCGAGTAATCGTTTGTACCGACTAGTATATCGTTTGTACCCGTTTGTACCACCGTGAAATCGTTTTTACTCGTTTGTACCGACCAGTACATCGTTCGTACCACCGAGTAATCGTTTGTACCAACTAGTATATCGTTCGTACCACCGAGTAATCGTTTGTACCAACTAGTATATCGTTCGTACTACCGAGTAATCGTTTGTACCAACTAGTATATCGTTTGTACCCGTTTGTACCACCGTGAAATCGTTTTTACTCGTTTGTACCGACCAGTACATCGTTCGTACCACCGAGTAATCGTTTGTACCAACTAGTATATCGTTCGTACCACCGAGTAATCGTTTGTACCAACTAGTATATCGTTCGTACTACCGAGTAATCGTTTGTACCAACTAGTATATCGTTCGTACTACCGAGTAATCGTTTGTACCAACTAGTATATCGTTCGTACTACCGAGTCATCGTTTGTACCAACTAGTATATCGTTCGTACCACCGAGTAATCGTTTGTACCAACTAGTATATCGTTCGTACTACCGAGTAATCGTTCGTCCCAACTAGTATACCGTTCGTAGTACCGAGTAATCATTTGTACCAACTAGTATATCGTTTGTACCCGTTTGTACCACCGTAAAATCGTTTTTACTCGTCTGTACCGACCAGTACATCGTTCGTACCACCGAGTAATCGTTTGTACCAACTAGTATATCATTCGTACTACCGAGTAATCGTTTGTACCAACTAGTATATCGTTCGTACTACCGAGTAATCGTTTGTACCAACTAGTATATCGTTCGTACTACCGAGTAATCGTTTGTACCAACTAGTATATCATTCGTACTACCGAGTAATCGTTTGTACCAACAAGTATATCGTTCGTACCACCGAGTAATCGTTTGTACCAACTAGTATATCGTTCGTACTACCGAGTAATCGTTCGTACTAACTAGTATACCGTTCGTACTACCAAGTATTCGTTTGTACCAACTAGTATATCGTTTGTACCACCGAGTAATCGTTTGTACCAACTAGTACATCGTTCGTACTACCGAGTAATCGTTTGTACCAACTAGTATATCGTTCGTACCACCGAGTAATCGTTTGTACCAACTAGTATCTCGTTCGTACTATCGAGTAATCGTTTGTACCAACTAGTATATCGTTTGTACTACCGAGTAATCGTTTGTACCAACTAGTACATCGTTCGTACTACCGAGTAATCGTTTGTACCAACTAGTATATCGTTCGTACCACCGAGTAATCGTTTGTACCAACTAGTATCTCGTTCGTACTATCGAGTAATCGTTTGTACCAACTAGTATATCGTTCGTACTACCGAGTAATCGTTTGTACCAACTAGTATATCGTTCGTACCACCGAGTAATCGTTTGTACCAACTAGTATATCGTTCGTACTACCGAGTAATCGTTTGTACCAACTAGTATATCGTTTGTACCCGTTTGTACCACCGTGAAATCGTTTTTACTCGTTTGTACCAACTAGTATATCGTTTGTACCCGTTTGTACCACCGTGAAATCGTTTTTACTCGTTTGTACCGACCAGTACATCGTTCGTACCACCGAGTAATCGTTTGTACCAACTAGTATATCGTTCGTACTACCGAGTAATCGTTTGTACCAACTACTATATCGTTTGTACTACCGAGTAATCGTTTGTACCAACTAGTACATCGTTCGTACTACCGATTAATCGTTTGTTCCAACTAGTATATCGTTTGTACTACCGAGTAATCGTTTGTACCAACTAGTACATCGTTCGTACTACCGAGTAATCGTTTGTACCAACTAGTATATCGTTCGTACCACCGAGTAATCGTTTGTACCAACTAGTATCTCGTTCGTACTATCGAGTAATCGTTTGTACCAACTAGTATATCGTTCGTACTACCGAGTAATCGTTTGTACCAACTAGTATATCGTTCGTACTACCGGGTATCCGTTCGTACCAACTAGTATATCGTTCGTACTACCGAGTAATCGTTTGTACCAACTAGTATATCGTTCGTACTACCGAGTAATCGTTTGTACCAACTAGTATATCGTTTGTACCCGTTCGTAACACCATGAAATCGTTTTTAGTCGTTTGTACTAACTAGTATATCGTTTGTACCTGTTCGTACCACCGTGAAATCGTTTTTAGTCGTTTGTACCAACTAGTATATCGTTCGTACTACCGAGTAATCGTTTGTACCAACTAGTATATCGTTTGTACCCGTTCGTAACACCGTGAAATCGTTTTTAGTCGTTTGTACTAACTAGTATATCGTTCGTACCACCGAGTGATTGTTTGTACCAACTAGTATACCGTTCGTACTACCGAGTAATCGTTCGTACCAACTAGTATACCGTTCGTAATATGGAGTAATCGTTTGTACCAACTAGTATATCGTTTGTACCTGTTCGTACCACCGTGAAATCGTTTTTAGTCGTTTGTACCAACTAGTATATCGTTCGTACCACCGAGTAATCGTTTGTACCAACTAGTATAGCGTTCGTACTACCGAGTAATCGTTTGTACCAACTAGTATATCATTCGTACTACCGAGTAATCGTTTGTACCAACAAGTATATCGTTCGTACCACCGAGTAATCGTTTGTACCAACTAGTATATCGTTCGTACTACCGAGTAATCGTTCGTACTAACTAGTATACCGTTCGTACTACCAAGTATTCGTTTGTACCAACTAGTATATCGTTTGTACCCGTTTGTACCACCGTGAAATCGTTTTTACTCGTTTGTACCGACCAGTACATCGTTCGTACCACCGAGTCATCGTTTGTACCGACTAGTATATCGTTTGTACCCGTTTGTACCACCGTGAAATCGTTTTTACTCGTTTGTACCGACCAGTACATCGTTCGTACCACCGAGTAATCGTTTGTACCAACTAGTATATCGTTCGTACCACCGAGTAATCGTTTGTACCAACTAGTATATCGTTCGTACTACCGAGTAATCGTTTGTACCAACTAGTATATCGTTTGTACCCGTTTGTACCACCGTGAAATCGTTTTTACTCGTTTGTACCAACTAGTATATCGTTTGTACCCGTTTGAACCACCGTGAAATCGTTTTTACTCGTTTGTACCGACCAGTACATCGTTCGTACCACCGAGTAATCGTTTGTACCAACTACTATATCGTTTGTACTACCGAGTAATCGTTTGTACCAACTAGTACATCGTTCGTACTACCGATTAATTGTTTGTTCCAACTAGTATATCGTTTGTGCTACCGAGTAATCGTTTGTACCAACTAGTACATCGTTCGTACTACCGAGTAATCGTTTGTACCAACTAGTATATCGTTCGTACCACCGAGTAATCGTTTGTACCAACTAGTATCTCGTTCGTACTATCGAGTAATCGTTTGTACCAACTAGTATATCGTTCGTACTACCGAGTAATCGTTTGTACCAACTAGTATATCGTTCGTACTACCGGGTATCCGTTTGTACCAACTAGTATATCGTTCGTACTACCGAGTAATCGTTTGTACCAACTAGTATATCGTTCGTACTACCGAGTAATCGTTTGTACCAACTAGTATAACGTTTGTACCCGTTCGTAACACCATGAAATCGTTTTTAGTCGTTTGTACTAACTAGTATATCGTTTGTACCAGTTCGTACCACCGTGAAATCGTTTTTAGTCGTTTGTACCAACTAGTATATCGTTCGTACTACCGAGTAATCGTTTGTACCAACTAGTATATCGTTTGTACCCGTTCGTAACACCGTGAAATCGTTTTTAGTCGTTTGTACTAACTAGTATATCGTTCGTACCACCGAGTGATTGTTTGTACCAACTAGTATACCGTTCGTACTACCGAGTAATCGTTCGTACCAACTAGTATACCGTTCGTAATATGGAGTAATCGTTTGTACCAACTAGTATATCGTTTGTACCTGTTCGTACCACCGTGAAATCGTTTTTAGTCGTTTGTACCAACTAGTATATCGTTCGTACCACCGAGTAATCGTTTGTACCAACTAGTATAGCGTTCGTACTACCGAGTAATCGTTTGTACCAACTAGTATATCGTTTTTACCCGTTTGTACCACCGTGAAATCGTTTTCACTCGTTTGTACCGACCAGTACATCGTTCGTACCACCGAGTAATCGTTCGTACCAACTAGTATATGGTCCGTACTACCGAGTAATCGTTTGTACCAAGTAGTATATCGTTTGTACTACCGAGTAATCGTTTGTACCAACTAGTATATCATTTGTACCCGTTTGTACCACCGTGAAATCGTTTTTACTCGTTTGTACCAACTAGTATATCGTTCGTACTACCGAGTAATCGTTTGTACCAACTAGTATATCGTTTGTACCACCGAGTAATCGTTTGTACCAACTAGTATATCGTTCGTACTACCAAGTAATCGTTTGTACCAACTAGTATATCGTTTGTACCCGTTTGTACCATCGTGAAATCGTTTTTACTCGTTTGTACCAACTAGTATATCGTTCGTACTATCGAGTAATCGTTTGTACCAACTAGTATATCGTTCGTACTACCGAGTAATCGTTTGTACCAACTAGTATATCGTTCGTACCACCGAGTAGTCGTTTGTACCAACTAGTATATCGTTTGTACCCGTTTGTACCACCGTGAAATCGTTTTTACTCGTTTGTACCGACCAGTACATCGTTCGTACCACCAAGTAATCGTTTGTACCAACTAATATATCGTTCGTACTACCGAGTAATCGTTTGTACCAACTAGTATATCGTTCGTACTACCGAGTAATTGTTTGTACCAACTAGTATATCGTTCGTACCACTGAGTAATCGTTTGTACCAACTAGTATATCGTTCGTACTACCGAGTAATCGTTTGTACCAATTAGTATATCGTTCGTACTACCGAGTAATCGTTTGTACCAACTAGTATATCGTTCGTACTACCGAGTAATCGTTTGTACCAACTAGTATATCGTTCGTACTACCGAGTAATCGTTTGTACCAACTAGTATATCGTTCGTACCACTGAGTAATCGTTTGTACCAACTAGTATATCGTTCGTACTACCGAGTAATCGTTTGTACCAACTAGTATATCGTTCGTACTACCGAGAAATCGTTTGTACCAACTAGTATATCGTTCGTACCACCGAGTAATCGTTTGTACCAACTAGTATATCGTTCGTACTACCGAGTAATCGTTTGTACCAACTAGTATATCGTTCGTACTACCGAGTAATCGTTTGTACCAACTAGTATAGCGTTCGTACTACCGAGTAATCGTTTGTACCAATTAGTATATCGTTCGTACTACCGAGTAATCGTTTGTACCAACTAGTATATCGTTCGTACTACCGAGTAATCGTTTGTACCAACTAGTATATCGTTTGTACTACCGAGTAATCGTTTGTACCAACTAGTACATCGTTCGTACTACCGAGTAATCGTTTGTACCAACTAGTATATCGTTCGTACCACCGAGTAATCGTTTGTACCAACTAGTATCTCGTTCGTACTATCGAGTAATCGTTTGTACCAACTAGTATATCGTTCGTACTACCGAGTAATCGTTTGTACCAACTAGTATATCGTTCGTACTACCGGGTATCCGTTTGTACCAACTAGTATATCGTTCGTACTACCGAGTAATCGTTTGTACCAACTAGTATATCGTTCGTACTACCGAGTAATCGTTTGTACCAACTAGTATAACGTTTGTACCCGTTCGTAACACCATGAAATCGTTTTTAGTCGTTTGTACTAACTAGTATATCGTTTGTACCTGTTCGTACCACCGTGAAATCGTTTTTAGTCGTTTGTACCAACTAGTATATCGTTCGTACTACCGAGTAATTGTTTGTACCAACTAGTATATCGTTTGTACCCGTTCGTAACACCGTGAAATCGTTTTTAGTCGTTTGTACTAACTAGTATATCGTTCGTACCACCGAGTGATTGTTTGTACCAACTAGTATACCGTTCGTACTACCGAGTAATCGTTCGTACCAACTAGTATACCGTTCGTAATATGGAGTAATCGTTTGTACCAACTAGTATATCGTTTGTACCTGTTCGTACCACCGTGAAATCGTTTTTAGTCGTTTGTACCAACTAGTATATCGTTCGTACCACCGAGTAATCGTTTGTACCAACTAGTATAGCGTTCGTACTACCGAGTAATCGTTTGTACCAACTAGTATATCGTTTTTACCCGTTTGTACCACCGTGAAATCGTTTTCACTCGTTTGTACCGACCAGTACATCGTTCGTACCACCGAGTAATCGTTCGTACCAACTAGTATATGGTCCGTACTACCGAGTAATCGTTTGTACCAAGTAGTATATCGTTTGTACTACCGAGTAATCGTTTGTACCAACTAGTATATCATTTGTACCCGTTTGTACCACCGTGAAATCGTTTTTACTCGTTTGTACCAACTAGTATATCGTTCGTACTACCGAGTAATCGTTTGTACCAACTAGTATATCGTTTGTACCACCGAGTAATCGTTTGTACCAACTAGTATATCGTTCGTACTACCAAGTTATCGTTTGTACCAACTAGTATATCGTTTGTACCCGTTTGTACCATCGTGAAATCGTTTTTACTCGTTTGTACCAACTAGTATATCGTTCGTACTATCGAGTAATCGTTTGTACCAACTAGTATATCGTTCGTACTACCGAGTAATCGTTTGTACCAACTAGTATATCGTTCGTACCACCGAGTAGTCGTTTGTACCAACTAGTATATCGTTTGTACCCGTTTGTACCACCGTGAAATCGTTTTTACTCGTTTGTACCGACCAGTACATCGTTCGTACCACCAAGTAATCGTTTGTACCAACTAATATATCGTTCGTACTACCGAGTAATCGTTTGTACCAACTAGTATATCGTTCGTACTACCGAGTAATTGTTTGTACCAACTAGTACATCGTTCGTACCACTGAGTAATCGTTTGTACCAACTAGTATATCGTTCGTACTACCGAGTAATCGTTTGTACCAATTAGTATATCGTTCGTACTACCGAGTAATCGTTTGTACCAACTAGTATATCGTTCGTACTACCGAGTAATCGTTTGTACCAACTAGTATATCGTTCGTACTACCGAGTAATCGTTTGTACCAACTAGTATATCGTTTGTACCCGTTCGTAACACCGTGAAATCGTTTTTAGTCGTTTGTACTAACTAGTATATCGTTCGTACCATCGAGTGATTGTTTGTACCAACTAGTATAGCGTTCGTTCTACCGAGTAATCGTTTGTACCAACTAGTATATCGTTTTTACCCGTTTGTACCACCGTGAAATCGTTTTCACTCGTTTGTACCAACTAGTATATCGTTCGTACCACCGAGTAATCGTTCGTACCAACTAGTATATGGTTCGTACTACCGAGTAATCGTTTGTACCAACTAGTATATCGTTTGTACTACCGATTAATCGTTTGTACCAACTAGTATATCGTTTGTACTACCGAGTAATCGTTTGTACCAACTAGTATATCGTTCGTACTACCAAGTAATCGTTTGTACCAACTAGTATATCATTTGTACCCGTTATTACCACCGTGAAATCGTTTTTACTCGTTTGTACCAACTAGTATATCGTTCGTACTACCGAGTAATCGGTTGTACCAACTAGTATATCGTTCGTACTACCGAGTAATCGTTTGTACCAACTAGTATATCGTTCGTACCACCGAGTAATCGTTTGTACCAACTACTATATCGTTCGTACTACCGAGTAATCGTTTGTAGCAACTAGTACATCGTTCGTACTACCGATCAATCGTTTGTACCAACTAGTATATCGTTCGTACTACCGAGAAATCGTTTGTACCAACTAGTATATCGTTCGTACCACCGAGTAATCGTTTGTACCAACTAGTATATCGTTCGTACTACCGAGTAATCGTTTGTACCAACTAGTATATCGTTCGTACTACCGAGTAATCGTTTGTACCAACTAGTATATCATTCGTACTACCGAGTAATCGTTTGTACCAACTAGTATATCGTTCGTACCACCGATTAATCGTTTGTACCAACTAGTATATCGTTCGTACTACCGAGTAATCGTTTGTACCAACTAGTATATCGTTCGTACCACCGAGTAATCGTTTGTACCAACTAGTATATCGTTCGTACTATCGAGTAATCGTTTGTACCAACTAGTATATCGTTCGTTCTACCGAGTAATCGTTTGTACCAACTAGTATATCGTTCGTACTACCGAGTAATCGTTTGTACCAACTATTATATCGTTTGTACCCGTTCGTAACACCGTGAAATCGTTTTTAGTCGTTTGTACTAACTAGTATATCGTTCGTACCGTCGAGTGATTGTTTGTACCAACTAGTATACCGTTCGTACTACCGAGTAATCGTTCGTACCAACTATTATACCGTTCGTAATATGGAGTAATCGTTTGTACCAACTAGTATATCGTTTGTACCTGTTCGTACCACCGTGAAATCGTTTTTAGTCGTTTGTACCGACTAGTTTATCGTTCGTACCACCGAGTAATCGTTTGTACCAACTAGTATATCGTTCGTACTATCGAGTAATCGTTTGTACCAACTAGTATATCGTTCGTACTACCGAGTAATCGTTTGTACCCACTAATATATCGTTCGTACTACCGAGTAATCGTTTGTACCAACTAGTATATCGTTTGTACCCGTTCGTAACACCGTGAAATCGTTTTTAGTCGTTTGTACTAACTAGTATATCGTTCGTACCACCGAGTGATTGTTTGTACCAACTAGTATACCGTTCGTACTACCGAGTAATCGTTCGTACCAACTAGTATACCGTTCGTACTACCGAGTAAACGTTTGTACCAACTAGTATATCGTTCGTACTACCGTGTAATCGTTTGTACCAACTAGTTTATCGTTCGTACTACCGAGTAATCGTTTGTACCAAATAGTATATCGTTTGTACCCGTTTGTACCACGGTGAAATCGTTTTTACTCGTTTGTACCAACTAGTATATCGTTCGTACTACCGAGTAATCGTTTGTACCAACTAGTATATCGTTCGTACTACCGAGTAATCGTTTGTACTAACTAGTATATCGTTCGTACAACCGAGTAATCGTTTGTACCAAATAGTATATCGTTCGTACTACCGAGTAATCGTTCGTACCAACTAGTATATTGTTCGTACTACCGAGTAATCGTTTGTACCAACTAGTATATCGTTTGTACCCGTTTGTACTATTGTAAAATCGTTTTTACTCGTTTGTACCGACCAGTACATCGTTCGTACCACCGAGTAATCGTTTGTACCAACTAGTATATCGTTTGTACTACCAAGTAATCGTTTGTACCAACTAGTATATCGTTTGTACTACCGAGTAATCGTTTGTACCAACTAGTATATCGTTCGTGCTACCGAGTAATCGTTTGTACCAACTAGTATATCGTTTGTACCCGTTTGTACCATCGTGAAATCGTTTTTACTCGTTTGTACCAACTAGTATATCGTTCGTACTACCGAGTAATCGTTTGTTCCAACTAGTATATCGTTCGTACTACCGAGTAATCGTTTGTACCAACTAGTATATCGTTCGTACTACCGAGTAATCGTTTGTACCAACTAGTATATCGTTCGTACTACCGAGTTATCGTTTGTACCAACTAGTATATCGTTCGTACCACCGAGTAATCGTTTGTACCAACTAGTATATCGTTCGTACTACCGAGTAATCGTTCGTACCAACTAGTATACCGTTCGTACTACCAAGTAATCGTTTGTACCAACTAGTATATCGTTTGTACCCGTTTGTACCACCGTGGATTCGTTTTTACTCGTTTGTACCGACCAGTACATCGTTCGTACCACCGAGTAATCGTTTGTACCGACTAGTATATCGTTTGTACCCGTTTGTACCACCGTGAAATCGTTTTGACTCGTTTGTACCGACCAGTACATCGTTCGGACCACCGAGTAATCGTTTGTACCAACTAGTATATCGTTCGTACCACCGAGTAATCGTTTGTACCAACTAGTATATCGTTCGTACTACCGAGTAATCGTTTGTACCAACTAGTATATCGTCCGTACCACCGAGTAATCGTTTGTACCAACTAGTATATCGTTTGTACCCGTTTGTACCACCGTGAAATCGTTTTTACTCATTTGTACCAACTAGTATATCGTTTGTACCCGTTTGTAATACCGTGAAATCGTTTTTACTCGTTTGTACCGACCAGTACATCGTTCGTACCACCGAGTAATCGTTTGTACCGACTAGTATATCGTTTGTACCCGTTTGTACCACCGTGAAATCGTTTTTACTCGTTTGTACCGACCAGTACATCGTTCGTACCACCGAGTAATCGTTTGTACCAACTAGTATATCGTTCGTACCACCGAGTAATCGTTTGTACCAACTAGTATATCGTTCGTACTACCGAGTAATCGTTTGTACCAACTAGTATATCGTTTGTACCCGTTTGTACCACCGTGAAATCGTTTTTACTCGTTTGTACCGACCAGTACATCGTTCGTACCACCGAGTAATCGTTTGTACCAACTAGTATATCGTTCGTACCACCGAGTAATCGTTTGTACCAACTAGTATATCGTTCGTACTACCGAGTAATCGTTTGTACCAACTAGTATATCGTTCGTACTACCGAGTAATCGTTTGTACCAACTAGTATATCGTTCGTACTACCGAGTCATCGTTTGTACCAACTAGTATATCGTTCGTACCACCGAGTAATCGTTTGTACCAACTAGTATATCGTTCGTACTACCGAGTAATCGTTCGTCCCAACTAGTATACCGTTCGTAGTACCGAGTAATCATTTGTACCAACTAGTATATCATTTGTACCCGTTTGTACCACCGTAAAATCGTTTTTACTCGTCTGTACCGACCAGTACATCGTTCGTACCACCGAGTAATCGTTTGTACCAACTAGTATATCATTCGTACTACCGAGTAATCGTTTGTACCAACTAGTATATCGTTCGTACTACCGAGTAATCGTTTGTACCAACTAGTATATCGTTCGTACTACCGAGTAATCGTTTGTACCAACTAGTATATCATTCGTACTACCGAGTAATCGTTTGTACCAACAAGTATATCGTTCGTACCACCGAGTAATCGTTTGTACCAACTAGTATATCGTTCGTACTACCGAGTAATCGTTCGTACTAACTAGTATACCGTTCGTACTACCAAGTATTCGTTTGTACCAACTAGTATATCGTTTGTACCCGTTTGTACCACCGTGAAATCGTTTTTACTCGTTTGTACCGACCAGTACATCGTTCGTACCACCGAGTCATCGTTTGTACCGACTAGTATATCGTTTGTACCCGTTTGTACCACCGTGAAATCGTTTTTACTCGTTTGTACCGACCAGTACATCGTTCGTACCACCGAGTAATCGTTTGTACCAACTAGTATATCGTTCGTACCACCGAGTAATCGTTTGTACCAACTAGTATATCGTTCGTACTACCGAGTAATCGTTTGTACCAACTAGTATATCGTTTGTACCCGTTTGTACCACCGTGAAATCGTTTTTACTCGTTTGTACCGACTAGTATATCGTTTGTACCCGTTTGTACCACCGTGAAATCGTTTTTACTCGTTTGTACCGACCAGTACATCGTTCGTACCACCGAGTAATCGTTTGTACCAACTAGTATATCGTTCGTACTACCGAGTAATCGTTTGTACCAACTACTATATCGTTTGTACTACCGAGTAATCGTTTGTACCAACTAGTACATCGTTCGTACTACCGATTAATCGTTTGTTCCAACTAGTATATCGTTTGTACTACCGAGTAATCGTTTGTACCAACTAGTACATCGTTCGTACTACCGAGTAATCGTTTGTACCAACTAGTATATCGTTCGTACCACCGAGTAATCGTTTGTACCAACTAGTATCTCGTTCGTACTATCGAGTAATCGTTTGTACCAACTAGTATATCGTTTGTACTACCGAGTAATCGTTTGTACCAACTAGTACATCGTTCGTACTACCGAGTAATCGTTTGTACCAACTAGTATATCGTTCGTACCACCGAGTAATCGTTTGTACCAACTAGTATCTCGTTCGTACTATCGAGTAATCGTTTGTACCAACTAGTATATCGTTCGTACTACCGAGTAATCGTTTGTACCAACTAGTATATCGTTCGTACCACCGAGTAATCGTTTGTACCAACTAGTATATCGTTCGTACTACCGAGTAATCGTTTGTACCAACTAGTATATCGTTTGTACCCGTTTGTACCACCGTGAAATCGTTTTTACTCGTTTGTACCAACTAGTATATCGTTTGTACCCGTTTGTACCACCGTGAAATCGTTTTTACTCGTTTGTACCGACCAGTACATCGTTCGTACCACCGAGTAATCGTTTGTACCAACTAGTATATCGTTCGTACTACCGAGTAATCGTTTGTACCAACTACTATATCGTTTGTACTACCGAGTAATCGTTTGTACCAACTAGTACATCGTTCGTACTACCGATTAATCGTTTGTTCCAACTAGTATATCGTTTGTACTACCGAGTAATCGTTTGTACCAACTAGTACATCGTTCGTACTACCGAGTAATCGTTTGTACCAACTAGTATATCGTTCGTACCACCGAGTAATCGTTTGTACCAACTAGTATCTCGTTCGTACTATCGAGTAATCGTTTGTACCAACTAGTATATCGTTCGTACTACCGAGTAATCGTTTGTACCAACTAGTATATCGTTCGTACTACCGGGTATCCGTTTGTACCAACTAGTATATCGTTCGTACTACCGAGTAATCGTTTGTACCAACTAGTATATCGTTCGTACTACCGAGTAATCGTTTGTACCAACTAGTATATCGTTTGTACCCGTTCGTAACACCATGAAATCGTTTTTAGTCGTTTGTACTAACTAGTATATCGTTTGTACCTGTTCGTACCACCGTGAAATCGTTTTTAGTCGTTTGTACCAACTAGTATATCGTTCGTACTACCGAGTAATCGTTTGTACCAACTAGTATATCGTTTGTACCCGTTCGTAACACCGTGAAATCGTTTTTAGTCGTTTGTACTAACTAGTATATCGTTCGTACCACCGAGTGATTGTTTGTACCAACTAGTATACCGTTCGTACTACCGAGTAATCGTTCGTACCAACTAGTATACCGTTCGTAATATGGAGTAATCGTTTGTACCAACTAGTATATCGTTTGTACCTGTTCGTACCACCGTGAAATCGTTTTTATTCGTTTGTACCAACTAGTATATCGTTCGTACCACCGAGTAATCGTTTGTACCAACTAGTATAGCGTTCGTACTACCGAGTAATCGTTTGTACCAACTAGTATATCATTCGTACTACCGAGTAATCGTTTGTACCAACAAGTATATCGTTCGTACCACCGAGTAATCGTTTGTACCAACTAGTATATCGTTCGTACTACCGAGTAATCGTTCGTACTAACTAGTATACCGTTCGTACTACCAAGTATTCGTTTGTACCAACTAGTATATCGTTTGTACCCGTTTGTACCACCGTGAAATCGTTTTTACTCGTTTGTACCGACCAGTACATCGTTCGTACCACCGAGTCATCGTTTGTACCGACTAGTATATCGTTTGTACCCGTTTGTACCACCGTGAAATCGTTTTTACTCGTTTGTACCGACCAGTACATCGTTCGTACCACCGAGTAATCGTTTGTACCAACTAGTATATCGTTCGTACCACCGAGTAATCGTTTGTACCAACTAGTATATCGTTCGTACTACCGAGTAATCGTTTGTACCAACTAGTATATCGTTTGTACCCGTTTGTACCACCGTGAAATCGTTTTTACTCGTTTGTACCAACTAGTATATCGTTTGTACCCGTTTGAACCACCGTGAAATCGTTTTTACTCGTTTGTACCGACCAGTACATCGTTCGTACCACCGAGTAATCGTTTGTACCAACTACTATATCGTTTGTACTACCGAGTAATCGTTTGTACCAACTAGTACATCGTTCGTACTACCGATTAATTGTTTGTTCCAACTAGTATATCGTTTGTGCTACCGAGTAATCGTTTGTACCAACTAGTACATCGTTCGTACTACCGAGTAATCGTTTGTACCAACTAGTATATCGTTCGTACCACCGAGTAATCGTTTGTACCAACTAGTATCTCGTTCGTACTATCGAGTAATCGTTTGTACCAACTAGTATATCGTTCGTACTACCGAGTAATCGTTTGTACCAACTAGTATATCGTTCGTACTACCGGGTATCCGTTTGTACCAACTAGTATATCGTTCGTACTACCGAGTAATCGTTTGTACCAACTAGTATATCGTTCGTACTACCGAGTAATCGTTTGTACCAACTAGTATAACGTTTGTACCCGTTCGTAACACCATGAAATCGTTTTTAGTCGTTTGTACTAACTAGTATATCGTTTGTACCAGTTCGTACCACCGTGAAATCGTTTTTAGTCGTTTGTACCAACTAGTATATCGTTCGTACTACCGAGTAATCGTTTGTACCAACTAGTATATCGTTTGTACCCGTTCGTAACACCGTGAAATCGTTTTTAGTCGTTTGTACTAACTAGTATATCGTTCGTACCACCGAGTGATTGTTTGTACCAACTAGTATACCGTTCGTACTACCGAGTAATCGTTCGTACCAACTAGTATACCGTTCGTAATATGGAGTAATCGTTTGTACCAACTAGTATATCGTTTGTACCTGTTCGTACCACCGTGAAATCGTTTTTAGTCGTTTGTACCAACTAGTATATCGTTCGTACCACCGAGTAATCGTTTGTACCAACTAGTATAGCGTTCGTACTACCGAGTAATCGTTTGTACCAACTAGTATATCGTTTTTACCCGTTTGTACCACCGTGAAATCGTTTTCACTCGTTTGTACCGACCAGTACATCGTTCGTACCACCGAGTAATCGTTCGTACCAACTAGTATATGGTCCGTACTACCGAGTAATCGTTTGTACCAAGTAGTATATCGTTTGTACTACCGAGTAATCGTTTGTACAGACTAGTATATCATTTGTACCCGTTTGTACCACCGTGAAATCGTTTTTACTCGTTTGTACCAACTAGTATATCGTTCGTACTACCGAGTAATCGTTTGTACCAACTAGTATATCGTTTGTACCACCGAGTAATCGTTTGTACCAACTAGTATATCGTTCGTACTACCAAGTAATCGTTTGTACCAACTAGTATATCGTTTGTACCCGTTTGTACCATCGTGAAATCGTTTTTACTCGTTTGTACCAACTAGTATATCGTTCGTACTATCGAGTAATCGTTTGTACCAACTAGTATATCGTTCGTACTACCGAGTAATCGTTTGTACCAACTAGTATATCGTTCGTACCACCGAGTAGTCGTTTGTACCAACTAGTATATCGTTTGTACCCGTTTGTACCACCGTGAAATCGTTTTTACTCGTTTGTACCGACCAGTACATCGTTCGTACCACCAAGTAATCGTTTGTACCAACTAATATATCGTTCGTACTACCGAGTAATCGTTTGTACCAACTAGTATATCGTTCGTACTACCGAGTAATTGTTTGTACCAACTAGTATATCGTTCGTACCACTGAGTAATCGTTTGTACCAACTAGTATATCGTTCGTACTACCGAGTAATCGTTTGTACCAATTAGTATATCGTTCGTACTACCGAGTAATCGTTTGTACCAACTAGTATATCGTTCGTACTACCGAGTAATCGTTTGTACCAACTAGTATATCGTTCGTACTACCGAGTAATCGTTTGTACCAACTAGTATATCGTTCGTACCACTGAGTAATCGTTTGTACCAACTAGTATATCGTTCGTACTACCGAGTAATCGTTTGTACCAACTAGTATATCGTTCGTACTACCGAGAAATCGTTTGTACCAACTAGTATATCGTTCGTACCACCGAGTAATCGTTTGTACCAACTAGTATATCGTTCGTACTACCGAGTAATCGTTTGTACCAACTAGTATATCGTTCGTACTACCGAGTAATCGTTTGTACCAACTAGTATAGCGTTCGTACTACCGAGTAATCGTTTGTACCAATTAGTATATCGTTCGTACTACCGAGTAATCGTTTGTACCAACTAGTATATCGTTCGTACTACCGAGTAATCGTTTGTACCAACTAGTATATCGTTTGTACTACCGAGTAATCGTTTGTACCAACTAGTACATCGTTCGTACTACCGAGTAATCGTTTGTACCAACTAGTATATCGTTCGTACCACCGAGTAATCGTTTGTACCAACTAGTATCTCGTTCGTACTATCGAGTAATCGTTTGTACCAACTAGTATATCGTTCGTACTACCGAGTAATCGTTTGTACCAACTAGTATATCGTTCGTACTACCGGGTATCCGTTTGTACCAACTAGTATATCGTTCGTACTACCGAGTAATCGTTTGTACCAACTAGTATATCGTTCGTACTACCGAGTAATCGTTTGTACCAACTAGTATAACGTTTGTACCCGTTCGTAACACCATGAAATCGTTTTTAGTCGTTTGTACTAACTAGTATATCGTTTGTACCTGTTCGTACCACCGTGAAATCGTTTTTAGTCGTTTGTACCAACTAGTATATCGTTCGTACTACCGAGTAATCGTTTGTACCAACTAGTATATCGTTTGTACCCGTTCGTAACACCGTGAAATCGTTTTTAGTCGTTTGTACTAACTAGTATATCGTTCGTACCACCGAGTGATTGTTTGTACCAACTAGTATACCGTTCGTACTACCGAGTAATCGTTCGTACCAACTAGTATACCGTTCGTAATATGGAGTAATCGTTTGTACCAACTAGTATATCGTTTGTACCTGTTCGTACCACCGTGAAATCGTTTTTAGTCGTTTGTACCAACTAGTATATCGTTCGTACCACCGAGTAATCGTTTGTACCAACTAGTATAGCGTTCGTACTACCGAGTAATCGTTTGTACCAACTAGTATATCGTTTTTACCCGTTTGTACCACCGTGAAATCGTTTTCACTCGTTTGTACCGACCAGTACATCGTTCGTACCACCGAGTAATCGTTCGTACCAACTAGTATATGGTCCGTACTACCGAGTAATCGTTTGTACCAAGTAGTATATCGTTTGTACTACCGAGTAATCGTTTGTACCAACTAGTATATCATTTGTACCCGTTTGTACCACCGTGAAATCGTTTTTACTCGTTTGTACCAACTAGTATATCGTTCGTACTACCGAGTAATCGTTTGTACCAACTAGTATATCGTTTGTACCACCGAGTAATCGTTTGTACCAACTAGTATATCGTTCGTACTACCAAGTTATCGTTTGTACCAACTAGTATATCGTTTGTACCCGTTTGTACCATCGTGAAATCGTTTTTACTCGTTTGTACCAACTAGTATATCGTTCGTACTATCGAGTAATCGTTTGTACCAACTAGTATATCGTTCGTACTACCGAGTAATCGTTTGTACCAACTAGTATATCGTTCGTACCACCGAGTAGTCGTTTGTACCAACTAGTATATCGTTTGTACCCGTTTGTACCACCGTGAAATCGTTTTTACTCGTTTGTACCGACCAGTACATCGTTCGTACCACCAAGTAATCGTTTGTACCAACTAATATATCGTTCGTACTACCGAGTAATCGTTTGTACCAACTAGTATATCGTTCGTACTACCGAGTAATTGTTTGTACCAACTAGTACATCGTTCGTACCACTGAGTAATCGTTTGTACCAACTAGTATATCGTTCGTACTACCGAGTAATCGTTTGTACCAATTAGTATATCGTTCGTACTACCGAGTAATCGTTTGTACCAACTAGTATATCGTTCGTACTACCGAGTAATCGTTTGTACCAACTAGTATATCGTTCGTACTACCGAGTAATCGTTTGTACCAACTAGTATATCGTTCGTACCACTGAGTAATCGTTTGTACCAACTAGTATATCGTTCGTACTACCGAGTAATCGTTTGTACCAACTAGTATATCGTTCGTACAACTGAGTAATCGTTTGTACCAACTAGTATATCATTCGTACTACCGAGTAATCGTTTGTACCAACTAGTATATCGTTCGTACCACTGAGTAATCGTTTGTACCAACTAGTATATCGTTCGTACTACCGAGTAATCGTTTGTACCAACTAGTATATCGTTCGTACTACCGAGTAATCGTTTGTACCAACTAGTATATCGTTTGTACTACCGAGTAATCGTTTGTACTAACTAGTATATCGTTCGTACTATCGAGTAATCGTTTGTACCGACTAGTATATCGTTCGTACTACCGAGTAATCGTTTGTACCAACTAGTATATCGTTCGTACTACCGAGTAATCGTTCGTACAAACTAGTATACCGTTCGTAATATGGAGTAATCGTTTGTACCAACTAGTATATCGTTTGTACCTGTTCGTACCACCGTGAAATCGTTTTTAGTCGTTTGTACCGACTAGTATATCGTTCGTACCACCGAGTAATCGTTTGTACCAACTAGTATAACGTTCGTACTATCGAGTAATCGTTTGTACCAACTAGTATATCGTTCGTACTACCGAGTAATCGTTTGTACCAACTAATATATCGTTCGTACTACCGAGTAATCGTTTGTACCAACTAGTATATCGTTTGTACCCGTTCGTAACACCGTAAAATCGTTTTTAGTCGTTTGTACTAACTAGTATATCGTTCGTACCACCGAGTGATTGTTTGTACCAACTAGTATACCGTTCGTACTACCGAGTAATCGTTCGTACCAACTAGTATACCGTTCGTACTACCGAGTAAACGTTTGTACCAACTAGTATATCGTTCGTACTACCGTGTAATCGTTTGTACCAACTAGTTTATCGTTCGTACTACCGAGTAATCGTTTGTACCAACTAGTATATCGTTTGTACCCGTTTGTACCACGGTGAAATCGTTTTTACTCGTTTGTACCAACTAGTATATCGTTCGTACTACCGGGTAATCGTTTGTACCAACTAGTATATCGTTCGTACTACCGAGTAATCGTTTGTACCAACTAGTATATCGTTCGTACAACCGAGTAATCGTTTGTACCAAATAGTATATCGTTCGTACTACCGAGTAATCGTTCGTACCAACTAGTATATTGTTCGTACTACCGAGTAATCGTTTGTACCAACTAGTATATCGTTTGTACCCGTTTGTACCACCGTAAAATCGTTTTTACTCGTCTGTACCGACCAGTACATCGTTCGTACCACCGAGTAATCGTTTGTACCAACTAGTATATCGTTTGTACTACCAAGTAATCGTTTGTACCATCTAGTATATCGTTTGTACTACCGAGTAATCATTTGTACCAACTAGTATATCGTTCGTGCTACCGAGTAATCGTTTGTACCAACTAGTATATCGTTTGTACCCGTTTGTACCATCGTGAAATCGTTTTTACTCGTTTGTACCAACTAGTATATCGTTCGTACTACCGAGTAATCGTTTGTACCAACTAGTATATCGTTCGTACTACCGAGTAATCGTTTGTACCAACTAGTATATCGTTCGAACTACCGAGTGATCGTTTGTACCAACTAGTATATCGTTCGTACTACCGAGTTATCGTTTGTACCAACTAGTATATCGTTCGTACCACCGAGTAATCGTTTGTACCAACTAGTATATCGTTCGTACTACCGAGTAATCGTTCGTACCGACTAGTATACCGTTCGTACTACCAAGTAATCGTTTGTACCAACTAGTATATCGTTTGTACCCGTTTGTACCACCGTGGATTCGTTTTTACTCGTTTGTACCGACCAGTACATCGTTCGTACCACCGAGTAATCGTTTGTACCGACTAGTATATCGTTTGTACCCGTTTGTACCACCGTGAAATCGTTTTTACTCGTTTGTACCGACCAGTACATCGTTCGGACCACCGAGTAATCGTTTGTACAAACTAGTATATCGTTCGTACCACCGAGTAATCGTTTGTACCAACTAGTATATCGTTCGTACCACTGAGTAATCGTTTGTACCAACTAGTATATCGTTCGTACTACCGAGTAATCGTTTGTACCAACTAGTATATCGTTCGTACTACCGAGTAATCGTTTGTACCAACTAGTATATCGTTCGTACTACCGAGTAATCGTTTGGACTAACTAGTATATCGTTCGTACTATCGAGTAATCGTTTGTACCAACTAGTATATCGTTCGTACTACCGAGTAATCGTTTGTACCAACTAGTATATCGTTCGTACTACCGAGTAATCGTTTGTACCAACTAGTATATCGTTTGTACCCGTTCGTAACACCGTGAAATCGTTTTTAGTCGTTTGTACTAACTAGTATATCGTTCGTACCGCCGAGTGATTGTTTGTACCAACTAGTATACCGTTCGTACTACCGAGTAATCGTTCGTACCAACTAGTATACCGTACGTAATATGAAGTAATCGTTTGTACCAACTAGTATATCGTTTGTACCTGTTCGTACGACCGTGAAATCGTTTTTAGTCGTTTGTACCAACTAGTATATCGTTCGTACTACCGAGTAATCGTTTGTACCAACTAGTATATCGTTCGTACTACCGAGTAATCGTTTGTACCAACTAGTATATCGTTCGTACCACTGAGTAATCGTTTGTACCAACTAGTATATCGTTCGTACTACCGAGTAATCGTTTGTACCAACTAGTATATCGTTCGTACCACTGAGTAATCGTTTGTACCAACTAGTATATCGTTCGTACTACCGAGTAATCGTTTGTACCAACTAGTATATCGTTCGTACTACCGAGTAATCGTTTGTACCAACTAGTATATCGTTCGTACTACCGAGTAATCGTTTGTACTAACTAGTATATCGTTCGTACTATCGAGTAATCGTTTGTACCAACTAGTATATCGTTCGTACTACCGAGTAATCGTTTGTACCAACTAGTATATCCTTTGTACTACCGAGTAATCGTTTGTACCATCTAGTATATCGTTTGTACCCGTTCGTAACACCGTGAAATCGTTTTTAGTCGTTTGTACTAACTGATATATCGTTCGTACCGCCGAGTGATTGTTTGTACCAACTAGTATACCGTTCGTACTACCGAGTAATCGTTCGTACCAACTAGTATACCGTTCGTAATATTGAGTAATCGTTTGTACCAACTAGTATATCGTTTGTACCTGTTCGTACCACCGTGAAATCGTTTTTAGTCGTTTGTACAGACTAGTATATCGTTCGTACCACCGAGCAATCGTTTGTACCAACTAGTATATCGTTCGTACTATCGAGTAATCGTTTGTACCAACTAGTATATCGTTCGTACTACCGAGTAATCGTTTGTACCAACAAGTATATCGTTCGTACTACCGAGTAATCGTTTGTACCAACTAGTATATCGTTTGTACCCGTTCGTAACACCGTGAAATCGTTTTTAGTCGTTTGTACTAACTAGTATATCGTTCGTACCATCGAGTGATTGTTTGTACCAACTAGTATAGCGTTCGTTCTACCGAGTAATCGTTTGTACCAACTAGTATATCGTTTTTACCCGTTTGTACCACCGTGAAATCGTTTTCACTCGTTTGTACCAACTAGTATATCGTTCGTACCACCGAGTAATCGTTCGTACCAACTAGTATATGGTTCGTACTACCGAGTAATCGTTTGTACCAACTAGTATATCGTTTGTACTACCGATTAATCGTTTGTACCAACTAGTATATCGTTTGTACTACCGAGTAATCGTTTGTACCAACTAGTATATCGTTCGTACTACCAAGTAATCGTTTGTACCAACTAGTATATCATTTGTACCCGTTATTACCACCGTGAAATCGTTTTTACTCGTTTGTACCAACTAGTATATCGTTCGTACTACCGAGTAATCGGTTGTACCAACTAGTATATCGTTCGTACTACCGAGTAATCGTTTGTACCAACTAGTATATCGTTCGTACCACCGAGTAATCGTTTGTACCAACTACTATATCGTTCGTACTACCGAGTAATCGTTTGTAGCAACTAGTACATCGTTCGTACTACCGATCAATCGTTTGTACCAACTAGTATATCGTTCGTACTACCGAGAAATCGTTTGTACCAACTAGTATATCGTTCGTACCACCGAGTAATCGTTTGTACCAACTAGTATATCGTTCGTACTACCGAGTAATCGTTTGTACCAACTAGTATATCGTTCGTACTACCGAGTAATCGTTTGTACCAACTAGTATATCATTCGTACTACCGAGTAATCGTTTGTACCAACTAGTATATCGTTCGTACCACCGATTAATCGTTTGTACCAACTAGTATATCGTTCGTACTACCGAGTAATCGTTTGTACCAACTAGTATATCGTTCGTACCACCGAGTAATCGTTTGTACCAACTAGTATATCGTTCGTACTATCGAGTAATCGTTTGTACCAACTAGTATATCGTTCGTTCTACCGAGTAATCGTTTGTACCAACTAGTATATCGTTCGTACTACCGAGTAATCGTTTGTACCAACTATTATATCGTTTGTACCCGTTCGTAACACCGTGAAATCGTTTTTAGTCGTTTGTACTAACTAGTATATCGTTCGTACCGTCGAGTGATTGTTTGTACCAACTAGTATACCGTTCGTACTACCGAGTAATCGTTCGTACCAACTATTATACCGTTCGTAATATGGAGTAATCGTTTGTACCAACTAGTATATCGTTTGTACCTGTTCGTACCACCGTGAAATCGTTTTTAGTCGTTTGTACCGACTAGTTTATCGTTCGTACCACCGAGTAATCGTTTGTACCAACTAGTATATCGTTCGTACTATCGAGTAATCGTTTGTACCAACTAGTATATCGTTCGTACTACCGAGTAATCGTTTGTACCCACTAATATATCGTTCGTACTACCGAGTAATCGTTTGTACCAACTAGTATATCGTTTGTACCCGTTCGTAACACCGTGAAATCGTTTTTAGTCGTTTGTACTAACTAGTATATCGTTCGTACCACCGAGTGATTGTTTGTACCAACTAGTATACCGTTCGTACTACCGAGTTATCGTTCGTACCAACTAGTATACCGTTCGTACTACCGAGTAAACGTTTGTACCAACTAGTATATCGTTCGTACTACCGTGTAATCGTTTGTACCAACTAGTTTATCGTTCGTACTACCGAGTAATCGTTTGTACCAAATAGTATATCGTTTGTACCCGTTTGTACCACGGTGAAATCGTTTTTACTCGTTTGTACCAACTAGTATATCGTTCGTACTACCGAGTAATCGTTTGTACCAACTAGTATATCGTTCGTACTACCGAGTAATCGTTTGTACTAACTAGTATATCGTTCGTACAACCGAGTAATCGTTTGTACCAAATAGTATATCGTTCGTACTACCGAGTAATCGTTCGTACCAACTAGTATATTGTTCGTACTACCGAGTAATCGTTTGTACCAACTAGTATATCGTTTGTACCCGTTTGTACTATTGTAAAATCGTTTTTACTCGTTTGTACCGACCAGTACATCGTTCGTACCACCGAGTAATCGTTTGTACCAACTAGTATATCGTTTGTACTACCGAGTAATCGTTTGTACCAACTAGTATATCGTTCGTGCTACCGAGTAATCGTTTGTACCAACTAGTATATCGTTTGTACCCGTTTGTACCATCGTGAAATCGTTTTTACTCGTTTGTACCAACTAGTATATCGTTCGTACTACCGAGTAATCGTTTGTTCCAACTAGTATATCGTTCGTACTACCGAGTAATCGTTTGTACCAACTAGTATATCGTTCGTACTACCGAGTAATCGTTTGTACCAACTAGTATATCGTTCGTACTACCGAGTTATCGTTTGTACCAACTAGTATATCGTTCGTACCACCGAGTAATCGTTTGTACCAACTAGTATATCGTTCGTACTACCGAGTAATCGTTCGTACCAACTAGTATACCGTTCGTACTACCAAGTAATCGTTTGTACCAACTAGTATATCGTTTGTACCCGTTTGTACCACCGTGGATTCGTTTTTACTCGTTTGTACCGACCAGTACATCGTTCGTACCACCGAGTAATCGTTTGTACCGACTAGTATATCGTTTGTACCCGTTTGTACCACCGTGAAATCGTTTTTACTCGTTTGTACCGACCAGTACATCGTTCGGACCACCGAGTAATCGTTTGTACCAACTAGTATATCGTTCGTACCACCGAGTAATCGTTTGTACCAACTAGTATATCGTTCGTACTACCGAGTAATCGTTCGTACCAACTAGTATATCGTTCGTACTACCGGGTATCCGTTTGTACCAACTAGTATATCGTTCGTACTACCGAGTAATCGTTTGTACCAACTAGTATATCGTTCGTACTACCGAGTAATCGTTTGTACCAACTAGTATATCGTTTGTACCCGTTCGTAACACCATGAAATCGTTTTTAGTCGTTTGTACTAACTAGTATATCGTTTGTACCTGTTCGTACCACCGTGAAATCGTTTTTAGTCGTTTGTACCAACTAGTATATCGTTCGTACTACCGAGTAATCGTTTGTACCAACTAGTATATCGTTTGTACCCGTTCGTAACACCGTGAAATCGTTTTTAGTCGTTTGTACTAACTAGTATATCGTTCGTACCACCGAGTGATTGTTTGTACCAACTAGTATACCGTTCGTACTACCGAGTAATCGTTCGTACCAACTAGTATACCGTTCGTAATATGGAGTAATCGTTTGTACCAACTAGTATATCGTTTGTACCTGTTCGTACCACCGTGAAATCGTTTTTAGTCGTTTGTACCAACTAGTATATCGTTCGTACCACCGAGTAATCGTTTGTACCAACTAGTATAGCGTTCGTACTACCGAGTAATCGTTTGTACCAACTAGTATATCATTCGTACTACCGAGTAATCGTTTGTACCAACAAGTATATCGTTCGTACCACCGAGTAATCGTTTGTACCAACTAGTATATCGTTCGTACTACCGAGTAATCGTTCGTACTAACTAGTATACCGTTCGTACTACCAAGTATTCGTTTGTACCAACTAGTATATCGTTTGTACCCGTTTGTACCACCGTGAAATCGTTTTTACTCGTTTGTACCGACCAGTACATCATTCGTACCACCGAGTCATCGTTTGTACCGACTAGTATATCGTTTGTACCCGTTTGTACCACCGTGAAATCGTTTTTACTCGTTTGTACCGACCAGTACATCGTTCGTACCACCGAGTAATCGTTTGTACCAACTAGTATATCGTTCGTACCACCGAGTAATCGTTTGTACCAACTAGTATATCGTTCGTACTACCGAGTAATCGTTTGTACCAACTAGTATATCGTTTGTACCCGTTTGTACCACCGTGAAATCGTTTTTACTCGTTTGTACCAACTAGTATATCGTTTGTACCCGTTTGAACCACCGTGAAATCGTTTTTACTCGTTTGTACCGACCAGTACATCGTTCGTACCACCGAGTAATCGTTTGTACCAACTAGTATATCGTTCGTACTACCGAGTAATCGTTTGTACCAACTACTATATCGTTTGTACTACCGAGTAATCGTTTGTACCAACTAGTACATCGTTCGTACTACCGATTAATTGTTTGTTCCAACTAGTATATCGTTTGTACTACCGAGTAATCGTTTGTACCAACTAGTACATCGTTCGTACTACCGAGTAATCGTTTGTACCAACTAGTATATCGTTCGTACCACCGAGTAATCGTTTGTACCAACTAGTATCTCGTTCGTACTATCGAGTAATCGTTTGTACCAACTAGTATATCGTTCGTACTACCGAGTAATCGTTTGTACCAACTAGTATATCGTTCGTACTACCGGGTATCCGTTTGTACCAACTAGTATATCGTTCGTACTACCGAGTAATCGTTTGTACCAACTAGTATATCGTTCGTACTACCGAGTAATCGTTTGTACCAACTAGTATAACGTTTGTACCCGTTCGTAACACCATGAAATCGTTTTTAGTCGTTTGTACTAACTAGTATATCGTTTGTACCTGTTCGTACCACCGTGAAATCGTTTTTAGTCGTTTGTACCAACTAGTATATCGTTCGTACTACCGAGTAATCGTTTGTACCAACTAGTATATCGTTTGTACCCGTTCGTAACACCGTGAAATCGTTTTTAGTCGTTTGTACTAACTAGTATATCGTTCGTACCACCGAGTGATTGTTTGTACCAACTAGTATACCGTTCGTACTACCGAGTAATCGTTCGTACCAACTAGTATACCGTTCGTAATATGGAGTAATCGTTTGTACCAACTAGTATATCGTTTGTACCTGTTCGTACCACCGTGAAATCGTTTTTAGTCGTTTGTACCAACTAGTATATCGTTCGTACCACCGAGTAATCGTTTGTACCAACTAGTATAGCGTTCGTACTACCGAGTAATCGTTTGTACCAACTAGTATATCGTTTTTACCCGTTTGTACCACCGTGAAATCGTTTTCACTCGTTTGTACCGACCAGTACATCGTTCGTACCACCGAGTAATCGTTCGTACCAACTAGTATATGGTCCGTACTACCGAGTAATCGTTTGTACCAAGTAGTATATCGTTTGTACTACCGAGTAATCGTTTGTACCAACTAGTATATCATTTGTACCCGTTTGTACCACCGTGAAATCGTTTTTACTCGTTTGTACCAACTAGTATATCGTTCGTACTACCGAGTAATCGTTTGTACCAACTAGTATATCGTTTGTACCACCGAGTAATCGTTTGTACCAACTAGTATATCGTTCGTACTACCAAGTAATCGTTTGTACCAACTAGTATATCGTTTGTACCCGTTTGTACCATCGTGAAATCGTTTTTACTCGTTTGTACCAACTAGTATATCGTTCGTACTATCGAGTAATCGTTTGTACCAACTAGTATATCGTTCGTACTACCGAGTAATCGTTTGTACCAACTAGTATATCGTTCGTACCACCGAGTAGTCGTTTGTACCAACTAGTATATCGTTTGTACCCGTTTGTACCACCGTGAAATCGTTTTTACTCGTTTGTACCGACCAGTACATCGTTCGTACCACCAAGTAATCGTTTGTACCAACTAATATATCGTTCGTACTACCGAGTAATCGTTTGTACCAACTAGTATATCGTTCGTACTACCGAGTAATTGTTTGTACCAACTAGTATATCGTTCGTACCACTGAGTAATCGTTTGTACCAACTAGTATATCGTTCGTACTACCGAGTAATCGTTTGTACCAATTAGTATATCGTTCGTACTACCGAGTAATCGTTTGTACCAACTAGTATATGGTTCGTACTACCGAGTAATCGTTTGTACCAACTAGTATATCGTTCGTACTACCGAGTAATCGTTTGTACCAACTAGTATATCGTTCGTACCACTGAGTAATCGTTTGTACCAACTAGTATATCGTTCGTACTACCGAGTAATCGTTTGTACCAACTAGTATATCGTTCGTACCACTGAGTAATCGTTTGTACCAACTAGTATATCATTCGTACTACCGAGTAATTGTTTGTACCAACTAGTATATCGTTCGTACCACTGAGTAATCGTTTGTACCAACTAGTATATCGTTCGTACTACCGAGTAATCGTTTGTACCAACTAGTATATCGTTCGTACTACCGAGTAATCGTTTGTACCAACTAGTATATCGTTTGTACTACCGAGTAATCGTTTGTACTAACTAGTATATCGTTCGTACTATCGAGTAATCGTTTGTACCGACTAGTATATCGTTCGTACTACCGAGTAATCGTTTGTACCAACTAGTATATCGTTCGTACTACCGAGTAATCGTTCGTACAAACTAGTATACCGTTCGTAATATGGAGTAATCGTTTGTACCAACTAGTATATCGTTTGTACCTGTTCGTACCACCGTGAAATCGTTTTTAGTCGTTTGTACCGACTAGTATATCGTTCGTACCACCGAGTAATCGTTTGTACCAACTAGTATAACGTTCGTACTATCGAGTAATCGTTTGTACCAACTAGTATATCGTTCGTACTACCGAGTAATCGTTTGTACCAACTAATATATCGTTCGTACTACCGAGTAATCGTTTGTACCAACTAGTATATCGTTTGTACCCGTTCGTAACACCGTAAAATCGTTTTTAGTCGTTTGTACTAACTAGTATATCGTTCGTACTACCGAGTAATCGTTTGTACCAACTAGTATATCGTTCGTACTACCGAGTAATCATTTGTACCAACTAGTATATCGTTCGAACTACCGAGTGATCGTTCGTACCAACTAGTATATCGTTCGTACTACCGAGTTATCGTTTGTACCAACTAGTATATCGTTCGTACCACCGAGTAATCGTTTGTACCAACTAGTATATCGTTCGTACTACCGAGTAATCGTTCGTACCGACTAGAATACCGTTCGTACTACCAAGTAATCGTTTGTACCAACTAGTATATCGTTTGTACCCGTTTGTACCACCGTGGATTCGTTTTTACTCGTTTGTACCGACCAGTACATCGTTCGTACCACCGAGTAATCGTTTGTACCGACTAGTATATCGTTTGTACCCGTTTGTACCACCGTGAAATCGTTTTTACTCGTTTGTACCGACCAGTACATCGTTCGGACCACCGAGTAATCGTTTGTACAAACTAGTATATCGTTCGTACCACCGAGTAATCGTTTGTACCAACTAGTATATCGTTCGTACCACTGAGTAATCGTTTGTACCAACTAGTATATCGTTCGTACTACCGAGTAATCGTTTGTACCAACTAGTATATCGTTCGTACTACCGAGTAATCGTTTGTACCAACTAGTATATCGTTCGTACTACCGAGTAATCGTTTGGACTAACTAGTATATCGTTCGTACTATCGAGTAATCGTTTGTACCAACTAGTATATCGTTCGTACTACCGAGTAATCGTTTGTACCAACTAGTATATCGTTCGTACTACCGAGTAATCGTTTGTACCAACTAGTATATCGTTTGTACCCGTTCGTAACACCGTGAAATCGTTTTTAGTCGTTTGTACTAACTAGTATATCGTTCGTACCGCCGAGTGATTGTTTGTACCAACTAGTATACCGTTCGTACTACCGAGTAATCGTTCGTACCAACTAGTATACCGTACGTAATATGAAGTAATCGTTTGTACCAACTAGTATATCGTTTGTACCTGTTCGTACGACCGTGAAATCGTTTTTAGTCGTTTGTACCAACTAGTATATCGTTCGTACCACCGAGTAATCGTTTGTACCAACTAGTATATCGTTCGTACTATCGAGTAATCGTTTGTACCAACTAGTATATCGTTCGTACTACCGAGTAATCGTTTGTACCAACTAGTATATCATTCGTACTACCGAGTAATCGTTTGTACCAACTAGTATATCGTTCGTACCACTGAGTAATCGTTTGTACCAACTAGTATATCGTTCGTACTACCGAGTAATCGTTTGTACCAACTAGTTTATCGTTCGTACTACCGAGTAATCGTTTGTACCAACTAGTATATCGTTTGTACTACCGAGTAATCGTTTGTACTAACTAGTATATCGTTCGTACTATCGAGTAATCGTTTGTACCAACTAGTATATCGTTCGTACTACCGAGTAATCGTTTGTACCAACTAGTATATCGTTCGTACTACCGAGTAATCGTTCGTACAAACTAGTATACCGTTCGTAATATGGAGTAATCGTTTGTACCAACTAGTATATCGTTTGTACCTGTTCGTACCACCGTGAAATCGTTTTTAGTCGTTTGTACCGACTAGTATATCGTTCGTACCACCGGGTAATCGTTTGTACCAACTAGTATATCGTTCGTACTATCGAGTAATCGTTTGTACCAACTAGTATATCGTTCGTACTACCGAGTAATCGTTTGTACCAACTAATATATCGTTCGTACTACCGAGTAATCGTTTGTACCAACTAGTATATCGTTTGTACCCGTTCGTAACACCGTGAAATCGTTTTTAGTCGTTTGTACTAACTAGTATATCGTTCGTACCACCGAGTGATTGTTTGTACCAACTAGTATACCGTTCGTACTACCGAGTAATCGTTCGTACCAACTAGTATACCGTTCGTACTACCGAGTAAACGTTTGTACCAACTAGTATATCGTTCGTACTACCGTGTAATCGTTTGTACCAACTAGTTTATCGTTCGTACTACCGAGTAATCGTTTGTACCTAGTATATCGTTTGTACCCGTTTGTACCACGGTGAAATCGTTTTTACTCGTTTGTACCAACTAGTATATCGTTCGTACTACCGAGTAATCGTTTGTACCAACTAGTATATCGTTCGTACTACCGAGTAATCGTTTGTACCAAGTAGTATATCGTTTGTACAACCGAGTAATCGTTTGTACCAAATAGTATATCGTTCGTACTACCGAGTAATCGTTCGTACCAACTAGTATATTGTTCGTACTACCGAGTAATCGTTTGTACCAACTAGTATATCGTTTGTACCCGTTTGTACTACCGTAAAATCGTTTTTACTCGTTTGTACCGACCAGTACATCGTTCGTACCACCGAGTAATCGTTTGTACCAACTAGTATATCGTTTGTACTACCAAGTAATCGTTTGTACCAACTAGTATATCGTTTGTACTACCGAGTAATCGTTTGTACCAACTAGTATATCGTTCGTGCTACCGAGTAATCGTTTGTACCAACTAGTATATCGTTTGTACCCGTTTGTACCATCGTGAAATCGTTTTTACTCGTTTGTACCAACTAGTATATCGTTCGTACTACCGAGTAATCGTTTGTACCAACTAGTATATCGTTCGTACTACCGAGTAATCGTTTGTACCAACTAGTATATCGTTCGTACTACCGAGTAATCGTTTGTACCAACTAGTATATCGTTCGTACTACCGAGTTATCGTTTGTACCAACTAGTATATCGTTCGTACCACCGAGTAATCGTTTGTACCAACTAGTATATCGTTCGTACTACCGAGTAATCGTTCGTACCAACTAGTATACCGTTCGTACTACCAAGTAATCGTTTGTACCAACTAGTATATCGTTTGTACCCGTTTGTACCACCGTGGATTCGTTTTTACTCGTTTGTACCGACCAGTACATCGTTCGTACCACCGAGTAATCGTTTGTACCGACTAGTATATCGTTTGTACCCGTTTGTACCACCGTGAAATCGTTTTTACTCGTTTGTACCGACCAGTACATCGTTCGGACCACCGAGTAATCGTTTGTACCAACTAGTATATCGTTCGTACCACCGAGTAATCGTTTGTACCAACTAGTATATCGTTCGTACCACTGAGTAATCGTTTGTACCAACTAGTATATCGTTCGTACTACCGAGTAATCGTTTGTACCAACTAGTATATCGTTCGTACTACCGAGTAATCGTTTGTACCAACTAGTATATCGTTCGTACTACCGAGTAATCGTTTGTACTAACTAGTATATCGTTCGTACTATCGAGTAATCGTTTGTACCAACTAGTATATCGTTCGTACTACCGAGTAATCGTTTGTACCAACTAGTATATCGTTCGTACTACCGAGTAATCGTTTGTACCAACTAGTATATCGTTCGTACTACCGAGTAATCGTTTGTACCAACTAGTATATCGTTTGTACCCGTTCGTAACACCGTGAAATCGTTTTTAGTCGTTTGTACTAACTAGTATATCGTTCGTACCGCCGAGTGATTGTTTGTACCAACTAGTATACCGTTCGTACTACCGAGTAATCGTTCGTACCAACTAGTATACCGTTCGTAATATGGAGTAATCGTTTGTACCAACTAGTATATCGTTTGTACCTGTTCGTACCACCGTGAAATCGTTTTTAGTCGTTTGTACCAACTAGTATATCGTTCGTTCCACCGAGTAATCGTTTGTACCAACTAGTATATCGTTTGTACTATCGAGTAATCGTTTGTACCAACTAGTATATCGTTCGTACTACCGAGTAATCGTTTGTACCAACTAGTATATCGTTCGTACTACCGAGTAATCGTTTGTACCAACCAGTATATCGTTTGAACCCGTTCGTAACACCGTGAAATCGTTTTTAGTCGTTTGTACTAACTAGTATATCGTTCGTACCACCGAGTGATTGTTTGTACCAACTAGTATAGCGTTCGTACTACCGAGTAATCGTTTGTACCAACTAGTATATCGTTTTTACCCGTTTGTACCACCGTGAAATCGTTTTCACTCGTTTGTACCAACTAGTATATCGTTCGTACCACCGAGTAATCGTTCGTACCAACTAGTATATGGTTCGTACTACCGAGTAATCGTTTGTACCAACTAGTATATCGTTTGTACTACCGATTAATCGTTTGTACCAACTAGTATATCGTTCGTACTACCGAGTAATCGTTTGTACCAACTAGTATATCGTTCGTACTACCAAGTAATCGTTTGTTCCAACTAGTATATCATTTGTACCCGTTATTACCACCGTGAAATCGTTTTTACTCGTTTGTACCAACTAGTATATCGTTCGTACTACCGAGTAATCGTTTGTACCAACTAGTATATCGTTCGTACTAGCGAGTAATCGTTTGTACCAACTAGTATATCGTTCGTACCACCGAGTAATCGTTTGTACCAACTACTATATCGTTCGTACTACCGAGTAATCGTTTGTAGCAACTAGTACATCGTTCGTACTACCGATCAATCGTGTGTTCCAACTAGTATATCGTTCGTACTACCGAGAAATCGTTTGTACCAACTAGTATATCGTTCGTACCACTGAGTAATCGTTTGTACCAACTAGTATATCGTTCGTACTACCGAGTAATCGTTTGTACCAACTAGTATATCGTTCGTACTACCGAGTAATCGTTTGTACCAACTAGTATATCGTTCGTACTACCGAGTAATCGTTTGTACCAACTAGTATATCGTTCGTACCACTGAGTAATCGTTTGTACCAACTAGTATATCGTTCGTACTACCGAGTAATCGTTTGTACCAACTAGTATATCGTTCGTACCACTGAGTAATCGTTTGTACCAACTAGTATATCGTTCGTACTACCGAGTAATCGTTTGTACCAACTAGTATATCGTTCGTACTACCGAGTAATCGTTTGTACCAACTAGTATATCGTTCGTACTACCGAGTAATCGTTTGTACTAACTAGTATATCGTTCGTACTATCGAGTAATCGTTTGTACCAACTAGTATATCGTTCGTACTACCGAGTAATCGTTTGTACCAACTAGTATATCGTTTGTACTACCGAGTAATCGTTTGTACCATCTAGTATATCGTTTGTACCCGTTCGCAACACCGTGAAATCGTTTTTAGTCGTTTGTACTAACTGATATATCGTTCGTACCGCCGAGTGATTGTTTGTACCAACTAGTATACCGTTCGTACTACCGAGTAATCGTTCGTACCAACTAGTATACCGTTCGTAATATTGAGTAATCGTTTGTACCAACTAGTATATCGTTTGTACCTGTTCGTACCACCGTGAAATCGTTTTTAGTCGTTTGTACAGACTAGTATATCGTTCGTACCACCGAGCAATCGTTTGTACCAACTAGTATATCGTTCGTACTATCGAGTAATCGTTTGTACCAACTAGTATATCGTTCGTACTACCGAGTAATCGTTTGTACCAACAAATATATCGTTCGTACTACCGAGTAATCGTTTGTACCAACTAGTATATCGTTTTTACCCGTTTGTACCACCGTGAAATCGTTTTCACTCGTTTGTACCAACTAGTATATCGTTCGTACCACCGAGTAATCGTTCGTACCAACTAGTATATGGTTCGTACTACCGAGTAATCGTTTGTACCAACTAGTATATCGTTTGTACTACCGATTAATCGTTTGTACCAACTAGTATATCGTTTGTACTACCGAGTAATCGTTTGTACCAACTAGTATATCGTTCGTACTACCAAGTAATCGTTTGTACCAACTAGTATATCATTTGTACCCGTTATTACCACCGTGAAATCGTTTTTACTCGTTTGTACCAACTAGTATATCGTTCGTACTACCGAGTAATCGGTTGTACCAACTAGTATATCGTTCGTACTACCGAGTAATCGTTTGTACCAACTAGTATATCGTTCGTACCACCGAGTAATCGTTTGTACCAACTACTATATCGTTCGTACTACCGAGTAATCGTTTGTAGCAACTAGTACATCGTTCGTACTACCGATCAATCGTTTGTACCAACTAGTATATCGTTCGTACTACCGAGAAATCGTTTGTACCAACTAGTATATCGTTCGTACCACCGAGTAATCGTTTGTACCAACTAGTATATCGTTCGTACTACCGAGTAATCGTTTGTACCAACTAGTATATCGTTCGTACTACCGAGTAATCGTTTGTACCAACTAGTATATCATTCGTACTACCGAGTAATCGTTTGTACCAACTAGTATATCGTTCGTACCACCGATTAATCGTTCGTACCAACTAGTATATCGTTCGTACTACCGAGTAATCGTTTGTACCAACTAGTATATCGTTCGTACCACCGAGTAATCGTTTGTACCAACTAGTATATCGTTCGTACTATCGAGTAATCGTTTGTACCAACTAGTATATCGTTCGTTCTACCGAGTAATCGTTTGTACCAACTAGTATATCGTTCGTACTACCGAGTAATCGTTTGTACCAACTATTATATCGTTTGTACCCGTTCGTAACACCGTGAAATCGTTTTTAGTCGTTTGTACTAACTAGTATATCGTTCGTACCGTCGAGTGATTGTTTGTACCAACTAGTATACCGTTCGTACTACCGAGTAATCGTTCGTACCAACTATTATACCGTTCGTAATATGGAGTAATCGTTTGTACCAACTAGTATATCGTTTGTACCTGTTCGTACCACCGTGAAATCGTTTTTAGTCGTTTGTACCGACTAGTTTATCGTTCGTACCACCGAGTAATCGTTTGTACCAACTAGTATATCGTTCGTACTATCGAGTAATCGTTTGTACCAACTAGTATATCGTTCGTACTACCGAGTAATCGTTTGTACCCACTAATATATCGTTCGTACTACCGAGTAATCGTTTGTACCAACTAGTATATCGTTTGTACCCGTTCGTAACACCGTGAAATCGTTTTTAGTCGTTTGTACTAACTAGTATATCGTTCGTACCACCGAGTGATTGTTTGTACCAACTAGTATACCGTTCGTACTACCGAGTAATCGTTCGTACCAACTAGTATACCGTTCGTACTACCGAGTAAACGTTTGTACCAACTAGTATATCGTTCGTACTACCGTGTAATCGTTTGTACCAACTAGTTTATCGTTCGTACTACCGAGTAATCGTTTGTACCAAATAGTATATCGTTTGTACCCGTTTGTACCACGGTGAAATCGTTTTTACTCGTTTGTACCAACTAGTATATCGTTCGTACTACCGAGTAATCGTTTGTACCAACTAGTATATCGTTCGTACTACCGAGTAATCGTTTGTACTAACTAGTATATCGTTCGTACAACCGAGTAATCGTTTGTACCAAATAGTATATCGTTCGTACTACCGAGTAATCGTTCGTACCAACTAGTATATTGTTCGTACTACCGAGTAATCGTTTGTACCAACTAGTATATCGTTTGTACCCGTTTGTACTATTGTAAAATCGTTTTTACTCGTTTGTACCGACCAGTACATCGTTCGTACCACCGAGTAATCGTTTGTACCAACTAGTATATCGTTTGTACTACCAAGTAATCGTTTGTACCAACTAGTATATCGTTTGTACTACCGAGTAATCGTTTGTACCAACTAGTATATCGTTCGTGCTACCGAGTAATCGTTTGTACCAACTAGTATATCGTTTGTACCCGTTTGTACCATCGTGAAATCGTTTTTACTCGTTTGTACCAACTAGTATATCGTTTGTACTACCGAGTAATCGTTTGTTCCAACTAGTATATCGTTCGTACTACCGAGTAATCGTTTGTACCAACTAGTATATCGTTCGTACTACCGAGTAATTGTTTGTACCAACTAGTATATCGTTCGTACTACCGAGTTATCGTTTGTACCAACTAGTATATCGTTCGTACCACCGAGTAATCGTTTGTACCAACTAGTATATCGTTCGTACTACCAAGTAATCGTTCGTACCAACTAGTATACCGTTCGTACTACCAAGTAATCGTTTGTACCAACTAGTATATCGTTTGTACCCGTTTGTACCACCGTGGATTCGTTTTTACTCGTTTGTACCGACCAGTACATCGTTCGTACCACCGAGTAATCGTTTGTACCGACTAGTATATCGTTTGTACCCGTTTGTACCACCGTGAAATCGTTTTTACTCGTTTGTACCGACCAGTACATCGTTCGGACCACCGAGTAATCGTTTGTACCAACTAGTATATCGTTCGTACTACCGAGTAATCGTTTGTACCAACTAGTATATCGTCCGTACCACCGAGTAATCGTTTGTACCAACTAGTATATCGTTTGTACCCGTTTGTACCACCGTGAAATCGTTTTTACTCATTTGTACCAACTAGTATATCGTTTGTACCCGTTTGTAATACCGTGAAATCGTTTTTACTCGTTTGTACCGACCAGTACATCGTTCGTACCACCGAGTAATCGTTTGTACCGACTAGTATATCGTTTGTACCCGTTTGTACCACCGTGAAATCGTTTTTACTCGTTTGTACCGACCAGTACATCGTTCGTACCACCGAGTAATCGTTTGTACCAACTAGTATATCGTTCGTACCACCGAGTAATCGTTTGTACCAACTAGTATATCGTTCGTACTACCGAGTAATCGTTTGTACCAACTAGTATATCGTTTGTACCCGTTTGTACCACCGTGAAATCGTTTTTACTCGTTTGTACCAACTAGTATATCGTTTGTACCCGTTTGTACCACCGTGAAATCGTTTTTACTCGTTTGTACCGACCAGTACATCGTTCGTACCACCGAGTAATCGTTTGTACCAACTAGTATATCGTTCGTACCACCGAGTAACCGTTTGTACCAACTAGTATATCGTTCGTACTACCGAGTCATCGTTTGTACCAACTAGTATATCGTTCGTACCACCGAGTAATCGTTTGTACCAACTAGTATATCGTTCGTACTACCGAGTAATCGTTCGTCCCAACTAGTATACCGTTCGTAGTACCGAGTAATCATTTGTACCAACTAGTATATCGTTTGTACCCGTTTGTACCACCGTAAAATCGTTTTTACTCGTCTGTACCGACCAGTACATCGTTCGTACCACCGAGTAATCGTTTGTACCAACTAGTATATCGTTCGTACTACCGAGTAATCGTTTGTACCAACTAGTATATCGTTCGTACTACCGAGTAATCGTTTGTACCAACTAGTATATCGTTCGTACTACCGAGTAATCGTTTGTACCAACTAGTATATCATTCGTACTACCGAGTAATCGTTTGTACCAACAAGTATATCGTTCGTACCACCGAGTAATCGTTTGTACCAACTAGTATATCGTTCGTACTACCGAGTAATCGTTCGTACTAACTACTATACCGTTCGTACTACCAAGTATTCGTTTGTACCAACTAGTATATCGTTTGTACCCGTTTGTACCACCGTGAAATCGTTTTTACTCGTTTGTACCGACCAGTACATCGTTCGTACCACCGAGTCATCGTTTGTACCGACTAGTATATCGTTTGTACCCGTTCGTAACACCGTGAAATCGTTTTTAGTCGTTTGTACTAACTAGTATATCGTTCGTACCACCGAGTGATTGTTTGTACCAACTAGTATACCGTTCGTACTACCGAGTAATCGTTCGTACCAACTAGTATACCGTTCGTACTACCGAGTAAACGTTTGTACCAACTAGTATATCGTTCGTACTACCGTGTAATCGTTTGTACCAACTAGTTTATCGTTCGTACTACCGAGTAATCGTTTGTACCTAGTATATCGTTTGTACCCGTTTGTACCACGGTGAAATCGTTTTTACTCGTTTGTACCAACTAGTATATCGTTCGTACTACCGAGTAATCGTTTGTACCAACTAGTATATCGTTCGTACTACCGAGTAATCGTTTGTACCAAGTAGTATATCGTTTGTACAACCGAGTAATCGTTTGTACCAAATAGTATATCGTTCGTACTACCGAGTAATCGTTCGTACCAACTAGTATATTGTTCGTACTACCGAGTAATCGTTTGTACCAACTAGTATATCGTTTGTACCCGTTTGTACTACCGTAAAATCGTTTTTACTCGTTTGTACCGACCAGTACATCGTTCGTACCACCGAGTAATCGTTTGTACCAACTAGTATATCGTTTGTACTACCAAGTAATCGTTTGTACCAACTAGTATATCGTTTGTACTACCGAGTAATCGTTTGTACCAACTAGTATATCGTTCGTGCTACCGAGTAATCGTTTGTACCAACTAGTATATCGTTTGTACCCGTTTGTACCATCGTGAAATCGTTTTTACTCGTTTGTACCAACTAGTATATCGTTCGTACTACCGAGTAATCGTTTGTACCAACTAGTATATCGTTCGTACTACCGAGTAATCGTTTGTACCAACTAGTATATCGTTCGTACTACCGAGTAATCGTTTGTACCAACTAGTATATCGTTCGTACTACCGAGTTATCGTTTGTACCAACTAGTATATCGTTCGTACCACCGAGTAATCGTTTGTACCAACTAGTATATCGTTCGTACTACCGAGTAATCGTTCGTACCAACTAGTATACCGTTCGTACTACCAAGTAATCGTTTGTACCAACTAGTATATCGTTTGTACCCGTTTGTACCACCGTGGATTCGTTTTTACTCGTTTGTACCGACCAGTACATCGTTCGTACCACCGAGTAATCGTTTGTACCGACTAGTATATCGTTTGTACCCGTTTGTACCACCGTGAAATCGTTTTTACTCGTTTGTACCGACCAGTACATCGTTCGGACCACCGAGTAATCGTTTGTACCAACTAGTATATCGTTCGTACCACCGAGTAATCGTTTGTACCAACTAGTATATCGTTCGTACCACTGAGTAATCGTTTGTACCAACTAGTATATCGTTCGTACTACCGAGTAATCGTTTGTACCAACTAGTATATCGTTCGTACTACCGAGTAATCGTTTGTACCAACTAGTATATCGTTCGTACTACCGAGTAATCGTTTGTACTAACTAGTATATCGTTCGTACTATCGAGTAATCGTTTGTACCAACTAGTATATCGTTCGTACTACCTAGTAATCGTTTGTACCAACTAGTATATCGTTCGTACTACCGAGTAATCGTTTGTACCAACTAGTATATCGTTTGTACCCGTTCGTAACACCGTGAAATCGTTTTTAGTCGTTTGTACTAACTAGTATATCGTTCGTACCGCCGAGTGATTGTTTGTACCAACTAGTATACCGTTCGTACTACCGAGTAATCGTTCGTACCAACTAGTATACCGTTCGTAATATGGAGTAATCGTTTGTACCAACTAGTATATCGTTTGTACCTGTTCGTACCACCGTGAAATCGTTTTTAGTCGTTTGTACCAACTAGTATATCGTTCGTTCCACCGAGTAATCGTTTGTACCAACTAGTATATCGTTCGTACTATCGAGTAATCGTTTGTACCAACTAGTATATCGTTCGTACTACCGAGTAATCGTTTGTACCAACTAGTATATCGTTCGTACTACCGAGTAATCGTTTGTACCAACCAGTATATCGTTTGAACCCGTTCGTAACACCGTGAAATCGTTTTTAGTCGTTTGTACTAACTAGTATATCGTTCGTACCACCGAGTGATTGTATGTACCAACTAGTATAGCGTTCGTACTACCGAGTAATCGTTTGTACCAACTAGTATATCGTTTTTACCCGTTTGTACCACCGTGAAATCGTTTTCACTCGTTTGTACCAACTAGTATATCGTTCGTACCACCGAGTAATCGTTCGTACCAACTAGTATATGGTTCGTACTACCGAGTAATCGTTTGTACCAACTAGTATATCGTTTGTACTACCGATTAATCGTTTGTACCAACTAGTATATCGTTCGTACTACCGAGTAATCGTTTGTACCAACTAGTATATCGTTCGTACTACCAAGTAATCGTTTGTTCCAACTAGTATATCATTTGTACCCGTTATTACCACCGTGAAATCGTTTTTACTCGTTTGTACCAACTAGTATATCGTTCGTACTACCGAGTAATCGTTTGTACCAACTAGTATATCGTTCGTACTAGCGAGTAATCGTTTGTACCAACTAGTATATCGTTCGTACCACCGAGTAATCGTTTGTACCAACTACTATATCGTTCGTACTACCGAGTAATCGTTTGTAGCAACTAGTACATCGTTCGTACTACCGATCAATCGTGTGTTCCAACTAGTATATCGTTCGTACTACCGAGAAATCGTTTGTACCAACTAGTATATCGTTCGTACCACTGAGTAATCGTTTGTACCAACTAGTATATCGTTCGTACTACCGAGTAATCGTTTGTACCAACTAGTATATCGTTCGTACTACCGAGTAATCGTTTGTACCAACTAGTATATCGTTCGTACTACCGAGTAATCGTTTGTACCAACTAGTATATCGTTCGTACCACTGAGTAATCGTTTGTACCAACTAGTATATCGTTCGTACTACCGAGTAATCGTTTGTACCAACTAGTATATCGTTCGTACCACTGAGTAATCGTTTGTACCAACTAGTATATCGTTCGTACTACCGAGTAATCGTTTGTACCAACTAGTATATCGTTCGTACTACCGAGTAATCGTTTGTACCAACTAGTATATCGTTCGTACTACCGAGTAATCGTTTGTACTAACTAGTATATCGTTCGTACTATCGAGTAATCGTTTGTACCAACTAGTATATCGTTCGTACTACCGAGTAATCGTTTGTACCAACTAGTATATCGTTTGTACTACCGAGTAATCGTTTGTACCATCTAGTATATCGTTTGTACCCGTTCGTAACACCGTGAAATCGTTTTTAGTCGTTTGTACTAACTGATATATCGTTCGTACCGCCGAGTGATTGTTTGTACCAACTAGTATACCGTTCGTACTACCGAGTAATCGTTCGTACCAACTAGTATACCGTTCGTAATAAGGAGTAATCGTTTGTACCAACTAGTATATCGTTTGTACCTGTTCGTACCACCGTGAAATCGTTTTTAGTCGTTTGTACAGACTAGTATATCGTTCGTACCACCGAGCAATCGTTTGTACCAACTAGTATATCGTTCGTACTATCGAGTAATCGTTTGTACCAACTAGTATATCGTTCGTACTACCGAGTAATCGTTTGTACCAACAAATATATCGTTCGTACTACCGAGTAATCGTTTGTACCAACTAGTATATCGTTTGTACCCGTTCGTAACACCGTGAAATCGTTTTTAGTCGTTTGTACTAACTAGTATATCGTTCGTACCATCGAGTGATTGTTTGTACCAACTAGTATAGCGTTCGTTCTACCGAGTAATCGTTTGTACCAACTAGTATATCGTTTTTACCCGTTTGTACCACCGTGAAATCGTTTTCACTCGTTTGTACCAACTAGTATATCGTTCGTACCACCGAGTAATCGTTCGTACCAACTAGTATATGGTTCGTACTACCGAGTAATCGTTTGTACCAACTAGTATATCGTTTGTACTACCGATTAATCGTTTGTACCAACTAGTATATCGTTTGTACTACCGAGTAATCGTTTGTACCAACTAGTATATCGTTCGTACTACCAAGTAATCGTTTGTACCAACTAGTATATCATTTGTACCCGTTATTACCACCGTGAAATCGTTTTTACTCGTTTGTACCAACTAGTATATCGTTCGTACTACCGAGTAATCGGTTGTACCAACTAGTATATCGTTCGTACTACCGAGTAATCGTTTGTACCAACTAGTATATCGTTCGTACCACCGAGTAATCGTTTGTACCAACTACTATATCGTTCGTACTACCGAGTAATCGTTTGTAGCAACTAGTACATCGTTCGTACTACCGATCAATCGTTTGTACCAACTAGTATATCGTTCGTACTACCGAGAAATCGTTTGTACCAACTAGTATATCGTTCGTACCACCGAGTAATCGTTTGTACCAACTAGTATATCGTTCGTACTACCGAGTAATCGTTTGTACCAACTAGTATATCGTTCGTACTACAGAGTAATCGTTTGTACCAACTAGTATATCATTCGTACTACCGAGTAATCGTTTGTACCAACTAGTATATCGTTCGTACCACCGATTAATCGTTCGTACCAACTAGTATATCGTTCGTACTACCGAGTAATCGTTTGTACCAACTAGTATATCGTTCGTACCACCGAGTAATCGTTTGTACCAACTAGTATATCGTTCGTACTATCGAGTAATCGTTTGTACCAACTAGTATATCGTTCGTTCTACCGAGTAATCGTTTGTACCAACTAGTATATCGTTCGTACTACCGAGTAATCGTTTGTACCAACTATTATATCGTTTGTACCCGTTCGTAACACCGTGAAATCGTTTTTAGTCGTTTGTACTAACTAGTATATCGTTCGTACCGTCGAGTGATTGTTTGTACCAACTAGTATACCGTTCGTACTACCGAGTAATCGTTCGTACCAACTATTATACCGTTCGTAATATGGAGTAATCGTTTGTACCAACTAGTATATCGTTTGTACCTGTTCGTACCACCGTGAAATCGTTTTTAGTCGTTTGTACCGACTAGTTTATCGTTCGTACCACCGAGTAATCGTTTGTACCAACTAGTATATCGTTTGTACTATCGAGTAATCGTTTGTACCAACTAGTATATCGTTCGTACTACCGAGTAATCGTTTGTACCCACTAATATATCGTTCGTACTACCGAGTAATCGTTTGTACCAACTAGTATATCGTTTGTACCCGTTCGTAACACCGTGAAATCGTTTTTAGTCGTTTGTACTAACTAGTATATCGTTCGTACCACCGAGTGATTGTTTGTACCAACTAGTATACCGTTCGTACTACCGAGTAATCGTTCGTACCAACTAGTATACCGTTCGTACTACCGAGTAAACGTTTGTACCAACTAGTATATCGTTCGTACTACCGTGTAATCGTTTGTACCAACTAGTTTATCGTTCGTACTACCGAGTAATCGTTTGTACCAAATAGTATATCGTTTGTACCCGTTTGTACCACGGTGAAATCGTTTTTACTCGTTTGTACCAACTAGTATATCGTTCGTACTACCGAGTAATCGTTTGTACCAACTAGTATATCGTTCGTACTACCGAGTAATCGTTTGTACTAACTAGTATATCGTTCGTACAACCGAGTAATCGTTTGTACCAAATAGTATATCGTTCGTACTACCGAGTAATCGTTCGTACCAACTAGTATATTGTTCGTACTACCGAGTAATCGTTTGTACCAACTAGTATATCGTTTGTACCCGTTTGTACTATTGTAAAATCGTTTTTACTCGTTTGTACCGACCAGTACATCGTTCGTACCACCGAGTAATCGTTTGTACCAACTAGTATATCGTTTGTACTACCAAGTAATCGTTTGTACCAACTAGTATATCGTTTGTACTACCGAGTAATCGTTTGTACCAACTAGTATATCGTTCGTGCTACCGAGTAATCGTTTGTACCAACTAGTATATCGTTTGTACCCGTTTGTACCATCGTGAAATCGTTTTTACTCGTTTGTACCAACTAGTATATCGTTTGTACTACCGAGTAATCGTTTGTTCCAACTAGTATATCGTTCGTACTACCGAGTAATCGTTTGTACCAACTAGTATATCGTTCGTACTACCGAGTAATTGTTTGTACCAACTAGTATATCGTTCGTACTACCGAGTTATCGTTTGTACCAACTAGTATATCGTTCGTACCACCGAGTAATCGTTTGTACCAACTAGTATATCGTTCGTACTACCAAGTAATCGTTCGTACCAACTAGTATACCGTTCGTACTACCAAGTAATCGTTTGTACCAACTAGTATATCGTTTGTACCCGTTTGTACCACCGTGGATTCGTTTTTACTCGTTTGTACCGACCAGTACATCGTTCGTACCACCGAGTAATCGTTTGTACCGACTAGTATATCGTTTGTACCCGTTTGTACCACCGTGAAATCGTTTTTACTCGTTTGTACCGACCAGTACATCGTTCGGACCACCGAGTAATCGTTTGTACCAACTAGTATATCGTTCGTACTACCGAGTAATCGTTTGTACCAACTAGTATATCGTCCGTACCACCGAGTAATCGTTTGTACCAACTAGTATATCGTTTGTACCCGTTTGTACCACCGTGAAATCGTTTTTACTCATTTGTACCAACTAGTATATCGTTTGTACCCGTTTGTAATACCGTGAAATCGTTTTTACTCGTTTGTACCGACCAGTACATCGTTCGTACCACCGAGTAATCGTTTGTACCGACTAGTATATCGTTTGTACCCGTTTGTACCACCGTGAAATCGTTTTTACTCGTTTGTACCGACCAGTACATCGTTCGTACCACCGAGTAATCGTTTGTACCAACTAGTATATCGTTCGTACCACCGAGTAATCGTTTGTACCAACTAGTATATCGTTCGTACTACCGAGTAATCGTTTGTACCAACTAGTATATCGTTTGTACCCGTTTGTACCACCGTGAAATCGTTTTTACTCGTTTGTACCAACTAGTATATCGTTTGTACCCGTTTGTACCACCGTGAAATCGTTTTTACTCGTTTGTACCGACCAGTACATCGTTCGTACCACCGAGTAATCGTTTGTACCAACTAGTATATCGTTCGTACCACCGAGTAATCGTTTGTACCAACTAGTATATCGTTCGTACTACCGAGTCATCGTTTGTACCAACTAGTATATCGTTCGTACCACCGAGTAATCGTTTGTACCAACTAGTATATCGTTCGTACTACCGAGTAATCGTTCGTCCCAACTAGTATACCGTTCGTAGTACCGAGTAATCATTTGTACCAACTAGTATATCGTTTGTACCCGTTTGTACCACCGTAAAATCGTTTTTACTCGTCTGTACCGACCAGTACATCGTTCGTACCACCGAGTAATCGTTTGTACCAACTAGTATATCGTTCGTACTACCGAGTAATCGTTTGTACCAACTAGTATATCGTTCGTACTACCGAGTAATCGTTTGTACCAACTAGTATATCGTTCGTACTACCGAGTAATCGTTTGTACCAACTAGGATATCATTCGTACTACCGAGTAATCGTTTGTACCAACAAGTATATCGTTCGTACCACCGAGTAATCGTTTGTACGACTAGTATATCGTTCGTACTACCGAGTAATCGTTCGTACTAACTAGTATACCGTTCGTACTACCAAGTATTCGTTTGTACCAACTAGTATATCGTTTGTACCCGTTTGTACCACCGTGAAATCGTTTTTACTCGTTTGTACCGACCAGTACATCGTTCGTACCACCGAGTCATCGTTTGTACCGACTAGTATATCGTTTGTACCCGTTTGTACCACCGTGAAATCGTTTTTACTCGTTTGTACCGACCAGTACATCGTTCGTACCACCGAGTAATCGTTTGTACCAACTAGTATATCGTTCGTACCACCGAGTAATCGTTTGTACCAACTAGTATATCGTTCGTACTACCGAGTAATCGTTTGTACCAACTAGTATATCGTTTGTACCCGTTTGTACCACCGTGAAATCGTTTTTACTCGTTTGTACCAACTAGTATATCGTTTGTACCCGTTTGTACCACCATGAAATCGTTTTTACTCGTTTGTACCGACCAGTACATCGTTCGTACCACCGAGTAATCGTTTGTACCAACTAGTATATCGTTCGTACTACCGAGTAATCGTTTGTACCAACTACTATATCGTTTGTACTACCGAGTAATCGTTTGTACCAACTAGTACATCGTTCGTACTACCGATTAATCGTTTGTTCCAACTAGTATATCGTTTGTACTACCGAGTAATCGTTTGTACCAACTAGTACATCGTTCGTACTACCGAGTAATCGTTTGTACCAACTAGTATATCGTTCGTACCACCGAGTAATCGTTTGTACCAACTAGTATCTCGTTCGTACTATCGAGTAATCGTTTGTACCAACTAGTATATCGTTCGTACTACCGAGTAATCGTTTGTACCAACTAGTATATCGTTCGTACTACCGGGTATCCGTTTGTACCAACTAGTATATCGTTCGTACTACCGAGTAATCGTTTGTACCAACTAGTATATCGTTCGTACTACCGAGTAATCGTTTGTACCAACTAGTATAACGTTTGTACCCGTTCGTAACACCGTGAAATCGTTTTTAGTCGTTTGTACTAACTAGTATATCGTTTGTACCTGTTCGTACCACCGTGAAATCGTTTTTAGTCGTTTGTACCAACTAGTATATCGTTCGTACTACCGAGTAATCGTTTGTACCAACTAGTATATCGTTTGTACCCGTTCGTAACACCGTGAAATCGTTTTTAGTCGTTTGTACTAACTAGTATATCGTTCGTACCACCGAGTGATTGTTTGTACCAACTAGTATACCGTTCGTACTACCGAGTAATCGTTCGTACCAACTAGTATACCGTTCGTAATATGGAGTAATCGTTTGTACCAACTAGTATATCGTTTGTACCTGTTCGTACCACCGTGAAATCGTTTTTAGTCGTTTGTACCAACTAGTATATCGTTCGTACCACCGAGTAATCGTTTGTACCAACTAGTATAGCGTTCGTACTACCGAGTAATCGTTTGTACCAACTAGTATATCGTTTTTACCCGTTTGTACCACCGTGAAATCGTTTTCACTCGTTTGTACCGACCAGTACATCGTTCGTACCACCGAGTAATCGTTCGTACCAACTAGTATATGGTCCGTACTACCGAGTAATCGTTTGTACCAAGTAGTATATCGTTTGTACTACCGAGTAATCGTTTGTACCAACTAGTATATCATTTGTACCCGTTTGTACCACCGTGAAATCGTTTTTACTCGTTTGTACCAACTAGTATATCGTTCGTACTACCGAGTAATCGTTTGTACCAACTAGTATATCGTTTGTACCACCGAGTAATCGTTTGTACCAACTAGTATATCGTTCGTACTACCAAGTAATCGTTTGTACCAACTAGTATATCGTTTGTACCCGTTTGTACCATCGTAAAATCGTTTTTACTCGTTTGTACCAACTAGTATATCGTTCGTACTATCGAGTAATCGTTTGTACCAACTAGTATATCGTTCGTACTACCGAGTAATCGTTTGTACCAACTAGTATATCGTTCGTACCACCGAGTAGTCGTTTGTACCAACTAGTATATCGTTTGTACCCGTTTGTACCACCGTGAAATCGTTTTTACTCGTTTGTACCGACCAGTACATCGTTCGTACCACCAAGTAATCGTTTGTACCAACTAATATATCGTTCGTACTACCGAGTAATCGTTTGTACCAACTAGTATATCGTTCGTACTACCGAGTAATCGTTTGTACCAACTAGTATATCGTTCGTACCACTGAGTAATCGTTTGTACCAACTAGTATATCGTTCGTACTACCGAGTAATCGTTTGTACCAATTAGTATATCGTTCGTACTACCGAGTAATCGTTTGTACCAACTAGTATATCGTTCGTACTACCGAGTAATCGTTTGTACCAACTAGTATATCGTTCGTACTACCGAGTAATCATTTGTACCAACTAGTATATCGTTCGTACCACTGAGTAATCGTTTGTACCAACTAGTATATCGTTCGTACTACCGAGTAATCGTTTGTACCAACTAGTATATCGTTCGTACCACTGAGTAATCGTTTGTACCAACTAGTATATCATTTGTACTACCGAGTAATCGTTTGTACCAACTAGTATATCGTTCGTACCACTGAGTAATCGTTTGTACCAACTAGTATATCGTTCGTACTACCGAGTAATCGTTTGTACCAACTAGTATATCGTTCGTACTACCGAGTAATCGTTTGTACCAACTAGTATATCGTTTGTACTACCGAGTAATCGTTTGTACTAACTAGTATATCGTTCGTACTATCGAGTAATCGTTTGTACCGACTAGTATATCGTTCGTACTACCGAGTAATCGTTTGTACCAACTAGTATATCGTTCGTACTACCGAGTAATCGTTCGTACAAACTAGTATACCGTTCGTAATATGGAGTAATCGTTTGTACCAACTAGTATATCGTTTGTACCTGTTCGTACCACCGTGAAATCGTTTTTAGTCGTTTGTACCGACTAGTATATCGTTCGTACCACCGAGTAATCGTTTGTACCAACTAGTATAACGTTCGTACTATCGAGTAATCGTTTGTACCAACTAGTATATCGTTCGTACTACCGAGTAATCGTTTGTACCAACTAATATATCGTTCGTACTACCGAGTAATCGTTTGTACCAACTAGTATATCGTTTGTACCCGTTCGTAACACCGTAAAATCGTTTTTAGTCGTTTGTACTAACTAGTATATCGTTCGTACCACCGAGTGATTGTTTGTACCAACTAGTATACCGTTCGTACTACCGAGTAATCGTTCGTACCAACTAGTATACCGTTCGTACTACCGAGTAAACGTTTGTACCAACTAGTATATCGTTCGTACTACCGTGTAATCGTTTGTACCAACTAGTTTATCGTTCGTACTACCGAGTAATCGTTTGTACCAACTAGTATATCGTTTTTACCCGTTTGTACCACGGTGAAATCGTTTTTACTCGTTTGTACCAACTAGTATATCGTTCGTACTACCGGGTAATCGTTTGTACCAACTAGTATATCGTTCGTACTACCGAGTAATCGTTTGTACCAACTAGTATATCGTTCGTACAACCGAGTAATCGTTTGTACCAAATAGTATATCGTTCGTACTACCGAGTAATCGTTCGTACCAACTAGTATATTGTTCGTACTACCGAGTAATCGTTTGTACCAACTAGTATATCGTTTGTACCCGTTTGTACCACCGTAAAATCGTTTTTACTCGTCTGTACCGACCAGTACATCGTTCGTACCACCGAGTAATCGTTTGTACCAACTAGTATATCGTTTGTACTACCAAGTAATCGTTTGTACCAACTAGTATATCGTTTGTACTACCGAGTAATCATTTGTACCAACTAGTATATCGTTCGTGCTACCGAGTAATCGTTTGTACCAACTAGTATATCGTTTGTACCCGTTTGTACCATCGTAAAATCGTTTTTACTCGTTTGTACCAACTAGTATATCGTTCGTACTACCGAGTAATCGTTTGTACCAACTAGTATATCGTTCGTACTACCGAGTAATCGTTTGTACCAACTAGTATATCGTTCGAACTACCGAGTGATCGTTTGTACCAACTAGTATATCGTTCGTACTACCGAGTTATCGTTTGTACCAACTAGTATATCGTTCGTACCACCGAGTAATCGTTTGTACCAACTAGTATATCGTTCGTACTACCGAGTAATCGTTCGTACCGACTAGTATACCGTTCGTACTACCAAGTAATCGTTTGTACCAACTAGTATATCGTTTGTACCCGTTTGTACCACCGTGGATTCGTTTTTACTCGTTTGTACCGACCAGTACATCGTTCGTACCACCGAGTAATCGTTTGTACCGACTAGTATATCGTTTGTACCCGTTTGTACCACCGTGAAATCGTTTTTACTCGTTTGTACCGACCAGTACATCGTTCGGACCACCGAGTAATCGTTTGTACAAACTAGTATATCGTTCGTACCACCGAGTAATCGTTTGTACCAACTAGTATATCGTTCGTACCACTGAGTAATCGTTTGTACCAACTAGTATATCGTTCGTACTACCGAGTAATCGTTTGTACCAACTAGTATATCGTTCGTACTACCGAGTAATCGTTTGTACCAACTAGTATATCGTTCGTACTACCGAGTAATCGTTTGGACTAACTAGTATATCGTTCGTACTATCGAGTAATCGTTTGTACCAACTAGTATATCGTTCGTACTACCGAGTAATCGTTTGTACCAACTAGTATATCGTTCGTACTACCGAGTAATCGTTTGTACCAACTAGTATATCGTTTGTACCCGTTCGTAACACCGTGAAATCGTTTTTAGTCGTTTGTACTAACTAGTATATCGTTCGTACCGCCGAGTGATTGTTTGTACCAACTAGTATACCGTTCGTACTACCGAGTAATCGTTCGTACCAACTAGTATACCGTTCGTAATATGAAGTAATCGTTTGTACCAACTAGTATATCGTTTGTACCTGTTCGTACGACCGTGAAATCGTTTTTAGTCGTTTGTACCAACTAGTATATCGTTCGTACCACCGAGTAATCGTTTGTACCAACTAGTATATCGTTCGTACTATCGAGTAATCGTTTGTACCAACTAGTATATCGTTCGTACTACCGAGTAATCGTTTGTACCAACTAGTATATCATTCGTACTACCGAGTAATCGTTTGTACCAACTAGTATATCGTTCGTACCACTGAGTAATCGTTTGTACCAACTAGTATATCGTTCGTACTACCGAGTAATCGTTTGTACTAACTAGTTTATCGTTCGTACTACCGAGTAATCGTTTGTACCAACTAGTATATCGTTTGTACTACCGAGTAATCGTTTGTACTAACTAGTATATCGTTCGTACTATCGAGTAATCGTTTGTACCAACTAGTATATCGTTCGTACTACCGAGTAATCGTTTGTACCAACTAGTATATCGTTCGTACTACCGAGTAATCGTTCGTACAAACTAGTATACCGTTCGTAATATGGAGTAATCGTTTGTACCAACTAGTATATCGTTTGTACCTGTTCGTACCACCGTGAAATCGTTTTTAGTCGTTTGTACCGACTAGTATATCGTTCGTACCACCGAGTAATCGTTTGTACCAACTAGTATATCGTTCGTACTATCGAGTAATCGTTTGTACCAACTAGTATATCGTTCGTACTACCGAGTAATCGTTTGTACCAACTAATATATCGTTCGTACTACCGAGTAATCGTTTGTACCAACTAGTATATCGTTTGTACCCGTTCGTAACACCGTGAAATCGTTTTTAGTCGTTTGTACTAACTAGTATATCGTTCGTACCACCGAGTGATTGTTTGTACCAACTAGTATACCGTTCGTACTACCGAGTAATCGTTCGTACCAACTAGTATACCGTTCGTACTACCGAGTAAACGTTTGTACCAACTAGTATATCGTTCGTACTACCGTGTAATCGTTTGTACCAACTAGTTTATCGTTCGTACTACCGAGTAATCGTTTGTACCAAGTATATCGTTTGTACCCGTTTGTACCACGGTGAAATCGTTTTTACTCGTTTGTACCAACTAGTATATCGTTCGTACTACCGAGTAATCGTTTGTACCAACTAGTATATCGTTCGTACTACCGAGTAATCGTTTGTACCAACTAGTATATCGTTTGTACCCGTTCGTAACACCGTGAAATCGTTTTTAGTCGTTTGTACTAACTAGTATATCGTTCGTACCACCGAGTGATTGTTTGTACCAACTAGTATACCGTTCGTACTACCGAGTAATCGTTCGTACCAACTAGTATACCGTTCGTACTACCGAGTAAACGTTTGTACCAACTAGTATATCGTTCGTACTACCGTGTAATCGTTTGTACCAACTAGTTTATCGTTCGTACTACCGAGTAATCGTTTGTACCAAATAGTATATCGTTTGTACCCGTTTGTACCACCGTGGATTCGTTTTTACTCGTTTGTACCGACCAGTACATCGTTCGTACCACCGAGTAATCGTTTGTACCGACTAGTATATCGTTTGTACCCGTTTGTACCACCGTGAAATCGTTTTTACTCGTTTGTACCGACCAGTACATCGTTCGGACCACCGAGTAATCGTTTGTACCAACTAGTATATCGTTCGTACCACCGAGTAATCGTTTGTACCAACTAGTATATCGTTCGTACCACTGAGTAATCGTTTGTACCAACTAGTATATCGTTCGTACTACCGAGTAATCGTTTGTACCAACTAGTATATCGTTCGTACTACCGAGTAATCGTTTGTACCAACTAGTATATCGTTCGTACTACCGAGTAATCGTTTGTACTAACTAGTATATCGTTCGTACTATCGAGTAATCGTTTGTACCAACTAGTATATCGTTCGTACTACCTAGTAATCGTTTGTACCAACTAGTATATCGTTCGTACTACCGAGTAATCGTTTGTACCAACTAGTATATCGTTTGTACCCGTTCGTAACACCGTGAAATCGTTTTTAGTCGTTTGTACTAACTAGTATATCGTTCGTACCGCCGAGTGATTGTTTGTACCAACTAGTATACCGTTCGTACTACCGAGTAATCGTTCGTACCAACTAGTATACCGTTCGTAATATGGAGTAATCGTTTGTACCAACTAGTATATCGTTTGTACCTGTTCGTACCACCGTGAAATCGTTTTTAGTCGTTTGTACCAACTAGTATATCGTTCGTTCCACCGAGTAATCGTTTGTACCAACTAGTATATCGTTCGTACTATCGAGTAATCGTTTGTACCAACTAGTATATCGTTCGTACTACCGAGTAATCGTTTGTACCAACTAGTATATCGTTCGTACTACCGAGTAATCGTTTGTACCAACCAGTATATCGTTTGAACCCGTTCGTAACACCGTGAAATCGTTTTTAGTCGTTTGTACTAACTAGTATATCGTTCGTACCACCGAGTGATTGTTTGTACCAACTAGTATAGCGTTCGTACTACCGAGTAATCGTTTGTACCAACTAGTATATCGTTTTTACCCGTTTGTACCACCGTGAAATCGTTTTCACTCGTTTGTACCAACTAGTATATCGTTCGTACCACCGAGTAATCGTTCGTACCAACTAGTATATGGTTCGTACTACCGAGTAATCGTTTGTACCAACTAGTATATCGTTTGTACTACCGATTAATCGTTTGTACCAACTAGTATATCGTTCGTACTACCGAGTAATCGTTTGTACCAACTAGTATATCGTTCGTACTACCAAGTAATCGTTTGTTCCAACTAGTATATCATTTGTACCCGTTATTACCACCGTGAAATCGTTTTTACTCGTTTGTACCAACTAGTATATCGTTCGTACTACCGAGTAATCGTTTGTACCAACTAGTATATCGTTCGTACTAGCGAGTAATCGTTTGTACCAACTAGTATATCGTTCGTACCACCGAGTAATCGTTTGTACCAACTACTATATCGTTCGTACTACCGAGTAATCGTTTGTAGCAACTAGTACATCGTTCGTACTACCGATCAATCGTGTGTTCCAACTAGTATATCGTTCGTACTACCGAGAAATCGTTTGTACCAACTAGTATATCGTTCTTACCACTGAGTAATCGTTTGTACCAACTAGTATATCGTTCGTACTACCGAGTAATCGTTTGTACCAACTAGTATATCGTTCGTACTACCGAGTAATCGTTTGTACCAACTAGTATATCGTTCGTACTACCGAGTAATCGTTTGTACCAACTAGTATATCGTTCGTACCACTGAGTAATCGTTTGTACCAACTAGTATATCGTTCGTACTACCGAGTAATCGTTTGTACCAACTAGTATATCGTTCGTACCACTGAGTAATCGTTTGTACCAACTAGTATATCGTTCGTACTACCGAGTAATCGTTTGTACCAACTAGTATATCGTTCGTACTACCGAGTAATCGTTTGTACCAACTAGTATATCGTTCGTACTACCGAGTAATCGTTTGTACTAACTAGTATATCGTTCGTACTATCGAGTAATCGTTTGTACCAACTAGTATATCGTTCGTACTACCGAGTAATCGTTTGTACCAACTAGTATATCGTTTGTACTACCGAGTAATCGTTTGTACCATCTAGTATATCGTTTGTACCCGTTCGTAACACCGTGAAATCGTTTTTAGTCGTTTGTACTAACTGATATATCGTTCGTACCGCCGAGTGATTGTTTGTACCAACTAGTATACCGTTCGTACTACCGAGTAATCGTTCGTACCAACTAGTATACCGTTCGTAATAAGGAGTAATCGTTTGTACCAACTAGTATATCGTTTGTACCTGTTCGTACCACCGTGAAATCGTTTTTAGTCGTTTGTACAGACTAGTATATCGTTCGTACCACCGAGCAATCGTTTGTACCAACTAGTATATCGTTCGTACTATCGAGTAATCGTTTGTACCAACTAGTATATCGTTCGTACTACCGAGTAATCGTTTGTACCAACAAATATATCGTTCGTACTACCGAGTAATCGTTTGTACCAACTAGTATATCGTTTGTACCCGTTCGTAACACCGTGAAATCGTTTTTAGTCGTTTGTACTAACTAGTATATCGTTCGTACCATCGAGTGATTGTTTGTACCAACTAGTATAGCGTTCGTTCTACCGAGTAATCGTTTGTACCAACTAGTATATCGTTTTTACCCGTTTGTACCACCGTGAAATCGTTTTCACTCGTTTGTACCAACTAGTATATCGTTCGTACCACCGAGTAATCGTTCGTACCAACTAGTATATGGTTCGTACTACCGAGTAATCGTTTGTACCAACTAGTATATCGTTTGTACTACCGATTAATCGTTTGTACCAACTAGTATATCGTTTGTACTACCGAGTAATCGTTTGTACCAACTAGTATATCGTTCGTACTACCAAGTAATCGTTTGTACCAACTAGTATATCATTTGTACCCGTTATTACCACCGTGAAATCGTTTTTACTCGTTTGTACCAACTAGTATATCGTTCGTACTACCGAGTAATCGGTTGTACCAACTAGTATATCGTTCGTACTACCGAGTAATCGTTTGTACCAACTAGTATATCGTTCGTACCACCGAGTAATCGTTTGTACCAACTACTATATCGTTCGTACTACCGAGTAATCGTTTGTAGCAACTAGTACATCGTTCGTACTACCGATCAATCGTTTGTACCAACTAGTATATCGTTCGTACTACCGAGAAATCGTTTGTACCAACTAGTATATCGTTCGTACCACCGAGTAATCGTTTGTACCAACTAGTATATCGTTCGTACTACCGAGTAATCGTTTGTACCAACTAGTATATCGTTCGTACTACCGAGTAATCGTTTGTACCAACTAGTATATCATTCGTACTACCGAGTAATCGTTTGTACCAACTAGTATATCGTTCGTACCACCGATTAATCGTTCGTACCAACTAGTATATCGTTCGTACTACCGAGTAATCGTTTGTACCAACTAGTATATCGTTCGTACCACCGAGTAATCGTTTGTACCAACTAGTATATCGTTCGTACTATCGAGTAATCGTTTGTACCAACTAGTATATCGTTCGTTCTACCGAGTAATCGTTTGTACCAACTAGTATATCGTTCGTACTACCGAGTAATCGTTTGTACCAACTATTATATCGTTTGTACCCGTTCGTAACACCGTGAAATCGTTTTTAGTCGTTTGTACTAACTAGTATATCGTTCGTACCGTCGAGTGATTGTTTGTACCAACTAGTATACCGTTCGTACTACCGAGTAATCGTTCGTACCAACTATTATACCGTTCGTAATATGGAGTAATCGTTTGTACCAACTAGTATATCGTTTGTACCTGTTCGTACCACCGTGAAATCGTTTTTAGTCGTTTGTACCGACTAGTTTATCGTTCGTACCACCGAGTAATCGTTTGTACCAACTAGTATATCGTTTGTACTATCGAGTAATCGTTTGTACCAACTAGTATATCGTTCGTACTACCGAGTAATCGTTTGTACCCACTAATATATCGTTCGTACTACCGAGTAATCGTTTGTACCAACTAGTATATCGTTTGTACCCGTTCGTAACACCGTGAAATCGTTTTTAGTCGTTTGTACTAACTAGTATATCGTTCGTACCACCGAGTGATTGTTTGTACCAACTAGTATACCGTTCGTACTACCGAGTAATCGTTCGTACCAACTAGTATACCGTTCGTACTACCGAGTAAACGTTTGTACCAACTAGTATATCGTTCGTACTACCGTGTAATCGTTTGTACCAACTAGTTTATCGTTCGTACTACCGAGTAATCGTTTGTACCAAATAGTATATCGTTTGTACCCGTTTGTACCACGGTGAAATCGTTTTTACTCGTTTGTACCAACTAGTATATCGTTCGTACTACCGAGTAATCGTTTGTACCAACTAGTATATCGTTCGTACTACCGAGTAATCGTTTGTACTAACTAGTATATCGTTCGTACAACCGAGTAATCGTTTGTACCAAATAGTATATCGTTCGTACTACCGAGTAATCGTTCGTACCAACTAGTATATTGTTCGTACTACCGAGTAATCGTTTGTACCAACTAGTATATCGTTTGTACCCGTTTGTACTATTGTAAAATCGTTTTTACTCGTTTGTACCGACCAGTACATCGTTCGTACCACCGAGTAATCGTTTGTACCAACTAGTATATCGTTTGTACTACCAAGTAATCGTTTGTACCAACTAGTATATCGTTTGTACTACCGAGTAATCGTTTGTACCAACTAGTATATCGTTCGTGCTACCGAGTAATCGTTTGTACCAACTAGTATATCGTTTGTACCCGTTTGTACCATCGTGAAATCGTTTTTACTCGTTTGTACCAACTAGTATATCGTTTGTACTACCGAGTAATCGTTTGTTCCAACTAGTATATCGTTCGTACTACCGAGTAATCGTTTGTACCAACTAGTATATCGTTCGTACTACCGAGTAATTGTTTGTACCAACTAGTATATCGTTCGTACTACCGAGTTATCGTTTGTACCAACTAGTATATCGTTCGTACCACCGAGTAATCGTTTGTACCAACTAGTATATCGTTCGTACTACCAAGTAATCGTTCGTACCAACTAGTATACCGTTCGTACTACCAAGTAATCGTTTGTACCAACTAGTATATCGTTTGTACCCGTTTGTACCACCGTGGATTCGTTTTTACTCGTTTGTACCGACCAGTACATCGTTCGTACCACCGAGTAATCGTTTGTACCGACTAGTATATCGTTTGTACCCGTTTGTACCACCGTGAAATCGTTTTTACTCGTTTGTACCGACCAGTACATCGTTCGGACCACCGAGTAATCGTTTGTACCAACTAGTATATCGTTCGTACTACCGAGTAATCGTTTGTACCAACTAGTATATCGTCCGTACCACCGAGTAATCGTTTGTACCAACTAGTATATCGTTTGTACCCGTTTGTACCACCGTGAAATCGTTTTTACTCATTTGTACCAACTAGTATATCGTTTGTACCCGTTTGTAATACCGTGAAATCGTTTTTACTCGTTTGTACCGACCAGTACATCGTTCGTACCACCGAGTAATCGTTTGTACCGACTAGTATATCGTTTGTACCCGTTTGTACCACCGTGAAATCGTTTTTACTCGTTTGTACCGACCAGTACATCGTTCGTACCACCGAGTAATCGTTTGTACCAACTAGTATATCGTTCGTACCACCGAGTAATCGTTTGTACCAACTAGTATATCGTTCGTACTACCGAGTAATCGTTTGTACCAACTAGTATATCGTTTGTACCCGTTTGTACCACCGTGAAATCGTTTTTACTCGTTTGTACCAACTAGTATATCGTTTGTACCCGTTTGTACCACCGTGAAATCGTTTTTACTCGTTTGTACCGACCAGTACATCGTTCGTACCACCGAGTAATCGTTTGTACCAACTAGTATATCGTTCGTACCACCGAGTAATCGTTTGTACCAACTAGTATATCGTTCGTACTACCGAGTCATCGTTTGTACCAACTAGTATATCGTTCGTACCACCGAGTAATCGTTTGTACCAACTAGTATATCGTTCGTACTACCGAGTAATCGTTCGTCCCAACTAGTATACCGTTCGTAGTACCGAGTAATCATTTGTACCAACTAGTATATCGTTTGTACCCGTTTGTACCACCGTAAAATCGTTTTTACTCGTCTGTACCGACCAGTACATCGTTCGTACCACCGAGTAATCGTTTGTACCAACTAGTATATCGTTCGTACTACCGAGTAATCGTTTGTACCAACTAGTATATCGTTCGTACTACCGAGTAATCGTTTGTACCAACTAGTATATCGTTCGTACTACCGAGTAATCGTTTGTACCAACTAGTATATCATTCGTACTACCGAGTAATCGTTTGTACCAACAAGTATATCGTTCGTACCACCGAGTAATCGTTTGTACGACTAGTATATCGTTCGTACTACCGAGTAATCGTTCGTACTAACTAGTATACCGTTCGTACTACCAAGTATTCGTTTGTACCAACTAGTATATCGTTTGTACCCGTTTGTACCACCGTGAAATCGTTTTTACTCGTTTGTACCGACCAGTACATCGTTCGTACCACCGAGTCATCGTTTGTACCGACTAGTATATCGTTTGTACCCGTTTGTACCACCGTGAAATCGTTTTTACTCGTTTGTACCGACCAGTACATCGTTCGTACCACCGAGTAATCGTTTGTACCAACTAGTATATCGTTCGTACCACCGAGTAATCGTTTGTACCAACTAGTATATCGTTCGTACTACCGAGTAATCGTTTGTACCAACTAGTATATCGTTTGTACCCGTTTGTACCACCGTGAAATCGTTTTTACTCGTTTGTACCAACTAGTATATCGTTTGTACCCGTTTGTACCACCATGAAATCGTTTTTACTCGTTTGTACCGACCAGTACATCGGTCGTACCACCGAGTAATCGTTTGTACCAACTACTATATCGTTTGTACTACCGAGTAATCGTTTGTACCAACTAGTACATCGTTCGTACTACCGATTAATCGTTTGTTCCAACTAGTATATCGTTTGTACTACCGAGTAATCGTTTGTACCAACTAGTACATCGTTCGTACTACCGAGTAATCGTTTGTACCAACTAGTATATCGTTCGTACCACCGAGTAATCGTTTGTACCAACTAGTATCTCGTTCGTACTATCGAGTAATCGTTTGTACCAACTAGTATATCGTTCGTACTACCGAGTAATCGTTTGTACCAACTAGTATATCGTTCGTACTACCGGGTATCCGTTTGTACCAACTAGTATATCGTTCGTACTACCGAGTAATCGTTTGTACCAACTAGTATATCGTTCGTACTACCGAGTAATCGTTTGTACCAACTAGTATAACGTTTGTACCCGTTCGTAACACCGTGAAATCGTTTTTAGTCGTTTGTACTAACTAGTATATCGTTTGTACCTGTTCGTACCACCGTGAAATCGTTTTTAGTCGTTTGTACCAACTAGTATATCGTTCGTACTACCGAGTAATCGTTTGTACCAACTAGTATATCGTTTGTACCCGTTCGTAACACCGTGAAATCGTTTTTAGTCGTTTGTACTAACTAGTATATCGTTCGTACCACCGAGTGATTGTTTGTACCAACTAGTATACCGTTCGTACTACCGAGTAATCGTTCGTACCAACTAGTATACCGTTCGTAATATGGAGTAATCGTTTGTACCAACTAGTATATCGTTTGTACCTGTTCGTACCACCGTGAAATCGTTTTTAGTCGTTTGTACCAACTAGTATATCGTTCGTACCACCGAGTAATCGTTTGTACCAACTAGTATAGCGTTCGTACTACCGAGTAATCGTTTGTACCAACTAGTATATCGTTTTTACCCGTTTGTACCACCGTGAAATCGTTTTCACTCGTTTGTACCGACCATTACATCGTTCGTACCACCGAGTAATCGTTCGTACCAACTAGTATATGGTCCGTACTACCGAGTAATCGTTTGTACCAAGTAGTATATCGTTTGTACTACCGAGTAATCGTTTGTACCAACTAGTATATCATTTGTACCCGTTTGTACCACCGTGAAATCGTTTTTACTCGTTTGTACCAACTAGTATATCGTTCGTACTACCGAGTAATCGTTTGTACCAACTAGTATATCGTTTGTACCACCGAGTAATCGTTTGTACCAACTAGTATATCGTTCGTACTACCAAGTAATCGTTTGTACCAACTAGTATATCGTTTGTACCCGTTTGTACCATCGTAAAATCGTTTTTACTCGTTTGTACCAACTAGTATATCGTTCGTACTATCGAGTAATCGTTTGTACCAACTAGTATATCGTTCGTACTACCGAGTAATCGTTTGTACCAACTAGTATATCGTTCGTACCACCGAGTAGTCGTTTGTACCAACTAGTATATCGTTTGTACCCGTTTGTACCACCGTGAAATCGTTTTTACTCGTTTGTACCGACCAGTACATCGTTCGTACCACCAAGTAATCGTTTGTACCAACTAATATATCGTTCGTACTACCGAGTAATCGTTTGTACCAACTAGTATATCGTTCGTACTACCGAGTAATCGTTTGTACCAACTAGTATATCGTTCGTACCACTGAGTAATCGTTTGTACCAACTAGTATATCGTTCGTACTACCGAGTAATCGTTTGTACCAATTAGTATATCGTTCGTACTACCGAGTAATCGTTTGTACCAACTAGTATATCGTTCGTACTACCGAGTAATCGTTTGTACCAACTAGTATATCGTTCGTACTACCGAGTAATCATTTGTACCAACTAGTATATCGTTCGTACCACTGAGTAATCGTTTGTACCAACTAGTATATCGTTCGTACTACCGAGTAATCGTTTGTACCAACTAGTATATCGTTCGTACCACTGAGTAATCGTTTGTACCAACTAGTATATCATTTGTACTACCGAGTAATCGTTTGTACCAACTAGTATATCGTTCGTACCACTGAGTAATCGTTTGTACCAACTAGTATATCGTTCGTACTACCGAGTAATCGTTTGTACCAACTAGTATATCGTTCGTACTACCGAGTAATCGTTTGTACCAACTAGTATATCGTTTGTACTACCGAGTAATCGTTTGTACTAACTAGTATATCGTTCGTACTATCGAGTAATCGTTTGTACCGACTAGTATATCGTTCGTACTACCGAGTAATCGTTTGTACCAACTAGTATATCGTTCGTACTACCGAGTAATCGTTCGTACAAACTAGTATACCGTTCGTAATATGGAGTAATCGTTTGTACCAACTAGTATATCGTTTGTACCTGTTCGTACCACCGTGAAATCGTTTTTAGTCGTTTGTACCGACTAGTATATCGTTCGTACCACCGAGTAATCGTTTGTACCAACTAGTATAACGTTCGTACTATCGAGTAATCGTTTGTACCAACTAGTATATCGTTCGTACTACCGAGTAATCGTTTGTACCAACTAATATATCGTTCGTACTACCGAGTAATCGTTTGTACCAACTAGTATATCGTTTGTACCCGTTCGTAACACCGTAAAATCGTTTTTAGTCGTTTGTACTAACTAGTATATCGTTCGTACCACCGAGTGATTGTTTGTACCAACTAGTATACCGTTCGTACTACCGAGTAATCGTTCGTACCAACTAGTATACCGTTCGTACTACCGAGTAAACGTTTGTACCAACTAGTATATCGTTCGTACTACCGTGTAATCGTTTGTACCAACTAGTTTATCGTTCGTACTACCGAGTAATCGTTTGTACCAACTAGTATATCGTTTGTACCCGTTTGTACCACGGTGAAATCGTTTTTACTCGTTTGTACCAACTAGTATATCGTTCGTACTACCGGGTAATCGTTTGTACCAACTAGTATATCGTTCGTACTACCGAGTAATCGTTTGTACCAACTAGTATATCGTTCGTACAACCGAGTAATCGTTTGTACCAAATAGTATATCGTTCGTACTACCGAGTAATCGTTCGTACCAACTAGTATATTGTTCGTACTACCGAGTAATCGTTTGTACCAACTAGTATATCGTTTGTACCCGTTTGTACCACCGTAAAATCGTTTTTACTCGTCTGTACCGACCAGTACATCGTTCGTACCACCGAGTAATCGTTTGTACCAACTAGTATATCGTTTGTACTACCAAGTAATCGTTTGTACCAACTAGTATATCGTTTGTACTACCGAGTAATCATTTGTACCAACTAGTATATCGTTCGTGCTACCGAGTAATCGTTTGTACCAACTAGTATATCGTTTGTACCCGTTTGTACCATCGTAAAATCGTTTTTACTCGTTTGTACCAACTAGTATATCGTTCGTACTACCGAGTAATCGTTTGTACCAACTAGTATATCGTTCGTACTACCGAGTAATCGTTTGTACCAACTAGTATATCGTTCGAACTACCGAGTGATCGTTTGTACCAACTAGTATATCGTTCGTACTACCGAGTTATCGTTTGTACCAACTAGTATATCGTTCGTACCACCGAGTAATCGTTTGTACCAACTAGTATATCGTTCGTACTACCGAGTAATCGTTCGTACCGACTAGTATACCGTTCGTACTACCAAGTAATCGTTTGTACCAACTAGTATATCGTTTGTACCCGTTTGTACCACCGTGGATTCGTTTTTACTCGTTTGTACCGACCAGTACATCGTTCGTACCACCGAGTAATCGTTTGTACCGACTAGTATATCGTTTGTACCCGTTTGTACCACCGTGAAATCGTTTTTACTCGTTTGTACCGACCAGTACATCGTTCGGACCACCGAGTAATCGTTTGTACAAACTAGTATATCGTTCGTACCACCGAGTAATCGTTTGTACCAACTAGTATATCGTTCGTACCACTGAGTAATCGTTTGTACCAACTAGTATATCGTTCGTACTACCGAGTAATCGTTTGTACCAACTAGTATATCGTTCGTACTACCGAGTAATCGTTTGTACCAACTAGTATATCGTTCGTACTACCGAGTAATCGTTTGGACTAACTAGTATATCGTTCGTACTATCGAGTAATCGTTTGTACCAACTAGTATATCGTTCGTACTACCGAGTAATCGTTTGTACCAACTAGTATATCGTTCGTACTACCGAGTAATCGTTTGTACCAACTAGTATATCGTTTGTACCCGTTCGTAACACCGTGAAATCGTTTTTAGTCGTTTGTACTAACTAGTATATCGTTCGTACCGCCGAGTGATTGTTTGTACCAACTAGTATACCGTTCGTACTACCGAGTAATCGTTCGTACCAACTAGTATACCGTTCGTAATATGAAGTAATCGTTTGTACCAACTAGTATATCGTTTGTACCTGTTCGTACGACCGTGAAATCGTTTTTAGTCGTTTGTACCAACTAGTATATCGTTCGTACCACCGAGTAATCGTTTGTACCAACTAGTATATCGTTCGTACTATCGAGTAATCGTTTGTACCAACTAGTATATCGTTCGTACTACCGAGTAATCGTTTGTACCAACTAGTATATCATTCGTACTACCGAGTAATCGTTTGTACCAACTAGTATATCGTTCGTACCACTGAGTAATCGTTTGTACCAACTAGTATATCGTTCGTACTACCGAGTAATCGTTTGTACTAACTAGTTTATCGTTCGTACTACCGAGTAATCGTTTGTACCAACTAGTATATCGTTTGTACTACCGAGTAATCGTTTGTACTAACTAGTATATCGTTCGTACTATCGAGTAATCGTTTGTACCAACTAGTATATCGTTCGTACTACCGAGTAATCGTTTGTACCAACTAGTATATCGTTCGTACTACCGAGTAATCGTTCGTACAAACTAGTATACCGTTCGTAATATGGAGTAATCGTTTGTACCAACTAGTATATCGTTTGTACCTGTTCGTACCACCGTGAAATCGTTTTTAGTCGTTTGTACCGACTAGTATATCGTTCGTACCACCGAGTAATCGTTTGTACCAACTAGTATATCGTTCGTACTATCGAGTAATCGTTTGTACCAACTAGTATATCGTTCGTACTACCGAGTAATCGTTTGTACCAACTAATATATCGTTCGTACTACCGAGTAATCGTTTGTACCAACTAGTATATCGTTTGTACCCGTTCGTAACACCGTGAAATCGTTTTTAGTCGTTTGTACTAACTAGTATATCGTTCGTACCACCGAGTGATTGTTTGTACCAACTAGTATACCGTTCGTACTACCGAGTAATCGTTCGTACCAACTAGTATACCGTTCGTACTACCGAGTAAACGTTTGTACCAACTAGTATATCGTTCGTACTACCGTGTAATCGTTTGTACCAACTAGTTTATCGTTCGTACTACCGAGTAATCGTTTGTACCAAGTATATCGTTTGTACCCGTTTGTACCACGGTGAAATCGTTTTTACTCGTTTGTACCAACTAGTATATCGTTCGTACTACCGAGTAATCGTTTGTACCAACTAGTATATCGTTCGTACTACCGAGTAATCGTTTGTACCAACTAGTATATCGTTTGTACCCGTTCGTAACACCGTGAAATCGTTTTTAGTCGTTTGTACTAACTAGTATATCGTTCGTACCGCCGAGTGATTGTTTGTACCAACTAGTATACCGTTCGTACTACCGAGTAATCGTTCGTACCAACTAGTATACCGTTCGTAATATGGAGTAATCGTTTGTACCAAATAGTATATCGTTTGTACCTGTTCGTACCACCGTGAAATCGTTTTTAGTCGTTTGTACCAACTAGTATATCGTTCGTTCCACCGAGTAATCGTTTGTACCAACTAGTATATCGTTCGTACTATCGAGTAATCGTTTGTACCAACTAGTATATCGTTCGTACTACCGAGTAATCGTTTGTACCAACTAGTATATCGTTTGTACCCGTTCGTAACACCGTGAAATCGTTTTTAGTCGTTTGTACTAACTAGTATATCGTTCGTACCACCGAGTGATTGTTTGTACCAACTAGTATAGCGTTCGTACTACCGAGTAATCGTTTGTACCAACTAGTATATCGTTTTCACCCGTTTGTACCACCGTGAAATCGTTTTCACTCGTTTGTACCAACTAGTATATCGTTCGTACCACCGAGTAATCGTTCGTACCAACTAGTATATGGTTCGTACTACCGAGTAATCGTTTGTACCAACTAGTATATCGTTCGTACTAGCGAGTAATCGTTTGTACCAACTAGTATATCGTTCGTACCACCGAGTAATCGTTTGTACCAACTACTATATCGTTCGTACTACCGAGTAATCGTTTGTAGCAACTAGTACATCGTTCGTACTACCGATCAATCGTGTGTTCCAACTAGTATATCGTTCGTACTACCGAGAAATCGTTTGTACCAACTAGTATATCGTTCGTACCACTGAGTAATCGTTTGTACCAACTAGTATATCGTTCGTACTACCAAGTAATCGTTTGTACCAACTAGTATATCGTTCGTACTACCGAGTAATCGTTTGTACCAACTAGTATATCGTTCGTACTACCGAGTAATCGTTTGTACCAACTAGTATATCGTTCGTACCACTGAGTAATCGTTTGTACCAACTAGTATATCGTTCGTACTACCGAGTAATCGTTTGTACCAACTAGTATATCGTTCGTACCACTGAGTAATCGTTTGTACCAACTAGTATATCGTTCGTACTACCGAGTAATCGTTTGTACCAACTAGTATATCGTTCGTACTACCGAGTTATCGTTTGTACCAACTAGTATATCGTTCGTACTACCGAGTAATCGTTTGTACCAACTAGTATATCGTTCGTACTACCGAGTAATCGTTTGTACCAACTAGTATATCGTTCGTACTACCGAGTTATCGTTTGTACCAACTAGTATATCGTTCGTACCACCGAGTAATCGTTTGTACCAACTAGTATATCGTTCGTACTACCGAGTAATCGTTCGTACCAACTAGTATACCGTTCGTACTACCAAGTAATCGTTTGTACCAACTAGTATATCGTTTGTACCCGTTTGTACCACCGTGGATTCGTTTTTACTCGTTTGTACCGACCAGTACATCGTTCGTACCACCGAGTAATCGTTTGTACCGACTAGTATATCGTTTGTACCCGTTTGTACCACCGTGAAATCGTTTTTACTCGTTTGTACCGACCAGTACATCGTTCGGACCACCGAGTAATCGTTTGTACCAACTAGTATATCGTTCGTACCACCGAGTAATCGTTTGTACCAACTAGTATATCGTTCGTACCACTGAGTAATCGTTTGTACCAACTAGTATATCGTTCGTACTACCGAGTAATCGTTTGTACCAACTAGTATATCGTTCGTACTACCGAGTAATCGTTTGTACCAACTAGTATATCGTTCGTACTACCGAGTAATCGTTTGTACTAACTAGTATATCGTTCGTACTATCGAGTAATCGTTTGTACCAACTAGTATATCGTTCGTACTACCGAGTAATCGTTTGTACCAACTAGTATATCGTTCGTACTACCGAGTAATCGTTTGTACCAACTAGTATATCGTTTGTACCCGTTCGTAACACCGTGAAATCGTTTTTAGTCGTTTGTACTAACTAGTATATCGTTCGTACCGCCGAGTGATTGTTTGTACCAACTAGTATACCGTTCGTACTACCGAGTAATCGTTCGTACGAACTAGTATACCGTTCGTAATATGGAGTAATCGTTTGTACCAAATAGTATATCGTTTGTACCTGTTCGTACCACCGTGAAATCGTTTTTAGTCGTTTGTACCAACTAGTATATCGTTCGTTCCACCGAGTAATCGTTTGTACCAACTAGTATATCGTTCGTACTATCGAGTAATCGTTTGTACCAACTAGTATATCGTTCGTACTACCGAGTAATCGTTTGTACCAACTAGTATATCGTTTGTACCCGTTCGTAACACCGTGAAATCGTTTTTAGTCGTTTGTACTAACTAGTATATCGTTCGTACCACCGAGTGATTGTTTGTACCAACTAGTATAGCGTTCGTACTACCGAGTAATCGTTTGTACCAACTAGTATATCGTTTTCACCCGTTTGTACCACCGTGAAATCGTTTTCACTCGTTTGTACCAACTAGTATATCGTTCGTAACACCGAGTAATCGTTCGTACCAACTAGTATATGGTTTGTACTACCGAGTAATCGTTTGTACCAACTAGTATATCGTTCGTACTAGCGAGTAATCGTTTGTACCAACTAGTATATCGTTCGTACCACCGAGTAATCGTTTGTACCAACTACTATATCGTTCGTACTACCGAGTAATCGTTTGTAGCAACTAGTACATCGTTCGTACTACCGATCAATCGTGTGTTCCAACTAGTATATCGTTCGTACTACCGAGAAATCGTTTGTACCAACTAGTATATCGTTCGTACCACTGAGTAATCGTTTGTACCAACTAGTATATCGTTCGTACTACCAAGTAATCGTTTGTACCAACTAGTATATCGTTCGTACTACCGAGTAATCGTTTGTACCAACTAGTATATCGTTCGTACTACCGAGTAATCGTTTGTACCAACTAGTATATCGTTCGTACCACTGAGTAATCGTTTGTACCAACTAGTATATCGTTCGTACTACCGAGTAATCGTTTGTACCAACTAGTATATCGTTCGTACCACTGAGTAATCGTTTGTACCAACTAGTATATCGTTCGTACTACCGAGTAATCGTTTGTGCCAACTAGTATATCGTTCGTACTACCGAGTAATCGTTTGTACCAACTAGTATATCGTTCGTACTACCGAGTAATCGTTTGTACTAACTAGTATATCGTTCGTACTATCGAGTAATCGTTTGTACCAACTAGTATATCGTTCGTACCTGTTCGTACCACCGTGAAATCGTTTTTAGTCGTTTGTACTAACTAGTATATCGTTCGTACCGCCGAGTGATTGTTTGTACCAACTAGTATACCGTTCGTACTACCGAGTAATCGTTCGTACCAACTAGTATACCGTTCGTAATATGGAGTAATCGTTTGTACCAACTAGTATATCGTTTGTACCTGTTCGTACCACCGTGAAATCGTTTTTAGTCGTTTGTACAGACTAGTATATCGTTCGTACCACCGAGCAATCGTTTGTACCAACTAGTATATCGTTCGTACTATCGAGTAATCGTTTGTACCAACTAGTATATCGTTCGTACTACCGAGTAATCGTTTGTACCAACAAGTATATCGTTCGTACTACCGAGTAATCGTTTGTACCAACTAGTATATCGTTTGTACCCGTTCGTAACACCGTGAAATCGTTTTTAGTCGTTTGTACTAACTAGTATATCGTTCGTACCATCGAGTGATTGTTTGTACCAACTAGTATAGCGTTCGTTCTACCGAGTAATCGTTTGTACCAACTAGTATATCGTTTTTACCCGTTTGTACCACCGTGAAATCGTTTTCACTCGTTTGTACCAACTAGTATATCGTTCGTACTACCGAGTAATCGTTTGTACCAACTAGTATATCGTTTGTACTACCGATTAATCGTTTGTACCAACTAGTATATCGTTCGTACTACCGAGTAATCGTTTGTACCAACTAGTATATCGTTCGTACTACCAAGTAATCGTTTGTACCAACTAGTATATCATTTGTACCCGTTATTACCACCGTGAAATCGTTTTTACTCGTTTGTACCAACTAGTATATCGTTCGTACTACCGAGTAATCGGTTGTACCAACTAGTATATCGTTCGTACTACCGAGTAATCGTTTGTACCAACTAGTATATCGTTCGTACCACCGAGTAATCGTTTGTACCAACTACTATATCGTTCGTACTACCGAGTAATCGTTTGTAGCAACTAGTACATCGTTCGTACTACCGATCAATCGTTTGTACCAACTAGTATATCGTTCGTACTACCGAGAAATCGTTTGTACCAACTAGTATATCGTTCGTACCACCGAGTAATCGTTTGTACCAACTAGTATATCGTTCGTACTACCGAGTAATCGTTTGTACCAACTAGTATATCATTCGTACTACCGAGTAATCGTTTGTACCAACTAGTATATCATTCGTACTACCGAGTAATCGTTTGTACCAACTAGTATATCGTTCGTACCACCGATTAATCGTTTGTACCAACTAGTATATCGTTCGTACTACCGAGTAATCGTTTGTACCAACTAGTATATCGTTCGTACCACCGAGTAATCGTTTGTACCAACTAGTATATCGTTCGTACTATCGAGTAATCGTTTGTACCAACTAGTATATCGTTCGTTCTACCGGGTAATCGTTTGTACCAACTAGTATATCGTTCGTACTACCGAGTAATCGTTTGTACCAACTATTATATCGTTTGTACCCGTTCGTAACACCGTGAAATCGTTTTTAGTCGTTTGTACTAACTAGTATATCGTTCGTACCGTCGAGTGATTGTTTGTACCAACTAGTATACCGTTCGTACTACCGAGTAATCGTTCGTACCAACTATTATACCGTTCGTAATATGGAGTAATCGTTTGTACCAACTAGTATATCGTTTGTACCTGTTCGTACCACCGTGAAATCGTTTTTAGTCGTTTGTACCGACTAGTTTATCGTTCGTACCACCGAGTAATCGTTTGTACCAACTAGTATATCGTTCGTACTATCGAGTAATCGTTTGTACCAACTAGTATATCGTTCGTACTACCGAGTAATCGTTTGTACCCACTAATATATCGTTCGTTCTACCGAGTAATCGTTTGTACCAACTAGTATATCGTTTGTACCCGTTCGTAACACCGTGAAATCGTTTTTAGTCGTTTGTACTAACTAGTATATCGTTCGTACCACCGAGTGATTGTTTGTACCAACTAGTATACCGTTCGTACTACCGAGTAATCGTTCGTACCGACTAGTATACCGTTCGTACTACCGAGTAAACGTTTGTACCAACTAGTATATCGTTCGTACTACAGTGTAATCGTTTGTACCAACTAGTTTATCGTTCGTACTACCGAGTAATCGTTTGTACCAAATAGTATATCGTTTGTACCCGTTTGTACCACGGTGAAATCGTTTTTACTCGTTTGTACCAACTAGTATATCGTTCGTACTACCGAGTAATCGTTTGTACCAACTAGTATATCGTTCGTACTACCGAGTAATCGTTTGTACTAACTAGTATATCGTTCGTACAACCGAGTAATCGTTTGTACCAAATAGTATATCGTTCGTACTACCGAGTAATCGTTCGTACCAACTAGTATATTGTTCGTACTACCGAGTAATCGTTTGTACCAACTAGTATATCGTTTGTACCCGTTTGTACTATTGTAAAATCGTTTTTACTCGTTTGTACCGACCAGTACATCGTTCGTACCACCGAGTAATCGTTTGTACCAACTAGTATATCGTTTGTACTACCAAGTAATCGTTTGTACCAACTAGTATATCGTTTGTACTACCGAGTAATCGTTTGTACCAACTAGTATATCGTTCGTGCTACCGAGTAATTGTTTGTACCAACTAGTATATCGTTTGTACCCGTTTGTACCATCGTGAAATCGTTTTTACTCGTTTGTACCAACTAGTATATCGTTCGTACTACCGAGTAATCGTTTGTTCCAACTAGTATATCGTTCGTACTACCGAGTAATCGTTTGTACCAACTAGTATATCGTTCGTACTACCGAGTAATCGTTTGTACCAACTAGTATATCGTTCGTACTACCGAGTTATCGTTTGTACCAACTAGTATATCGTTCGTACCACCGAGTAATCGTTTGTACCAACTAGTATATCGTTCGTACTACCGAGTAATCGTTCGTACCAACTAGTATACCGTTCGTACTACCAAGTAATCGTTTGTACCAACTAGTATATCGTTTGTACCCGTTTGTACCACCGTGGATTCGTTTTTACTCGTTTGTACCGACCAGTACATCGTTCGTACCACCGAGTAATCGTTTGTACCAACTAGTATATCGTTCGTACCACCGAGTAATCGTTTGTACTAACTAGTATATCGTTCGTACTACCGAGTAATCGTTTGTACCAACTAGTATATCGTTTGTACCCGTTTGTACCACCGTGAAATCGTTTTTACTCGTTTGTACCAACTAGTATATCGTTTTTACCCGTTTGTACCACCGTGAAATCGTTTTTACTCGTTTGTACCGACCAGTACATCGTTCGTACCACCGAGTAATCGTTTGTACCAACTAGTATATCGTTCGTACTACCGAGTAATCGTTTGTACCAACTACTATATCGTTTGTACTACCGAGTAATCGTTTGTACCAACGAGTACATCGTTCGTACTACCGATTAATCGTTTGTTCCAACTAGTATATCGTTTGTACTACCGAGTAATCGTTTGTACCAACTAGTACATCGTTCGTACTACCGATTAATCGTTTGTACCAACTAGTATATCGTTCGTACTACCGAGTAATCGTTTGTACCAACTAGTATATCGTTCGTACCATCGATTAATCGTTTGTACCAACTAGTATATCGTTCGTACTACCGAGTAATCGTTTGTACCAACTAGTATATCGTTCGTACCACCGAGTAATCGTTTGTACCAACTAGTATCTCGTTCGTACTATCGAGTAATCGTTTGTACCAACTAGTATATCGTTCGTACTACCGAGTAATCGTTTGTACCAACTAGTATATCGTTCGTACTACCGGGTATCCGTTTGTACCAACTAGTATATCGTTCGTACTACCGAGTAATCGTTTGTACCAACTAGTATATCGTTCGTACTACCGAGTAATCGTTTGTACCAACTAGTATATCGTTTGTACCCGTTCGTAACACCGTGAAATCGTTTTTAGTCGTTTGTACTAACTAGTATATCGTTCGTACCACCGAGTGATTGTTTGTACCAACTAGTATATTGTTCGTACTACCGAGTAATCGTTCGTACAAACTAGTATACCGTTCGTAATATGGAGTAATCGTTTGTACCAACTAGTATATCGTTTGTACCTGTTCGTACCACCGTGAAATCGTTTTTAGTCGTTTGTACCAACTAGTATATCGTTCGTACCACCGAGTAATCGTTTGTACCAACTAGTATATCGTTCGTACTATCGAGTAATTGTTTGTACCAACTAGTATATCGTTCGTACTACCGAGTAATCGTTTGAACCAACTAGTATATCGTTCGTACTACCGAGTAATCGTTTGTACCAACTAGTATATCGTTTGTACCCGTTCGTAACACCGTGAAATCGTTTTTAGTCGTTTGTACTAACTAGTATATCGTTCGTACCACCGAGTAATCGTTCGTACCAACTAGTATACCGTTCGTAATATGGAGTAATCGTTTGTACCAACTAGTATATCGTTTGTACCTGTTCGTACCACCGTGAAATCGTTTTTAGTCGTTTGTACTAACTAGTATATCGTTCGTACCACCGAGTAATCGTTTGTACCAACTAGTATAGCGTTCGTACTACCGAGTAATCGTTTGTACCAACTAGTATATCGTTTTTACCCGTTTGTACCACCGTGAAATCGTTTTCACTCGTTTGTACCGACCAGTACATCGTTTGTACCACCGAGTAATCGTTCTTACCAACTAGTATATGGTCCGTACTACCGAGTAATCGTTTGTACCAAGTAGTATATCGTTTGTACTACCGAGTAATCGTTTGTACCAACTAGTATATCATTTGTACCCGTTTGTACCACCGTGAAATCGTTTTTACTCGTTTGTACCAACTAGTATATCGTTCGTACTACCGAGTAATCGTTTGTACCAACTAGTATATTGTTCGTACTACCGAGTAATCGTTTGTACCAACTAGTATATCGTTTGTACCACCGAGTAATCGTTTGTACCAACTAGTATATCGTTCGTACTACCAAGTAATCGTTTGTACCAACTAGTATATCGTTTGTACCCGTTTGTACCATCGTGAAATCGTTTTTACTCGTTTGTACCAACTAGTATATCGTTCGTACTATCGAGTAATCGTTTGTACCAACTAGTATATCGTTCGTACTACCGAGTAATCGTTTGTACCAACTAGTATATCGTTCGTACCACCGAGTAATCGTTTGTACCAACTAGTATATCGTTTGTACCCGTTTGTACCACCGTGAAATCGTTTTTACTCGTTTGTACCGACCAGTACATCGTTCGTACCACCAAGTAATCGTTTGTACCAACTAGTATATCGTTCGTACTACCGAGTAATCGTTTGTACCAACTAGTATATCGTTCGTACTACCGAGTAATCGTTTGTACCAACTAGTATATCGTTCGTACCACTGAGTAATCGTTTGTACCAACTAGTATATCGTTCGTACTACCGAGTAATCGATTGTACCAACTAGTATATCGTTTGTACTACCGAGTAATCGTTTGTACCAACTAGTATATCGTTCGTACTACCGAGTAATCGTTTGTACCAACTAGTATATCGTTCGTACTACCGAGTAATCGTTTGTACCAACTAGTATATCGTTCGTACCACTGAGTAATCGTTTGTACCAACTAGTATATCGTTCGTACTACCGAGTAATCGTTTGTACCAACTAGTATATCGTTCGTACCACTGAGTAATCGTTTGTACCAACTAGTATATCGTTCGTACTACCGAGTAATCGTTTGTACCAACTAGTATATCGTTCGTACCACTGAGTAATCGTTTGTACCAACTAGTATATCGTTCGTACTACCGAGTAATCGTTTGTACCAACTAGTATATCGTTCGTACCACTGAGTAATCGTTTGTACCAACTAGTATATCGTTCGTACTACCGAGTAATCGTTTGTACCAACTAGTATATCGTTCGTACCACTGAGTAATCGTTTGTACCAACTAGTATATCGTTCGTACTACCGAGTAATCGTTTGTACCAACTAGTATATCGTTCGTACTACCGAGTAATCGTTTGTACCAACTAGTATATCGTTCGTACTACCGAGTAATCGTTTGTACTAACTAGTATTCCGTTCGTACTATCGAGTAATCGTTTGTACCAACTAGTATATCGTTCGTACTACCGAGTAATCGTTTGTACCAACTAGTATATCGTTCGTACTACCGAGTAATCGTTTGTACCATCTAGTATATCGTTTGTACCCGTTCGTAACACCGTGAAATCGTTTTGAGTCGTTTGTACTAACTAGTATATCGTTCGTACCACCGAGTGATTGTTTGTACCAACTAGTATATTGTTCGTACTACCGAGTAATCGTTCGTACAAACTAGTATACCGTTCGTAATATGGAGTAATCGTTTGTACCAACTAGTATATCGTTTGTACCTGTTCGTACCACCGTGAAATCGTTTTTAGTCGTTTGTACCAACTAGTATATCGTTCGTACCACCGAGTAATCGTTTGTACCAACTAGTATATCGTTCGTACTATCGAGTAATTGTTTGTACCAACTAGTATATCGTTCGTACTACCGAGTAATCGTTTGTACCAACTAGTATATCGTTCGTACTACCGAGTAATCGTTTGTACCAACTAGTATATCGTTTGTACCCGTTCGTAACACCGTGAAATCGTTTTAAGTCGTTTGTACTAACTAGTATATCGTTCGTACCACCGAGTGATTGTTTGTACCATCTAGTATACCGTTCGTACTACCGAGTAATCGTTCGTACCAACTAGTATACCGTTCGTAATATGGAGTAATCGTTTGTACCAACTAGTATATCGTTTGTACCTGTTCGTACCACCGTGAAATCGTTTTTAGTCGTTTGTACCAACTAGTATATCGTTCGTACCACCGAGTAATCGTTTGTACCAACTAGTATAGCGTTCGTACTACCGAGTAATCGTTTGTACCAACTAGTATATCGTTTTTACCCGTTTGTACCACCGTGAAATCGTTTTCACTCGTTTGAACCGACCAGTACATCGTTCGTACCACCGAGTAATCGTTCGTACCAACTAGTATATGGTCCGTACTACCGAGTAATCGTTTGTACCAAGTAGTATATCATTTGTACCCGTTTGTACCACCGTGAAATCGTTTTTACTCGTTTGTACCAACTAGTATATCGTTCGTACTACCGAGTAATCGTTTGTACCAACTAGTATATCGTTTGTACCACCGAGTAATCGTTTGTACCAACTAGTATATCGTTCGTACTACCAAGTAATCGTTTGTACCAACTAGTATATCGTTTGTACCCGTTTGTACCATCGTGAAATCGTTTTTACTCGTTTGTACCAACTAGTATATCGTTCGTACTATCGAGTAATCGTTTGTACCAACTAGTATATCGTTCGTACTACCGAGTAATCGTTTGTACCAACTAGTATATCGTTCGTACCACCGAGTAGTCGTTTGTACCAACTAGTATATCGTTTGTACCCGTTTGTACCACCGTGAAATCGTTTTTACTCGTTTGTACCGACCAGTACATCGTTCGTACCACCAAGTAATCGTTTGTACCAACTAATATATCGTTCGTACTACCGAGTAATCGTTTGTACCAACTAGTATATCGTTCGTACTACCGAGTAATCGTTTGTACCAACTAGTATATCGTTCGTACCACTGAGTAATCGTTTGTACCAACTAGTATATCGTTCGTACTACCGAGTAATCGTTTGTACCAATTAGTATATCGTTCGTACTACCGAGTAATCGTTTGTACCAACTAGTATATCGTTCGTACTACCGAGTAATCGTTTGTACCAACTAGTATATCGTTCGTACTACCGAGTAATCGTTTGTACCAACTAGTATATCGTTCGTACCACTGAGTAATCGTTTGTACCAACTAGTATATCGTTCGTACTACCGAGTAATCGTTTGTACCAACTAGTATATCGTTCGTACCACTGAGTAATCGTTTGTACCAACTAGTATATCATTCGTACTACCGAGTAATCGTTTGTACCAACTAGTATATCGTTCGTACCACTGAGTAATCGTTTGTACCAACTAGTATATCGTTCGTACTACCGAGTAATCGTTTGTACCAACTAGTATATCGTTCGTACTACCGAGTAATCGTTTGTACCAACTAGTATATCGTTTGTACTACCGAGTAATCGTTTGTACTAACTAGTATATCGTTCGTACTATCGAGTAATCGTTTGTACCGACTAGTATATCGTTCGTACTACCGAGTAATCGTTTGTACCAACTAGTATATCGTTCGTACTACCGAGTAATCGTTCGTACAAACTAGTATACCGTTCGTAATATGGAGTAATCGTTTGTACCAACTAGTATATCGTTTGTACCTGTTCGTACCACCGTGAAATCGTTTTTAGTCGTTTGTACCGACTAGTATATCGTTCGTACCACCGAGTAATCGTTTGTACCAACTAGTATAACGTTCGTACTATCGAGTAATCGTTTGTACCAACTAGTATATCGTTCGTACTACCGAGTAATCGTTTGTACCAACTAATATATCGTTCGTACTACCGAGTAATCGTTTGTACCAACTAGTATATCGTTTGTACCCGTTCGTAACACCGTAAAATCGTTTTTAGTCGTTTGTACTAACTAGTATATCGTTCGTACCACCGAGTGATTGTTTGTACCAACTAGTATACCGTTCGTACTACCGAGTAATCGTTCGTACCAACTAGTATACCGTTCGTACTACCGAGTAAACGTTTGTACCAACTAGTATATCGTTCGTACTACCGTGTAATCGTTTGTACCAACTAGTTTATCGTTCGTACTACCGAGTATTCGTTTGTATCAACTAGTATATCGTTTGTACCCGTTTGTACCACGGTGAAATCGTTTTTACTCGTTTGTACCAACTAGTATATCGTTCGTACTACCGGGTAATCGTTTGTACCAACTAGTATATCGTTCGTACTACCGAGTAATCGTTTGTACCAACTAGTATATCGTTCGTACAACCGAGTAATCGTTTGTACCAAATAGTATATCGTTCGTACTACCGAGTAATCGTTCGTACCAACTAGTATATTGTTCGTACTACCGAGTAATCGTTTGTACCAACTAGTATATCGTTTGTACCCGTTTGTACCACCGTAAAATCGTTTTTACTCGACTGTACCGACCAGTACATCGTTCGTACCACCGAGTAATCGTTTGTACCAACTAGTATATCGTTTGTACTACCAAGTAATCGTTTGTACCAACTAGTATATCGTTTGTACTACCGAGTAATCATTTGTACCAACTAGTATATCGTTCGTGCTACCGAGTAATCGTTTGTACCAACTAGTATATCGTTTGTACCCGTTTGTACCATCGTGAAATCGTTTTTACTCGTTTGTACCAACTAGTATATCGTTCGTACTACCGAGTAATCGTTTGTACCAACTAGTATATCGTTCGTACTACCGAGTAATCGTTTGTACCAACTAGTATATCGTTCGAACTACCGAGTGATCGTTTGTACCAACTAGTATATCGTTCGTACTACCGAGTTATCGTTTGTACCAACTAGTATATCGTTCGTACCACCGAGTAATCGTTTGTACCAACTAGTATATCGTTCGTACTACCGAGTAATCGTTCGTACCGACTAGTATACCGTTCGTACTACCAAGTAATCGTTTGTACCAACTAGTATATCGTTTGTACCCGTTTGTACCACCGTGGATTCGTTTTTACTCGTTTGTACCGACCAGTACATCGTTCGTACCACCGAGTAATCGTTTGTACCGACTAGTATATCGTTTGTACCCGTTTGTACCACCGTGAAATCGTTTTTACTCGTTTGTACCGACCAGTACATCGTTCGGACCACCGAGTAATCGTTTGTACAAACTAGTATATCGTTCGTACCACCGAGTAATCGTTTGTACCAACTAGTATATCGTTCGTACCACTGAGTAATCGTTTGTACCAACTAGTATATCGTTCGTACTACCGAGTAATCGTTTGTACCAACTAGTATATCGTTCGTACTACCGAGTAATCGTTTGTAATAACTAGTATATCGTTCGTACTACCGAGTAATCGTTTGGACTAACTAGTATATCGTTCGTACTATCGAGTAATCGTTTGTACCAACTAGTATATCGTTCGTACTACCGAGTAATCGTTTGTACCGACTAGTATATCGTTCGTACTACCGAGTAATCGTTTGTACCAACTAGTATATCGTTTGTACCCGTTCGTAACACCGTGAAATCGTTTTTAGTCGTTTGTACTAACTAGTATATCGTTCGTACCGCCGAGTGATTGTTTGTACCAACTAGTATACCGTTCGTACTACCGAGTAATCGTTCGTACCAACTAGTATACCGTTCGTAATATGAAGTAATCGTTTGTACCAACTAGTATATCGTTTGTACCTGTTCGTACGACCGTGAAATCGTTTTTAGTCGTTTGTACCAACTAGTATATCGTTCGTACCACCGAGTAATCGTTTGTACCAACTAGTATATCGTTCGTACTATCGAGTAATCCATTGTACCAACTAGTATATCGTTTGTACCCGTTTGTACCATCGTGAAATCGTTTTTACTCGTTTGTACCAACTAGTATATCGTTCGTACTATCGAGTAATCGTTTGTACCAACTAGTATATCGTTCGTACTACCGAGTAATCGTTTGTACCAACTAGTATATCGTTCGTACCACCGAGTAATCGTTTGTACCAACTAGTATATCGTTTGTACCCGTTTGTACCACCGTGAAATCGTTTTTACTCGTTTGTACCGACCAGTACATCGTTCGTACCACCAAGTAATCGTTTGTCCCAACTAGTATATCGTTCGTAATACCGAGTAATCGTTTGTACCAAATAGTATATCGTTCGTACTACCGAGTAATCGTTTGTACCAACTAGTATATCGTTCGTACTACCGAGTAATCGTTTGTACCAACTAGTATATCGTTCGTACCACTGAGTAATCGTTTGTACCAACTAGTATATCGTTCGTACTACCAAGTAATCGTTTGTACTAACTAGTATATCGTTCGTACTACTGAGTAATCGTTTGTACCAACTAGTATATCGTTCGTACTACCGAGTAATCGTTTGTACCAACTAGTATATCGTTCGTACCACTGAGTAATCGTTTGTACCAACTAGTATATCGTTCGTACTACCGAGTAATCGTTTGTACCAACTAGTATATCGTTCGTACCACTGAGTAATCGTTTGTACCAACTAGTATATCGTTCGTACTACCGAGTAATCGTTTGTACCAACTAGTATATCGTTCGTACCACTGAGTAATCGTTTGTACCAACTAGTATATCGTTCGTACTACCGAGTAATCGTTTGTACCAACTAGTATATCGTTCGTACTACCGAGTAATCGTTTGTACCAACTAGTATATCGTTCGTACTACCGAGTAATCGTTTGTACTAACTAGTATATCGTTCGTACTATCGAGTAATCGTTTGTACCAACTAGTATATCGTTCGTCTTACCGAGTAATCGTTTGTACCAACAAGTATATCGTTCGTACTACCGAGTAATCGTTTGTACCAACTAGTATATCGTTTGTACCACCGAGTAATCGTTTGTACCAACTAGTATATCGTTCGTACTACCAAGTAATCGTTTGTACCAACTAGTATATCGTTTGTACCCGTTTGTACCATCGTGAAATCGTTTTTACTCGTTTGTACCAACTAGTATATCGTTCGTACTATCGAGTAATCGTTTGTACCAACTAGTATATCGTTCGTACTACCGAGTAATCGTTTGTACCAACTAGTATATCGTTCGTACCACCGAGTAGTCGTTTGTACCAACTAGTATATCGTTTGTACCCGTTTGTACCACCGTGAAATCGTTTTTACTCGTTTGTACCGACCAGTACATCGTTCGTACCACCAAGTAATCGTTTGTACCAACTAATATATCGTTCGTACTACCGAGTAATCGTTTGTACCAACTAGTATATCGTTCGTACTACCGAGTAATCGTTTGTACCAACTAGTATATCGTTCGTACCACTGAGTAATCGTTTGTACCAACTAGTATATCGTTCGTACTACCGAGTAATCGTTTGTACCAATTAGTATATCGTTCGTACTACCGAGTAATCGTTTGTACCAATTAGTATATCGTTCGTACTACCGAGTAATCGTTTGTACCAACTAGTATATCATTCGTACTACCGAGTAATCGTTTGTACCAACTAGTATATCGTTTGTACTACCGAGTAATCGTTTGTACTAACTAGTATATCGTTCGTACTATCGAGTAATCGTTTGTACCGACTAGTATATCGTTCGTACTACCGAGTAATCGTTTGTACCAACTAGTATATCGTTCGTACTACCGAGTAATCGTTCGTACAAACTAGTATATCGTTCGTACCACTGAGTAATCGTTTGTACCAACTAGTATATCGTTCGTACTACCGAGTAATCGTTTGTACCAACTAATATATCGTTCGTACCACTGAGTAATCGTTTGTACCAACTAGTATATCGTTCGTACTACCGAGTAATCGTTTGTACCAATTAGTATATCGTTCGTACTACCGAGTAATCGTTTGTACCAACTAGTATATCGTTCGTACTACCGAGTAATCGTTTGTACCAACTAGTATATCGTTCGTACTACCGAGTAATCGTTTGTACCAACTAGTATATCGTTCGTACCACTGAGTAATCGTTTGTACCAACTAGTATATCGTTCGTACTACCGAGTAATCGTTTGTACCAACTAGTATATCGTTCGTACCACTGAGTAATCGTTTGTACCAACTAGTATATCATTCGTACTACCGAGTAATCGTTTGTACCAACTAGTATATCGTTCGTACCACTGAGTAATCGTTTGTACCAACTAGTATATCGTTCGTACTACCGAGTAATCGTTTGTACCAACTAGTATATCGTTCGTACTACCGAGTAATCGTTTGTACCAACTAGTATATCGTTTGTACTACCGAGTAATCGTTTGTACTAACTAGTATATCGTTCGTACTATCGAGTAATCGTTTGTACCGACTAGTATATCGTTCGTACTACCGAGTAATCGTTTGTACCAACTAGTATATCGTTCGTACTACCGAGTAATCGTTCGTACAAACTAGTATACCGTTCGTAATATGGAGTAATCGTTTGTACCAACTAGTATATCGTTCGTACTACCGAGTAATCGTTTGTACCAACTAGTATATCGTTCGTACCACTGAGTAATCGTTTGTACCAACTAGTATATCATTCGTACTACCGAGTAATCGTTTGTACCAACTAGTATATCGTTCGTACCACTGAGTAATCGTTTGTACCAACTAGTATATCGTTCGTACTACCGAGTAATCGTTTGTACCAACTAATATATCGTTCGTACTACCGAGTAATCGTTTGTACCAACTAGTATATCGTTCGTACTACCGAGTAATCGTTTGTACCAACTAGTATATCGTTCGTACCACTGAGTAATCGTTTGTACCAACTAGTATATCGTTCGTACCACTGAGTAATCGTTTGTACCAACTAGTATATCGTTCGTACTACCGAGTAATCGTTTGTACCAATTAGTATATCGTTCGTACTACCGAGTAATCGTTTGTACCAACTAGTATATCGTTCGTACTACCGAGTAATCGTTTGTACCAACTAGTATATCGTTCGTACTACCGAGTAATCGTTTGTACCAACTAGTATATCGTTCGTACCACTGAGTAATCGTTTGTACCAACTAGTATATCGTTTGTACTACCGAGTAATCGTTTGTACTAACCAGTATATCGTTCGTACTATCGAGTAATCGTTTGTACCGACTAGTATATCGTTCGTACTACCGAGTAATCGTTTGTACCAACTAGTATATCGTTCGTACTACCGAGTAATCGTTCGTACAAACTAGTATACCGTTCGTAATATGGAGTAATCGTTTGTACCAACTAGTATATCGTTTGTACCTGTTCATACCACCGTGAAATCGTTTTTAGTCGTTTGTACCGACTAGTATATCGTTCGTACCACCGAGTAATCGTTTGTACCAACTAGTATAACGTTCGTACTATCGAGTAATCGTTTGTACCAACTAGTATATCGTTCGTACTACCGAGTAATCGTTTGTACCAACTAATATATCGTTCGTACTACCGAGTAATCGTTTGTACCAACTAGTATATCGTTTGTACCCGTTCGTAACACCGTAAAATCGTTTTTAGTCGTTTGTACTAACTAGTATATCGTTCGTACCACCGAGTGATTGTTTGTACCAACTAGTATACCGTTCGTACTACCGAGTAATCGTTCGTACCAACTAGTATACCGTTCGTACTACCGAGTAAACGTTTGTACCAACTAGTATATCGTTCGTACTACCGTGTAATCGTTTGTACCAACTAGTTTATCGTTCGTACTACCGAGTAATCGTTTGTATCAACTAGTATATCGTTTGTACCCGTTTGTACCACGGTGAAATCGTTTTTACTCGTTTGTACCAACTAGTATATCGTTCGTACTACCGGGTAATCGTTTGTACCAACTAGTATATCGTTCGTACTACCGAGTAATCGTTTGTACCAACTAGTATATCGTTCGTACAACCGAGTAATCGTTTGTACCAAATAGTATATCGTTCGTACTACCGAGTAATCGTTCGTACCAACTAGTATATTGTTCGTACTACCGAGTAATCGTTTGTACCAACTAGTATATCGTTTGTACCCGTTTGTACCACCGTAAAATCGTTTTTACTCGACTGTACCGACCAGTACATCGTTCGTACCACCGAGTAATCGTTTGTACCAACTAGTATATCGTTTGTACTACCAAGTAATCGTTTGTACCAACTAGTATATCGTTTGTACTACCGAGTAATCATTTGTACCAACTAGTATATCGTTCGTGCTACCGAGTAATCGTTTGTACCAACTAGTATATCGTTTGTACCCGTTTGTACCATCGTGAAATCGTTTTTACTCGTTTGTACCAACTAGTATATCGTTCGTACTACCGAGTAATCGTTTGTACCAACTAGTATATCGTTCGTACTACCGAGTAATCGTTTGTACCAACTAGTATATCGTTCGAACTACCGAGTGATCGTTTGTACCAACTAGTATATCGTTCGTACTACCGAGTTATCGTTTGTACCAACTAGTATATCGTTCGTACCACCGAGTAATCGTTTGTACCAACTAGTATATCGTTCGTACTACCGAGTAATCGTTCGTACCGACTAGTATACCGTTCGTACTACCAAGTAATCGTTTGTACCAACTAGTATATCGTTTGTACCCGTTTGTACCACCGTGGATTCGTTTTTACTCGTTTGTACCGACCAGTACATCGTTCGTACCACCGAGTAATCGTTTGTACCGACTAGTATATCGTTTGTACCCGTTTGTACCACCGTGAAATCGTTTTTACTCGTTTGTACCGACCAGTACATCGTTCGGACCACCGAGTAATCGTTTGTACAAACTAGTATATCGTTCGTACCACCGAGTAATCGTTTGTACCAACTAGTATATCGTTCGTACCACTGAGTAATCGTTTGTACCAACTAGTATATCGTTCGTACTACCGAGTAATCGTTTGTACCAACTAGTATATCGTTCGTACTACCGAGTAATCGTTTGTAATAACTAGTATATCGTTCGTACTACCGAGTAATCGTTTGGACTAACTAGTATATCGTTCGTACTATCGAGTAATCGTTTGTACCAACTAGTATATCGTTCGTACTACCGAGTAATCGTTTGTACCAACTAGTATATCGTTCGTACTACCGAGTAATCGTTTGTACCAACTAGTATATCGTTTGTACCCGTTCGTAACACCGTGAAATCGTTTTTAGTCGTTTGTACTAACTAGTATATCGTTCGTACCGCCGAGTGATTGTTTGTACCAACTAGTATACCGTTCGTACTACCGAGTAATCGTTCGTACCAACTAGTATACCGTTCGTAATATGAAGTAATCGTTTGTACCAACTAGTATATCGTTTGTACCTGTTCGTACGACCGTGAAATCGTTTTTAGTCGTTTGTACCAACTAGTATATCGTTCGTACCACCGAGTAATCGTTTGTACCAACTAGTATATCGTTCGTACTATCGAGTAATCCATTGTACCAACTAGTATATCGTTTGTACCCGTTTGTACCATCGTGAAATCGTTTTTACTCGTTTGTACCAACTAGTATATCGTTCGTACTATCGAGTAATCGTTTGTACCAACTAGTATATCGTTCGTACTACCGAGTAATCGTTTGTACCAACTAGTATATCGTTCGTACCACCGAGTAATCGTTTGTACCAACTAGTATATCGTTTGTACCCGTTTGTACCACCGTGAAATCGTTTTTACTCGTTTGTACCGACCAGTACATCGTTCGTACCACCAAGTAATCGTTTGTACCAACTAGTATATCGTTCGTACTACCGAGTAATCGTTTGTACCAACTAGTATATCGTTCGTACTACCGAGTAATCGTTTGTACCAACTAGTATATCGTTCGTACTACCGAGTAATCGTTTGTACCAACTAGTATATCGTTCGTACCACTGAGTAATCGTTTGTACCAACTAGTATATCGTTCGTACTACCAAGTAATCGTTTGTACCAACTAGTATATCGTTCGTACTACCGAGTAATCGTTTGTACCAACTAGTATATCGTTCGTACTACCGAGTAATCGTTTGTACCAACTAGTATATCGTTCGTACCACTGAGTAATCGTTTGTACCAACTAGTATATCGTTCGTACTACCGAGTAATCGTTTGTACCAACTAGTATATCGTTCGTACCACTGAGTAATCGTTTGTACCAACTAGTATATCGTTCGTACTACCGAGTAATCGTTTGTACCAACTAGTATATCGTTCGTACCACTGAGTAATCGTTTGTACCAACTAGTATATCGTTCGTACTACCGAGTAATCGTTTGTACCAACTAGTATATCGTTCGTACTACCGAGTAATCGTTTGTACCAACTAGTATATCGTTCGTACTACCGAGTAATCGTTTGTACTAACTAGTATATCGTTCGTACTATCGAGTAATCGTTTGTACCAACTAGTATATCGTTCGTCTTACCGAGTAATCGTTTGTACCAACTAGTATATCGTTCGTACTACCGAGTAATCGTTTGTACCATCTAGAATATCGTTTGTACCCGTTCGTAACACCGTGAAATCGTTTTTAGTCGTTTGTACTAACTAGTATATCGTTCGTACCGCCGAGTGATTGTTTGTACCAACTAGTATACCGTTCGTACTAATGAGTAATCGTTCGTACCAACTAGTATACCGTTCGTAATATGGAGTAATCGTTTGTACCAACTAGTATATCGTTTGTACCTGTTCGTACCACCGTGAAATCGTTTTTAGTCGTTTGTACCAACTAGTATATCGTTCGTACCACCGAGCAATCGTTTGTACCAACTAGTATATCGTTCGTACTATCGAGTAATCGTTTGTACCAACTAGTATATCGTTCGTACTACCGAGTAATCGTTTGTACCAACAAGTATATCGTTCGTACTACCGAGTAATCGTTTGTACCAACTAGTATATCGTTTGTACCCGTTCGTAACACCGTGAAATCGTTTTTAGTCGTTTGTACTAACTAGTATATCGTTCGTACCACCGAGTGATTGTTTGTACCAACTAGTATAGCGTTCGTTCTACCGAGTAATCGTTTGTACCAACTAGTATATCGTTTTTACCCGTTTGTACCACCGTGAAATCGTTTTCACTCGTTTGTACCAACTAGTATATCGTTCGTACCACCGAGTAATCGTTCGTACCAACTAGTATATGGTTCGTACTACCGAGTTATCGTTTGTACCAACTAGTATATCGTTTGTACTACCGATTAATCGTTTGTACCAACTAGTATATCGTTCGTACTACCGAGTAATCGTTTGTACCAACTAGTATATCGTTCGTACTACCAAGTAATCGTTTGTACCAACTAGTATATCATTTGTACCCGTTATTACAACCGTGAAATCGTTTTTACTCGTTTGTACCAACTAGTATATCGTTCGTACTACCGAGTAATCGGTTGTACCAACTAGTATATCGTTCGTACTACCGAGTAATCGTTTGTACCAACTAGTATATCGTTCGTACCACCGAGTAATCGTTTGTACCAACTACTATATCGTTCGTACTACCGAGTAATCGTTTGTAGCAACTAGTACATCGTTCGTACTACCGATCAATCGTTTGTACCAACTAGTATATCGTTCGTACTACCGAGAAATCGTTTGTACCAACTAGTATATCGTTCGTACCACCGAGTAATCGTTTGTACCAACTAGTATATCGTTCGTACTACCGAGTAATCGTTTGTACCAACTAGTATATCGTTCGTACTACCGAGTAATCGTTTGTACCAACTAGTATATCGTTCGCACCACCGAGTAATCGTTTGTACCAACTAGTATATCGTTCGTACTATCGAGTAATCGTTTGTACCAACTAGTATATCGTTCGTACTACCGAGTAATCGTTTGTACCAACTAGTATATCGTTCGTACTACCGAGTAATCGTTTGTACCAACTAGTATATCGTTCGTACTACCGAGTAATCGTTTGTAGCAACTAGTATATCATTCGTACTACCGAGTAATCGTTTGTACCAACAAGTATATCGTTCGTACCACCGAGTAATCGTTTGTACCAACTAGTATATCGTTCGTACTACCGAGTAATCGTTCGTACTAACTAGTATACCGTTCGTACTACCAAGTAATCGTTTGTACCAACTAGTATATCGTTTGTACCCGTTTGTACCACCGTGAAATCGTTTTTACTCGTTTGTACCGACCAGTACATCGTTCGTACCACCGAGTAATCGTTTGTACCGACTAGTATATCGTTTGTACCCGTTTGTACCGCCGTGAAATCGTTTTTACTCGTTTGTACCGACCAGTACATCGTTCGTACCACCGAGTAATCGTTTGTACCAACTAGTATATCGTTCGTACCACCGAGTAATCGTTTGTACTAACTAGTATATCGTTCGTACTACCGAGTAATCGTTTGTACCAACTAGTATATCGTTTGTACCCGTTTGTACCACCGTGAAATCGTTTTTACTCGTTTGTACCAACTAGTATATCGTTTTTACCCGTTTGTACCACCGTGAAATCGTTTTTACTCGTTTGTACCGACCAGTACATCGTTCGTACCACCGAGTAATCGTTTGTACCAACTCGTATATCGTTCGTACTACCGAGTAATCGTTTGTACCAACTACTACATCGTTTGTACTACCGAGTAATCGTTTGTAGCAACGAGTACATCGTTCGTACTACCGATTAATCGTTTGTTCCAACTAGTATATCGTTTGTACTACCGAGTAATCGTTTGTACCAACTAGTACATCGTTCGTACTACCGATTAATCGTTTGTACCAACTAGTATATCGTTCGTACTACCGAGTAATCGTTTGTACCAACTAGTATATCGTTCGTACCATCGATTAATCGTTTGTACCAACTAGTATATCGTTCGTACTACCGAGTAATCGTTTGTACCAACTAGTATATCGTTCGTACCACCGAGTAATCGTTTGTACCAACTAGTATCTCGTTCGTACTATCGAGTAATCGTTTGTACCAACTAGTATATCGTTCGTACTACCGAGTAATCGTTTGTACCAACTAGTATATCGTTCGTACTACCGGGTATCCGTTTGTACCAACTAGTATATCGTTCGTACTACCGAGTAATCGTTTGTACCAACTAGTATATCGTTCGTACTACCGAGTAATCGTTTGTACCAACTAGTATATCGTTTGTACCCGTTCGTAACACCGTGAAATCGTTTTTAGTCGTTTGTACTAACTAGTATATCGTTCGTACCACCGAGTGATTGTTTGTACCAACTAGTATATTGTTCGTACTACCGAGTAATCGTTCGTACAAACTAGTATACCGTTCGTAATATGGAGTAATCGTTTGTACCAACTAGTATATCGTTTGTACCTGTTCGTACCACCGTGAAATCGTTTTTAGTCGTTTGTACCAACTAGTATATCGTTCGTACCACCGAGTAATCGTTTGTACCAACTAGTATATCGTTCGTACTATCGAGTAATTGTTTGTACCAACTAGTATATCGTTCGTACTACCGAGTAATCGTTTGTACCAACTAGTATATCGTTCGTACTACCGAGTAATCGTTTGTACCAACTAGTATATCGTTTGTACCCGTTCGTAACACCGTGAAATCGTTTTTAGTCGTTTGTACTAACTAGTATATCGTTCGTACCACCGAGTAATCGTTCGTACCAACTAGTATACCGTTCGTAATATGGAGTAATCGTTTGTACCAACTAGTATATCGTTTGTACCTGTTCGTACCACCGTGAAATCATTTTTAGTCGTTTGTACTAACTAGTATATCGTTCGTACCACCGAGTAATCGTTTGTACCAACTAGTATAGCGTTCGTACTACCGAGTAATCGTTTGTACCAACTAGTATAGCGTTCGTACTACCGAGTAATCGTTTGTACCAACTAGTATATCGTTTTTACCCGTTTGTACCACCGTGAAATCGTTTTCACTCGTTTGTACCGACCAGTACATCGTTTGTACCACCGAGTAATCGTTCTTACCAACTAGTATATGGTCCGTACTACCGAGTAATCGTTTGTACCAAGTAGTATATCGTTTGTACTACCGAGTAATCGTTTGTACCAACTAGTATATCATTTGTACCCGTTTGTACCACCGTGAAATCGTTTTTACTCGTTTGTACCAACTAGTATATCGTTCGTACTACCGAGTAATCGTTTGTACCAACTAGTATATCGTTCGTACTACCGAGTAATCGTTTGTACCAACTAGTATATCGTTTGTACCACCGAGTAATCGTTTGTACCAACTAGTATATCGTTCGTACTACCAAGTAATCGTTTGTACCAACTAGTATATCGTTTGTACCCGTTTGTACCATCGTGAAATCGTTTTTACTCGTTTGTACCAACTAGTATATCGTTCGTACTATCGAGTAATCGTTTGTACCAACTAGTATATCGTTCGTACTACCGAGTAATCGTTTGTACCAACTAGTATATCGTTCGTACCACCGAGTAATCGTTTGTACCAACTAGTATATCGTTTGTACCCGTTTGTACCACCGTGAAATCGTTTTTACTCGTTTGTACCGACCAGTACATCGTTCGTACCACCAAGTAATCGTTTGTACCAACTAGTATATCGTTCGTACTACCGAGTAATCGTTTGTACCAACTAGTATATCGTTCGTACTACCGAGTAATCGTTTGTACCAACTAGTATATCGTTCGTACCACTGAGTAATCGTTTGTACCAACTAGTATATCGTTCGTACTACCGAGTAATCGATTGTACCAACTAGTATATCGTTTGTACTACCGAGTAATCGTTTGTACCAACTAGTATATCGTTCGTACTACCGAGTAATCGTTTGTACCAACTAGTATATCGTTCGTACTACCGAGTAATCGTTTGTACCAACTAGTATATCGTTCGTACCACTGAGTAATCGTTTGTACCAACTAGTATATCGTTCGTACTACCGAGTAATCGTTTGTACCAACTAGTATATCGTTCGTACCACTGAGTAATCGTTTGTACCAACTAGTATATCGTTCGTACTACCGAGTAATCGTTTGTACCAACTAGTATATCGTTCGTACCACTGAGTAATCGTTTGTACCAACTAGTATATCGTTCGTACTACCGAGTAATCGTTTGTACCAACTAGTATATCGTTCGTACCACTGAGTAATCGTTTGTACCAACTAGTATATCGTTCGTACTACCGAGTAATCGTTTGTACCAACTAGTATATCGTTCGTACCACTGAGTAATCGTTTGTACCAACTAGTATATCGTTCGTACTACCGAGTAATCGTTTGTACCAACTAGTATATCGTTCGTACTACCGAGTAATCGTTTGTACCGACTAGTATATCGTTCGTACTACCGAGTAATCGTTTGTACTAACTAGTATTCCGTTCGTACTATCGAGTAATCGTTTGTACCAACTAGTATATCGTTCGTACTACCGAGTAATCGTTTGTACCAACTAGTATATCGTTCGTACTACCGAGTAATCGTTTGTACCATCTAGTATATCGTTTGTACCCGTTCGTAACACCGTGAAATCGTTTTGAGTCGTTTGTACTAACTAGTATATCGTTCGTACCACCGAGTGATTGTTTGTACCAACTAGTATATTGTTCGTACTACCGAGTAATCGTTCGTACCAACTAGTATATGGTTCGTACTACCGAGTAATCGTTTGTACCAACTAGTATATCGTTTGTACTACCGATTAATCGTTTGTACCAACTAGTATATCGTTCGTACTACCGAGTAATCGTTTGTACCAACTAGTATATCGTTCGTACTACCAAGTAATCGTTTGTACCAACTAGTATATCATTTGTACCCGTTATTACCACCGTGAAATCGTTTTTACTCGTTTGTACCAACTAGTATATCGTTCGTACTACCGAGTAATCGGTTGTACCAACTAGTATATCGTTCGTACTACCGAGTAATCGTTTGTACCAACTAGTATATCGTTCGTACCACCGAGTAATCGTTTGTACCAACTACTATATCGTTCGTACTACCGAGTAATCGTTTGTAGCAACTAGTACATCGTTCGTACTACCGATCAATCGTTTGTACCAACTAGTATATCGTTCGTACTACCGAGAAATCGTTTGTACCAACTAGTATATCGTTCGTACCACCGAGTAATCGTTTGTACCAACTAGTATATCGTTCGTACTACCGAGTAATCGTTTGTACCAACTAGTATATCGTTCGTACTACCGAGTAATCGTTTGTACCAACTAGTATATCGTTCGTACCACCGAGTAATCGTTTGTACCAACTAGTATATCGTTCGTACTATCGAGTAATCGTTTGTACCAACTAGTATATCGTTCGTACTACCGAGTAATCGTTTGTACCAACTAGTATATCGTTCGTACTACCGAGTAATCGTTTGTACCAACTAGTATATCGTTCGTACTACCGAGTAATCGTTCGTACTAACTAGTATACCGTTCGTACTACCAAGTAATCGTTTGTACCAACTAGTATATCGTTTGTACCCGTTTGTACCACCGTGAAATCGTTTTTACTCGTTTGTACCGACCAGTACATCGTTCGTACCACCGAGTAATCGTTTGTACCGACTAGTATATCGTTTGTACCCGTTTGTACCGCCGTGAAATCGTTTTTACTCGTTTGTACCGACCAGTACATCGTTCGTACCACCGAGTAATCGTTTGTACCAACTAGTATATCGTTCGTACCACCGAGTAATCGTTTGTTCTAACTAGTATATCGTTCGTACTACCGAGTAATCGTTTGTACCAACTAGTATATCGTTTGTACCCGTTTGTACCACCGTGAAATCGTTTTTACTCGTTTGTACCAACTAGTATATCGTTTTTACCCGTTTGTACCACCGTGAAATCGTTTTTACTCGTTTGTACCGACCAGTACATCGTTCGTACCACCGAGTAATCGTTTGTACCAACTCGTATATCGTTCGTACTACCGAGTAATCGTTTGTACCAACTACTACATCGTTTGTACTACCGAGTAATCGTTTGTAGCAACGAGTACATCGTTCGTACTACCGATTAATCGTTTGTTCCAACTAGTATATCGTTTGTACTACCGAGTAATCGTTTGTACCAACTAGTACATCGTTCGTACTACCGATTAATCGTTTGTACCAACTAGTATATCGTTCGTACTACCGAGTAATCGTTTGTACCAACTAGTATATCGTTCGTACCATCGATTAATCGTTTGTACCAACTAGTATATCGTTCGTACTACCGAGTAATCGTTTGTACCAACTAGTATATCGTTCGTACCACCGAGTAATCGTTTGTACCAACTAGTATCTCGTTCGTACTATCGAGTAATCGTTTGTACCAACTAGTATATCGTTCGTACTACCGAGTAATCGTTTGTACCAACTAGTATATCGTTCGTACTACCGGGTATCCGTTTGTACCAACTAGTATATCGTTCGTACTACCGAGTAATCGTTTGTACCAACTAGTATATCGTTCGTACTACCGAGTAATCGTTTGTACCAACTAGTATATCGTTTGTACCCGTTCGTAACACCGTGAAATCGTTTTTAGTCGTTTGTACTAACTAGTATATCGTTCGTACCACCGAGTGATTGTTTGTACCAACTAGTATATTGTTCGTACTACCGAGTAATCGTTCGTACAAACTAGTATACCGTTCGTAATATGGAGTAATCGTTTGTACCAACTAGTATATCGTTTGTACCTGTTCGTACCACCGTGAAATCGTTTTTAGTCGTTTGTACCAACTAGTATATCGTTCGTACCACCGAGTAATCGTTTGTACCAACTAGTATATCGTTCGTACTATCGAGTAATTGTTTGTACCAACTAGTATATCGTCCGTACTACCGAGTAATCGTTTGTACCAACTAGTATATCGTTCGTACTACCGAGTAATCGTTTGTACCAACTAGTATATCGTTTGTACCCGTTCGTAACACCGTGAAATCGTTTTTAGTCGTTTGTACTAACTAGTATATCGTTCGTACCACCGAGTAATCGTTCGTACCAACTAGTATACCGTTCGTAATATGGAGTAATCGTTTGTACCAACTAGTATATCGTTTGTACCTGTTCGTACCACCGTGAAATCGTTTTTAGTCGTTTGTACTAACTAGTATATCGTTCGTACCACCGAGTAATCGTTTGTACCAACTAGTATAGCGTTCGTACTACCGAGTAATCGTTTGTACCAACTAGTATATCGTTTTTACCCGTTTGTACCACCGTGAAATCGTTTTCACTCGTTTGTACCGACCAGTACATCGTTTGTACCACCGAGTAATCGTTCTTACCAACTAGTATATGGTCCGTACTACCGAGTAATCGTTTGTACCAAGTAGTATATCGTTTGTACTACCGAGTAATCGTTTGTACCAACTAGTATATCATTTGTACCCGTTTGTACCACCGTGAAATCGTTTTTACTCGTTTGTACCAACTAGTATATCGTTCGTACTACCGAGTAATCGTTTGTACCAACTAGTATATCGTTCGTACTACCGAGTAATCCTTTGTACCAACTAGTATATCGTTTGTACCACCGAGTAATCGTTTGTACCAACTAGTATATCGTTCGTACTACCAAGTAATCGTTTGTACCAACTAGTATATCGTTTGTACCCGTTTGTACCATCGTGAAATCGTTTTTACTCGTTTGTACCAACTAGTATATCGTTCGTACTATCGAGTAATCGTTTGTACCAACTAGTATATCGTTCGTACTACCGAGTAATCGTTTGTACCAACTAGTATATCGTTCGTACCACCGAGTAATCGTTTGTACCAACTAGTATATCGTTTGTACCCGTTTGTACCACCGTGAAATCGTTTTTACTCGTTTGTACCGACCAGTACATCGTTCGTACCACCAAGTAATCGTTTGTACCAACTAGTATATCGTTCGTACTACCGAGTAATCGTTTGTACCAACTAGTATATCGTTCGTACTACCGAGTAATCGTTTGTACCAACTAGTATATCGTTCGTACCACTGAGTAATCGTTTGTACCAACTAGTATATCGTTCGTACTACCGAGTAATCGATTGTACCAACTAGTATATCGTTTGTACTACCGAGTAATCGTTTGTACCAACTAGTATATCGTTCGTACTACCGAGTAATCGTTTGTACCAACTAGTATATCGTTCGTACTACCGAGTAATCGTTTGTACCAACTAGTATATCGTTCGTACCACTGAGTAATCGTTTGTACCAACTAGTATATCGTTCGTACTACCGAGTAATCGTTTGTACCAACTAGTATATCGTTCGTACCACTGAGTAATCGTTTGTACCAACTAGTATATCGTTCGTACTACCGAGTAATCGTTTGTACCAACTAGTATATCGTTCGTACCACTGAGTAATCGTTTGTACCAACTAGTATATCGTTCGTACTACCGAGTAATCGTTTGTACCAACTAGTATATCGTTCGTACCACTGAGTAATCGTTTGTACCAACTAGTATATCGTTCGTACTACCGAGTAATCGTTTGTACCAACTAGTATATCGTTCGTACTACCGAGTAATCGTTTTTACCAACTAGTATATCGTTCGTACTACCGAGTAATCGTTTTTACCAACTAGTATATCGTTCGTACTACCGAGTAATCGTTTGTACTAACTAGTATTCCGTTCGTACTATCGAGTAATCGTTTGTACCAACTAGTATATCGTTCGTACTACCGAGTAATCGTTTGTACCAACTAGTATATCGTTCGTACTACCGAGTAATCGTTTGTACCATCTAGTATATCGTTTGTACCCGTTCGTAACACCGTGAAATCGTTTTGAGTCGTTTGTACTAACTAGTATATCGTTCGTACCACCGAGTGATTGTTTGTACCAACTAGTATATTGTTCGTACTACCGAGTAATCGTTCGTACAAACTAGTATACCGTTCGTAATATGGAGTAATCGTTTGTACCAACTAGTATATCGTTTGTACCTGTTCGTACCACCGTGAAATCGTTTTTAGTCGTTTGTACCAACTAGTATATCGTTCGTACCACCGAGTAATCGTTTGTACCAACTAGTATATCGTTCGTACTATCGAGTAATTGTTTGTACCAACTAGTATATCGTTCGTACTACCGAGTAATCGTTTGTACCAACTAGTATATCGTTCGTACTACCGAGTAATCGTTTGTACCAACTAGTATATCGTTTGTACCCGTTCGTAACACCGTGAAATCGTTTTAAGTCGTTTGTACCAACTAGTATATCGTTTGTACCCGTTTGTACCATCGTGAAATCGTTTTTACTCGTTTGTACCAACTAGTATATCGTTCGTACTATCGAGTAATCGTTTGTACCAACTAATATATCGTTCGTACTACCGAGTAATCGTTTGTACCAACTAGTATATCGTTCGTACTACCGAGTAATCGTTTGTACCAACTAGTATATCGTTCGTACCACTGAGTAATCGTTTGTACCAACTAGTATATCGTTCGTACTACCGAGTAATCGTTTGTACCAATTAGTATATCGTTCGTACTACCGAGTAATCGTTTGTACCAACTAGTATATCGTTCGTACTACCGAGTAATCGTTTGTACCAACTAGTATATCGTTCGTACTACCGAGTAATCGTTTGTACCAACTAGTATATCGTTCGTACCACTGAGTAATCGTTTGTACCAACTAGTATATCGTTCGTACTACCGAGTAATCGTTTGTACCAACTAGTATATCGTTCGTACCACTGAGTAATCGTTTGTACCAACTAGTATATCATTCGTACTACCGAGTAATCGTTTGTACCAACTAGTATATCGTTCGTACCACTGAGTAATCGTTTGTACCAACTAGTATATCGTTCGTACTACCGAGTAATCGTTTGTACCAACTAGTATATCGTTCGTACTACCGAGTAATCGTTTGTACCAACTAGTATATCGTTTGTACTACCGAGTAATCGTTTGTACTAACTAGTATATCGTTCGTACTATCGAGTAATCGTTTGTACCGACTAGTATATCGTTCGTACTACCGAGTAATCGTTTGTACCAACTAGTATATCGTTCGTACTACCGAGTAATCGTTCGTACAAACTAGTATACCGTTCGTAATATGGAGTAATCGTTTGTACCAACTAGTATATCGTTTGTACCTGTTCGTACCACCGTGAAATCGTTTTTAGTCGTTTGTACCGACTAGTATATCGTTCGTACCACCGAGTAATCGTTTGTACCAACTAGTATAACGTTCGTACTATCGAGTAATCGTTTGTACCAACTAGTATATCGTTCGTACTACCGAGTAATCGTTTGTACCAACTAATATATCGTTCGTACTACCGAGTAATCGTTTGTACCAACTAGTATATCGTTTGTACCCGTTCGTAACACCGTAAAATCGTTTTTAGTCGTTTGTACTAACTAGTATATCGTTCGTACCACCGAGTGATTGTTTGTACCAACTAGTATACCGTTCGTACTACCGAGTAATCGTTCGTACCAACTAGTATACCGTTCGTACTACCGAGTAAACGTTTGTACCAACTAGTATATCGTTCGTACTACCGTGTAATCGTTTGTACCAACTAGTTTATCGTTCGTACTACAGAGTAATCGTTTGTATCAACTAGTATATCGTTTGTACCCGTTTGTACCACGGTGAAATCGTTTTTACTCGTTTGTACCAACTAGTATATCGTTCGTACTACCGGGTAATCGTTTGTACCAACTAGTATATCGTTCGTACTACCGAGTAATCGTTTGTACCAACTAGTATATCGTTCGTACAACCGAGTAATCGTTTGTACCAAATAGTATATCGTTCGTACTACCGAGTAATCGTTCGTACCAACTAGTATATTGTTCGTACTACCGAGTAATCGTTTGTACCAACTAGTATATCGTTTGTACCCGTTTGTACCACCGTAAAATCGTTTTAACTCGACTGTACCGACCAGTACATCGTTCGTACCACCGAGTAATCGTTTGTACCAACTAGTATATCGTTTGTACTACCAAGTAATCGTTTGTACCAACTAGTATATCGTTTGTACTACCGAGTAATCATTTGTACCAACTAGTATATCGTTCGTGCTACCGAGTAATCGTTTGTACCAACTAGTATATCGTTTGTACCCGTTTGTACCATCGTGAAATCGTTTTTACTCGTTTGTACCAACTAGTATATCGTTCGTACTACCGAGTAATCGTTTGTACCAACTAGTATATCGTTCGTACTACCGAGTAATCGTTTGTACCATCTAGAATATCGTTTGTACCCGTTCGTAACACCGTGAAATCGTTTTTAGTCGTTTGTACTAACTAGTATATCGTTCGTACCGCCGAGTGATTGTTTGTACCAACTAGTATACCGTTCGTACTAATGAGTAATCGTTCGTACCAACTAGTATACCGTTCGTAATATGGAGTAATCGTTTGTACCAACTAGTATATCGTTTGTACCTGTTCGTACCACCGTGAAATCGTTTTTAGTCGTTTGTACCAACTAGTATATCGTTCGTACCACCGAGCAATCGTTTGTACCAACTAGTATATCGTTCGTACTATCGAGTAATCCTTTGTACCAACTAGTATATCGTTCGTACTACCGAGTAATCGTTTGTACCAACAAGTATATCGTTCGTACTACCGAGTAATCGTTTGTACCAACTAGTATATCGTTTGTACCCGTTCGTAACACCGTGAAATCGTTTTTAGTCGTTTGTACTAACTAGTATATCGTTCGTACCACCGAGTGATTGTTTGTACCAACTAGTATAGCGTTCGTTCTACCGAGTAATCGTTTGTACCAACTAGTATATCGTTTTTACCCGTTTGTACCACCGTGAAATCGTTTTCACTCGTTTGTACCAACTAGTATATCGTTCGTACCACCGAGTAATCGTTCGTACCAACTAGTATATGGTTCGTACTACCGAGTAATCGTTTGTACCAACTAGTATATCGTTTGTACTACCGATTAATCGTTTGTACCAACTAGTATATCGTTCGTACTACCGAGTAATCGTTTGTACCAACTAGTATATCGTTCGTACTACCAAGTAATCGTTTGTACCAACTAGTATATCATTTGTACCCGTTATTACCACCGTGAAATCGTTTTTACTCGTTTGTACCAACTAGTATATCGTTCGTACTACCGAGTAATCGGTTGTACCAACTAGTATATCGTTCGTACTACCGAGTAATCGTTTGTACCAACTAGTATATCGTTTGTACCACCGAGTAATCGTTTGTACCAACTACTATATCGTTCGTACTACCGAGTAATCGTTTGTAGCAACTAGTATATCGTTCGTACTACCGAGTAATCGTTTGTACCAACAAGTATATCGTTCGTACTACCGAGTAATCGTTTGTACCAACTAGTATATCGTTTGTACCCGTTCGTAACACCGTGAAATCGTTTTTAGTCGTTTGTACTAACTAGTATATCGTTCGTACCACCGAGTGATTGTTTGTACCAACTAGTATAGCGTTCGTTCTACCGAGTAATCGTTTGTACCAACTAGTATATCGTTTTTACCCGTTTGTACCACCGTGAAATCGTTTTCACTCGTTTGTACCAACTAGTATATCGTTCGTACCACCGAGTAATCGTTCGTACCAACTAGTATATGGTTCGTACTACCGAGTAATCGTTTGTACCAACTAGTATATCGTTTGTACTACCGATTAATCGTTTGTACCAACTAGTATATCGTTCGTACTACCGAGTAATCGTTTGTACCAACTAGTATATCGTTCGTACTACCAAGTAATCGTTTGTACCAACTAGTATATCATTTGTACCCGTTATTACCACCGTGAAATCGTTTTTACTCGTTTGTACCAACTAGTATATCGTTCGTACTACCGAGTAATCGGTTGTACCAACTAGTATATCGTTCGTACTACCGAGTAATCGTTTGTACCAACTAGTATATCGTTCGTACCACCGAGTAATCGTTTGTACCAACTACTATATCGTTCGTACTACCGAGTAATCGTTTGTAGCAACTAGTACATCGTTCGTACTACCGATCAATCGTTTGTACCAACTAGTATATCGTTCGTACTACCGAGAAATCGTTTGTACCAACTAGTATATCGTTCGTACCACCGAGTAATCGTTTGTACCAACTAGTATATCGTTCGTACTACCGAGTAATCGTTTGTACCAACTAGTATATCGTTCGTACTACCGAGTAATCGTTTGTACCAACTAGTATATCGTTCGTACCACCGAGTAATCGTTTGTACCAACTAGTATATCGTTCGTACTATCGAGTAATCGTTTGTACCAACTAGTATATCGTTCGTACTACCGAGTAATCGTTTGTACCAACTAGTATATCGTTCGTACTACCGAGTAATCGTTTGTACCAACTAGTATATCGTTCGTACTACCGAGTAATCGTTTGTAGCAACTAGTATATCATTCGTACTACCGAGTAATCGTTTGTACCAACAAGTATATCGTTCGTACCACCGAGTAATCGTTTGTACCAACTAGTATATCGTTCGTACTACCGAGTAATCGTTCGTACTAACTAGTATACCGTTCGTACTACCAAGTAATCGTTTGTACCAACTAGTATATCGTTTGTACCCGTTTGTACCACCGTGAAATCGTTTTTACTCGTTTGTACCGACCAGTACATCGTTCGTACCACCGAGTAATCGTTTGTACCGACTAGTATATCGTTTGTACCCGTTTGTACCGCCGTGAAATCGTTTTTACTCGTTTGTACCGACCAGTACATCGTTCGTACCACCGAGTAATCGTTTGTACCAACTAGTATATCGTTCGTACCACCGAGTAATCGTTTGTACTAACTAGTATATCGTTCGTACTACCGAGTAATCGTTTGTACCAACTAGTATATCGTTTGTACCCGTTTGTACCACCGTGAAATCGTTTTTACTCGTTTGTACCAACTAGTATATCGTTTTTACCCGTTTGTACCACCGTGAAATCGTTTTTACTCGTTTGTACCGACCAGTACATCGTTCGTACCACCGAGTAATCGTTTGTACCAACTAGTATATCGTTCGTACTACCGAGTAATCGTTTGTACCAACTACTATATCGTTTGTACTACCGAGTAATCGTTTGTAGCAACGAGTACATCGTTCGTACTACCGATTAATCGTTTGTTCCAACTAGTATATCGTTTGTACTACCGAGTAATCGTTTGTACCAACTAGTACATCGTTCGTACTACCGATTAATCGTTTGTACCAACTAGTATATCGTTCGTACTACCGAGTAATCGTTTGTACCAACTAGTATATCGTTCGTACCATCGATTAATCGTTTGTACCAACTAGTATATCGTTCGTACTACCGAGTAATCGTTTGTACCAACTAGTATATCGTTCGTACCACCGAGTAATCGTTTGTACCAACTAGTATCTCGTTCGTACTATCGAGTAATCGTTTGTACCAACTAGTATATCGTTCGTACTACCGAGTAATCGTTTGTACCAACTAGTATATCGTTCGTACTACCGGGTATCCGTTTGTACCAACTAGTATATCGTTCGTACTACCGAGTAATCGTTTGTACCAACTAGTATATCGTTCGTACTACCGAGTAATCGTTTGTACCAACTAGTATATCGTTTGTACCTGTTCGTAACACCGTGAAATCGTTTTTAGTCGTTTGTACTAACTAGTATATCGTTCGTACCACCGAGTGATTGTTTGTACCAACTAGTATATTGTTCGTACTACCGAGTAATCGTTCGTACAAACTAGTATACCGTTCGTAATATGGAGTAATCGTTTGTACCAACTAGTATATCGTTTGTACCTGTTCGTACCACCGTGAAATCGTTTTTAGTCGTTTGTACCAACTAGTATATCGTTCGTACCACCGAGTAATCGTTTGTACCAACTAGTATATCGTTCGTACTATCGAGTAATTGTTTGTACCAACTAGTATATCGTTCGTACTACCGAGTAATCGTTTGTACCAACTAGTATATCGTTCGTACTACCGAGTAATCGTTTGTACCAACTAGTATATCGTTTGTACCCGTTCGTAACACCGTGAAATCGTTTTTAGTCGTTTGTACTAACTAGTATATCGTTCGTACCACCGAGTAATCGTTCGTACCAACTAGTATACCGTTCGTAATATGGAGTAATCGTTTGTACCAACTAGTATATCGTTTGTACCTGTTCGTACCACCGTGAAATCGTTTTTAGTCGTTTGTACTAACTAGTATATCGTTCGTACCACCGAGTAATCGTTTGTACCAACTAGTATAGCGTTCGTACTACCGAGTAATCGTTTGTACCAACTAGTATATCGTTTTTACCCGTTTGTACCACCGTGAAATCGTTTTCACTCGTTTGTACCGACCAGTACATCGTTTGTACCACCGAGTAATCGTTCTTACCAACTAGTATATGGTCCGTACTACCGAGTAATCGTTTGTACCAAGTAGTATATCGTTTGTACTACCGAGTAATCGTTTGTACCAACTAGTATATCATTTGTACCCGTTTGTACCACCGTGAAATCGTTTTTACTCGTTTGTACCAACTAGTATATCGTTCGTACTACCGAGTAATCGTTTGTACCAACTAGTATATCGTTCGTACTACCGAGTAATCGTTTGTACCAACTAGTATATCGTTTGTACCACCGAGTAATCGTTTGTACCAACTAGTATATCGTTCGTACTACCAAGTAATCGTTTGTACCAACTAGTATATCGTTTGTACCCGTTTGTACCATCGTGAAATCGTTTTTACTCGTTTGTACCAACTAGTATATCGTTCGTACTATCGAGTAATCGTTTGTACCAACTAGTATATCGTTCGTACTACCGAGTAATCGTTTGTACCAACTAGTATATCGTTCGTACCACCGAGTAATCGTTTGTACCAACTAGTATATCGTTTGTACCCGTTTGTACCACCGTGAAATCGTTTTTACTCGTTTGTACCGACCAGTACATCGTTCGTACCACCAAGTAATCGTTTGTACCAACTAGTATATCGTTCGTACTACCGAGTAATCGTTTGTACCAACTAGTATATCGTTCGTACTACCGAGTAATCGTTTGTACCAACTAGTATATCGTTCGTACCACTGAGTAATCGTTTGTACCAACTAGTATATCGTTCGTACCACTGAGTAATCGTTTGTACCAACTAGTATATCGTTCGTACTACCGAGTAATCGTTTGTACCAACTAGTATATCGTTCGTACTACCGAGTAATCGTTTGTACCAACTAGTATATCGTTCGTACTACCGAGTAATCGTTTGTACTAACTAGTATTCCGTTCGTACTATCGAGTAATCGTTTGTACCAACTAGTATATCGTTCGTACTACCGAGTAATCGTTTGTACCAACTAGTATATCGTTCGTACTACCGAGTAATCGTTTGTACCATCTAGTATATCGTTTGTACCCGTTCGTAACACCGTGAAATCGTTTTGAGTCGTTTGTACTAACTAGTATATCGTTCGTACCACCGAGTGATTGTTTGTACCAACTAGTATATTGTTCGTACTACCGAGTAATCGTTCGTACAAACTAGTATACCGTTCGTAATATGGAGTAATCGTTTGTACCAACTAGTATATCGTTTGTACCTGTTCGTACCACCGTGAAATCGTTTTTAGTCGTTTGTACCAACTAGTATATCGTTCGTACCACCGAGTAATCGTTTGTACCAACTAGTATATCGTTCGTACTATCGAGTAATTGTTTGTACCAACTAGTATATCGTTCGTACTACCGAGTAATCGTTTGTACCAACTAGTATATCGTTCGTACTACCGAGTAATCGTTTGTACCAACTAGTATATCGTTTGTACCCGTTCGTAACACCGTGAAATCGTTTTAAGTCGTTTGTACCAACTAGTATATCGTTTGTACCCGTTTGTACCATCGTGAAATCGTTTTTACTCGTTTGTACCAACTAGTATATCGTTCGTACTATCGAGTAATCGTTTGTATTAACTAATATATCGTTCGTACTACCGAGTAATCGTTTGTACCAACTAGTATATCGTTCGTACTACCGAGTAATCGTTTGTACCAACTAGTATATCGTTCGTACCACTGAGTAATCGTTTGTACCAACTAGTATATCGTTCGTACTACCGAGTAATCGTTTGTACCAATTAGTATATCGTTCGTACTACCGAGTAATCGTTTGTACCAACTAGTATATCGTTCGTACTACCGAGTAATCGTTTGTACCAACTAGTATATCGTTCGTACTACCGAGTAATCGTTTGTACCAACTAGTATATCGTTCGTACCACTGAGTAATCGTTTGTACCAACTAGTATATCGTTCGTACTACCGAGTAATCGTTTGTACCAACTAGTATATCGTTCGTACCACTGAGTAATCGTTTGTACCAACTAGTATATCATTCGTACTACCGAGTAATCGTTTGTACCAACTAGTATATCGTTCGTACCACTGAGTAATCGTTTGTACCAACTAGTATATCGTTCGTACTACCGAGTAATCGTTTGTACCAACTAGTATATCGTTCGTACTACCGAGTAATCGTTTGTACCAACTAGTATATCGTTTGTACTACCGAGTAATCGTTTGTACTAACTAGTATATCGTTCGTACTATCGAGTAATCGTTTGTACCGACTAGTATATCGTTCGTACTACCGAGTAATCGTTTGTACCAACTAGTATATCGTTCGTACTACCGAGTAATCGTTCGTACAAACTAGTATACCGTTCGTAATATGGAGTAATCGTTTGTACCAACTAGTATATCGTTTGTACCTGTTCGTACCACCGTGAAATCGTTTTTAGTCGTTTGTACCGACTAGTATATCGTTCGTACCACCGAGTAATCGTTTGTACCAACTAGTATAACGTTCGTACTATCGAGTAATCGTTTGTACCAACTAGTATATCGTTCGTACTACCGAGTAATCGTTTGTACCAACTAATATATCGTTCGTACTACCGAGTAATCGTTTGTACCAACTAGTATATCGTTTGTACCCGTTCGTAACACCGTAAAATCGTTTTTAGTCGTTTGTACTAACTAGTATATCGTTCGTACCAGCGAGTGATTGTTTGTACCAACTAGTATACCGTTCGTACTACCGAGTAATCGTTCGTACCAACTAGTATACCGTTCGTACTACCGAGTAAACGTTTGTACCAACTAGTATATCGTTCGTACTACCGTGTAATCGTTTGTACCAACTAGTTTATCGTTCGTACTACAGAGTAATCGTTTGTATCAACTAGTATATCGTTTGTACCCGTTTGTACCACGGTGAAATCGTTTTTACTCGTTTGTACCAACTAGTATATCGTTCGTACTACCGGGTAATCGTTTGTACCAACTAGTATATCGTTCGTACTACCGAGTAATCGTTTGTACCAACTAGTATATCGTTCGTACAACCGAGTAATCGTTTGTACCAAATAGTATATCGTTCGTACTACCGAGTAATCGTTCGTACCAACTAGTATATTGTTCGTACTACCGAGTAATCGTTTGTACCAACTAGTATATCGTTTGTACCCGTTTGTACCACCGTAAAATCGTTTTAACTCGACTGTACCGACCAGTACATCGTTCGTACCACCGAGTAATCGTTTGTACCAACTAGTATATCGTTTGTACTACCAAGTAATCGTTTGTACCAACTAGTATATCGTTTGTACTACCGAGTAATCATTTGTACCAACTAGTATATCGTTCGTGCTACCGAGTAATCGTTTGTACCAACTAGTATATCGTTTGTACCCGTTTGTACCATCGTGAAATCGTTTTTACTCGTTTGTACCAACTAGTATATCGTTCGTACTACCGAGTAATCGTTTGTACCAACTAGTATATCGTTCGTACTACCGAGTAATCGTTTGTACCATCTAGAATATCGTTTGTACCCGTTCGTAACACCGTGAAATCGTTTTTAGTCGTTTGTACTAACTAGTATATCGTTCGTACCGCCGAGTGATTGTTTGTACCAACTAGTATACCGTTCGTACTAATGAGTAATCGTTCGTACCAACTAGTATACCGTTCGTAATATGGAGTAATCGTTTGTACCAACTAGTATATCGTTTGTACCTGTTCGTACCACCGTGAAATCGTTTTTAGTCGTTTGTACCAACTAGTATATCGTTCGTACCACCGAGCAATCGTTTGTACCAACTAGTATATCGTTCGTACTATCGAGTAATCGTTTGTACCAACTAGTATATCGTTCGTACTACCGAGTAATCGTTTGTACCAACAAGTATATCGTTCGTACTACCGAGTAATCGTTTGTACCAACTAGTATATCGTTTGTACCCGTTCGTAACACCGTGAAATCGTTTTTAGTCGTTTGTACTAACTAGTATATCGTTCGTACCACCGAGTGATTGTTTGTACCAACTAGTATAGCGTTCGTTCTACCGAGTAATCGTTTGTACCAACTAGTATATCGTTTTTACCCGTTTGTACCACCGTGAAATCGTTTTCACTCGTTTGTACCAACTAGTATATCGTTCGTACCACCGAGTAATCGTTCGTACCAACTAGTATATGGTTCGTACTACCGAGTAATCGTTTGTACCAACTAGTATATCGTTTGTACTACCGATTAATCGTTTGTACCAACTAGTATATCGTTCGTACTACCGAGTAATCGTTTGTACCAACTAGTATATCGTTCGTACTACCAAGTAATCGTTTGTACCAACTAGTATATCATTTGTACCCGTTATTACCACCGTGAAATCGTTTTTACTCGTTTGTACCAACTAGTATATCGTTCGTACTACCGAGTAATCGGTTGTACCAACTAGTATATCGTTCGTACTACCGAGTAATCGTTTGTACCAACTAGTATATCGTTCGTACCACCGAGTAATCGTTTGTACCAACTACTATATCGTTCGTACTACCGAGTAATCGTTTGTAGCAACTAGTATATCGTTCGTACTACCGAGTAATCGTTTGTACCAACAAGTATATCGTTCGTACTACCGAGTAATCGTTTGTACCAACTAGTATATCGTTTGTACCCGTTCGTAACACCGTGAAATCGTTTTTAGTCGTTTGTACTAACTAGTATATCGTTCGTACCACCGAGTGATTGTTTGTACCAACTAGTATAGCGTTCGTTCTACCGAGTAATCGTTTGTACCAACTAGTATATCGTTTTTACCCGTTTGTACCACCGTGAAATCGTTTTCACTCGTTTGTACCAACTAGTATATCGTTCGTACCACCGAGTAATCGTTCGTACCAACTAGTATATGGTTCGTACTACCGAGTAATCGTTTGTACCAACTAGTATATCGTTTGTACTACCGATTAATCGTTTGTACCAACTAGTATATCGTTCGTACTACCGAGTAATCGTTTGTACCAACTAGTATATCGTTCGTACTACCAAGTAATCGTTTGTACCAACTAGTATATCATTTGTACCCGTTATTACCACCGTGAAATCGTTTTTACTCGTTTGTACCAACTAGTATATCGTTCGTACTACCGAGTAATCGGTTGTACCAACTAGTATATCGTTCGTACTACCGAGTAATCGTTTGTACCAACTAGTATATCGTTCGTACCACCGAGTAATCGTTTGTACCAACTACTATATCGTTCGTACTACCGAGTAATCGTTTGTAGCAACTAGTACATCGTTCGTACTACCGATCAATCGTTTGTACCAACTAGTATATCGTTCGTACTACCGAGAAATCGTTTGTACCAACTAGTATATCGTTCGTACCACCGAGTAATCGTTTGTACCAACTAGTATATCGTTCGTACTACCGAGTAATCGTTTGTACCAACTAGTATATCGTTCGTACTACCGAGTAATCGTTTGTACCAACTAGTATATCGTTCGTACCACTGAGTAATCGTTTGTACCAACTAGTATATCGTTCGTACTACCGAGTAATCGTTTGTACCAACTAGTATATCGTTCGTACTACCGAGTAATCGTTTGTACCAACTAGTATATCGTTCGTACTACCGAGTAATCGTTTGTACTAACTAGTATATCGTTCGTACTATCGAGTAATCGTTTGTACCAACTAGTATATCGTTCGTCTTACCGAGTAATCGTTTGTACCAACTAGTATATCGTTCGTACTACCGAGTAATCGTTTGTACCATCTAGAATATCGTTTGTACCCGTTCGTAACACCGTGAAATCGTTTTTAGTCGTTTGTACTAACTAGTATATCGTTCGTACCGCCGAGTGATTGTTTGTACCAACTAGTATACCGTTCGTACTAATGAGTAATCGTTCGTACCAACTAGTATACCGTTCGTAATATGGAGTAATCGTTTGTACCAACTAGTATATCGTTTGTACCTGTTCGTACCACCGTGAAATCGTTTTTAGTCGTTTGTACCAACTAGTATATCGTTCGTACCACCGAGCAATCGTTTGTACCAACTAGTATATCGTTCGTACTACCGAGTAATCGTTTGTACCAACTAGTATATCGTTCGTACTACCGAGTAATCGTTTGTACCAACTAGTATATCGTTCGTACTACCGAGTAATCGTTTGTACTAACTAGTATATCGTTCGTACTATCGAGTAATCGTTTGTACCAACTAGTATATCGTTCGTCTTACCGAGTAATCGTTTGTACCAACTAGTATATCGTTCGTACTACCGAGTAATCGTTTGTACCATCTAGAATATCGTTTGTACCCGTTCGTAACACCGTGAAATCGTTTTTAGTCGTTTGTACTAACTAGTATATCGTTCGTACCGCCGAGTGATTGTTTGTACCAACTAGTATACCGTTCGTACTAATGAGTAATCGTTCGTACCAACTAGTATACCGTTCGTAATATGGAGTAATCGTTTGTACCAACTAGTATATCGTTTGTACCTGTTCGTACCACCGTGAAATCGTTTTTAGTCGTTTGTACCAACTAGTATATCGTTCGTACTACCGAGCAATCGTTTGTACCAACTAGTATATCGTTCGTACTATCGAGTAATCGTTTGTACCAACTAGTATATCGTTCGTACTACCGAGTAATCGTTTGTACCAACAAGTATATCGTTCGTACTACCGAGTAATCGTTTGTACCAACTAGTATATCGTTTGTACCCGTTCGTAACACCGTAAAATCGTTTTTAGTCGTTTGTACTAACTAGTATATCGTTCGTACCACCGAGTGATTGTTTGTACCAACTAGTATAGCGTTCGTTCTACCGAGTAATCGTTTGTACCAACTAGTATATCGTTTTTACCCGTTCGTACCACCGTGAAATCGTTTTCACTCGTTTGTACCAACTAGTATATCGTTCGTACCACCGAGTAATCGTTCGTACCAACTAGTATATGGTTCGTACTACCGAGTAATCGTTTGTACCAACTAGTATATCGTTTGTACTACCGATTAATCGTTTGTACCAACTAGTATATCGTTCGTACTACCGAGTAATCGTTTGTACCAACTAGTATATCGTTCGTACTACCAAGTAATCGTTTGTACCAACTAGTATATCATTTGTACCCGTTATTACCACCGTGAAATCGTTTTTACTCGTTTGTACCAACTAGTATATCGTTCGTACTACCGAGTAATCGGTTGTACCAACTAGTATATCGTTCGTACTACCGAGTAATCGTTTGTAGCAACTAGTACATCGTTCGTACTACCGATCAATCGTTTGTACCAACTAGTATATCGTTCGTACTACCGAGTAATCGTTTGTACCAACTAGTATATCGTTCGTACCACCGAGTAATCGTTTGTACCAACTACTATATCGTTCGTACTACCGAGTAATCGTTTGTAGCAACTAGTACATCGTTCGTACTACCGATCAATCGTTTGTACCAACTAGTATATCGTTCGTACTACCGAGAAATCGTTTGTACCAACTAGTATATCGTTCGTACCACCGAGTAATCGTTTGTACCAACTAGTATATCGTTCGTACTACCGAGTAATCGTTTGTACCAACTAGTATATCGTTCGTACTACCGAGTAATCGTTTGTACCAACTAGTATATCGTTCGTACCACCGAGTAATCGTTTGTACCAACTAGTATATCGTTCGTACTATCGAGTAATCGTTTGTACCAACTAGTATATCGTTCGTACTACCGAGTAATCGTTTGTACCAACTAGTATATCGTTCGTACTACCGAGTAATCGTTTGTACCAACTAGTATATCGTTCGTACTACCGAGTAATCGTTTGTAGCAACTAGTATATCATTCGTACTACCGAGTAATCGTTTGTACCAACAAGTATATCGTTCGTACCACCGAGTAATCGTTTGTACCAACTAGTATATCGTTCGTACTACCGAGTAATCGTTCGTACTAACTAGTATACCGTTCGTACTACCAAGTAATCGTTTGTACCAACTAGTATATCGTTTGTACCCGTTTGTACCACCGTGAAATCGTTTTTACTCGTTTGTACCGACCAGTACATCGTTTGTACCACCGAGTAATCGTTTGTACCGACTAGTATATCGTTTGTACCCGTTTGTACCGCCGTGAAATCGTTTTTACTCGTTTGTACCGACCAGTACATCGTTCGTACCACCGAGTAATCGTTTGTACCAACTAGTATATCGTTCGTACCACCGAGTAATCGTTTGTACTAACTAGTATATCGTTCGTACTACCGAGTAATCGTTTGTACCAACTAGTATATCGTTTGTACCCGTTTGTACCACCGTGAAATCGTTTTTACTCGTTTGTACCAACTAGTATATCGTTTTTACCCGTGTGTACCACCGTGAAATCGTTTTTACTCGTTTGTACCGACCAGTACATCGTTCGTACCACCGAGTAATCGTTTGTACCAACTAGTATATCGTTCGTACTACCGAGTAATCGTTTGTACCAACTACTATATCGTTTGTACTACCGAGTAATCGTTTGTAGCAACGAGTACATCGTTCGTACTACCGATTAATCGTTTGTTCCAACTAGTATATCGTTTGTACTACCGAGTAATCGTTTGTACCAACTAGTACATCGTTCGTACTACCGATTAATCGTTTGTACCAACTAGTATATCGTTCGTACTACCGAGTAATCGTTTGTACCAACTAGTATATCGTTCGTACCATCGATTAATCGTTTGTACCAACTAGTATATCGTTCGTACTACCGAGTAATCGTTTGTACCAACTAGTATATCGTTCGTACCACCGAGTAATCGTTTGTACCAACTAGTATCTCGTTCGTACTATCGAGTAATCGTTTGTACCAACTAGTATATCGTTCGTACTACCGAGTAATCGTTTGTACCAACTAGTATATCGTTCGTACTACCGGGTATCCGTTTGTACCAACTAGTATATCGTTCGTACTACCGAGTAATCGTTTGTACCAACTAGTATATCGTTCGTACTACCGAGTAATCGTTTGTACCAACTAGTATATCGTTTGTACCCGTTCGTAACACCGTGAAATCGTTTTTAGTCGTTTGTACTAACTAGTATATCGTTCGTACCACCGAGTGATTGTTTGTACCAACTAGTATATTGTTCGTACTACCGAGTAATCGTTCGTACAAACTAGTATACCGTTCGTAATATGGAGTAATCGTTTGTACCAACTAGTATATCGTTTGTACCTGTTCGTACCACCGTGAAATCGTTTTTAGTCGTTTGTACCAACTAGTATATCGTTCGTACCACCGAGTAATCGTTTGTACCAACTAGTATATCGTTCGTACTATCGAGTAATTGTTTGTACCAACTAGTATATCGTTCGTACTACCGAGTAATCGTTTGTACCAACTAGTATATCGTTCGTACTACCGAGTAATCGTTTGTGCCAACTAGTATATCGTTTGTACCCGTTCGTAACACCGTGAAATCGTTTTTAGTCGTTTGTACTAACTAGTATATCGTTCGTACCACCGAGTAATCGTTCGTACCAACTAGTATACCGTTCGTAATATGGAGTAATCGTTTGTACCAACTAGTATATCGTTTGTACCTGTTCGTACCACCGTGAAATCGTTTTTAGTCGTTTGTACTAACTAGTATATCGTTCGTACCACCGAGTAATCGTTTGTACCAACTAGTATAGCGTTCGTACTACCAAGTAATCGTTTGTACCAACTAGTATATCGTTTTTACCCGTTTGTACCACCGTGAAATCGTTTTCACTCGTTTGTACCGACCAGTACATCGTTTGTACCACCGAGTAATCGTTCTTACCAACTAGTATATGGTCCGTACTACCGAGTAATCGTTTGTACCAAGTAGTATATCGTTTGTACTACCGAGTAATCGTTTGTACCAACTAGTATATCATTTGTACCCGTTTGTACCACCGTGAAATCGTTTTTACTCGTTTGTACCAACTAGTATATCGTTCGTACTACCGAGTAATCGTTTGTACCAACTAGTATATCGTTCGTACTACCGAGTAATCGTTTGTACCAACTAGTATATCGTTTGTACCACCGAGTAATCGTTTGTACCAACTAGTATATCGTTCGTACTACCAAGTAATCGTTTGTACCAACTAGTATATCGTTTGTACCCGTTTGTACCATCGTGAAATCGTTTTTACTCGTTTGTACCAACTAGTATATCGTTCGTACTATCGAGTAATCGTTTGTACCAACTAGTATATCGTTCGTACTACCGAGTAATCGTTTGTACCAACTAGTATATCGTTCGTACCACCGAGTAATCGTTTGTACCAACTAGTATATCGTTTGTACCCGTTTGTACCACCGTGAAATCGTTTTTACTCGTTTGTACCGACCAGTATATCGTTCGTACTACCGAGTAATCGTTTGTACCAACTAGTATATCGTTCGTACCACTGAGTAATCGTTTGTACCAACTAGTATATCGTTCGTACTACCGAGTAATCGTTTGTACCAACTAGTATATCGTTCGTACCACTGAGTAATCGTTTGTACCAACTAGTATATCGTTCGTACTACCGAGTAATCGTTTGTACCAACTAGTATATCGTTCGTACCACTGAGTAATCGTTTGTACCAACTAGTATATCGTTCGTACTACCGAGTAATCGTTCGTACCAACTAGTATATCGTTCGTACCACTGAGTAATCGTTTGTACCAACTAGTATATCGTTCGTACTACCGAGTAATCGTTTGTACCAACTAGTATATCGTTCGTACTACCGAGTAATCGTTTGTACCAACTAGTATATCGTTCGTACTACCGAGTAATCGTTTGTACTAACTAGTATTCCGTTCGTACTATCGAGTAATCGTTTGTACCAACTAGTATATCGTTCGTACTACCGAGTAATCGTTTGTACCAACTAGTATATCGTTCGTACTACCGAGTAATCGTTTGTACCATCTAGTATATCGTTTGTACCCGTTCGTAACACCGTGAAATCGTTTTGAGTCGTTTGTACTAACTAGTATATCGTTCGTACCACCGAGTAATCGTTTGTACCAACTAGTATATCGTTCGTACTATCGAGTAATTGTTTGTACCAACTAGTATATCGTTCGTACTACCGAGTAATCGTTTGTACCAACTAGTATATCGTTCGTACTACCGAGTAATCGTTTGTACCAACTAGTATATCGTTTGTACCCGTTCGTAACACCGTGAAATCGTTTTAAGTCGTTTGTACTAACTAGTATATCGTTCGTACCACCGAGTGATTGTTTGTACCATCTAGTATACCGTTCGTACTACCGAGTAATCGTTCGTACCAACTAGTATACCGTTCGTAATATGGAGTAATCGTTTGTACCAACTAGTATATCGTTTGTACCTGTTCGTACCACCGTGAAATCGTTTTTAGTCGTTTGTACCAACTAGTATATCGTTCGTACCACCGAGTAATCGTTTGTACCAACTAGTATAGCGTTCGTACTACCGAGTAATCGTTTGTACCAACTAGTATATCGTTTTTACCCGTTTGTACCACCGTGAAATCGTTTTCACTCGTTTGAACCGACCAGTACATCGTTCGTACCACCGAGTAATCGTTCGTACCAACTAGTATATGGTCCGTACTACCGAGTAATCGTTTGTACCAAGTAGTATATCGTTTGTACTACCGAGTAATCGTTTGTACCAACTAGTATATCATTTGTACCCGTTTGTACCACCGTGAAATCGTTTTTACTCGTTTGTACCAACTAGTATATCGTTCGTACTACCGAGTAATCGTTTGTACCAACTAGTATATCGTTCGTACTACCGAGTAATCGTTTGTACCAACTAGTATATCGTTTGTACCACCGAGTAATCGTTTGTACCAACTAGTATATCGTTCGTACTACCAAGTAATCGTTTGTACCAACTAGTATATCGTTTGTACCCGTTTGTACCATCGTGAAATCGTTTTTACTCGTTTGTACCAACTAGTATATCGTTCGTACTATCGAGTAATCGTTTGTACCAACTAGTATATCGTTCGTACTACCGAGTAATCGTTTGTACCAACTAGTATATCGTTCGTACCACCGAGTAATCGTTTGTACCAACTAGTATATCGTTTGTACCCGTTTGTACCACCGTGAAATCGTTTTTACTCGTTTGTACCGACCAGTACATCGTTCGTACCACCAAGTAATCGTTTGTACCAACTAGTATATCGTTCGTACTACCGAGTAATCGTTTGTACCAACTAGTATATCGTTCGTACTACCGAGTAATCGTTTGTACCAACTAGTATATCGTTCGTACTACCGAGTAATCGTTTGTACCAACTAGTATATCGTTCGTACCACTGAGTAATCGTTTGTACCAACTAGTATATCGTTCGTACTACCAAGTAATCGTTTGTACCAACTAGTATATCGTTCGTACTACCGAGTAATCGTTTGTACCAACTAGTATATCGTTCGTACTACCGAGTAATCGTTTGTACCAACTAGTATATCGTTCGTACCACTGAGTAATCGTTTGTACCAACTAGTATATCGTTCGTACTACCGAGTAATCGTTTGTACCAACTAGTATATCGTTCGTACCACTGAGTAATCGTTTGTACCAACTAGTATATCGTTCGTACTACCGAGTAATCGTTTGTACCAACTAGTATATCGTTCGTACCACTGAGTAATCGTTTGTACCAACTAGTATATCGTTCGTACTACCGAGTAATCGTTTGTACCAACTAGTATATCGTTCGTACTACCGAGTAATCGTTTGTACCAACTAGTATATCGTTCGTACTACCGAGTAATCGTTTGTACTAACTAGTATATCGTTCGTACTATCGAGTAATCGTTTGTACCAACTAGTATATCGTTCGTCTTACCGAGTAATCGTTTGTACCAACTAGTATATCGTTCGTACTACCGAGTAATCGTTTGTACCATCTAGAATATCGTTTGTACCCGTTCGTAACACCGTGAAATCGTATTTAGTCGTTTGTACTAACTAGTATATCGTTCGTACCGCCGAGTGATTGTTTGTACCAACTAGTATACCGTTCGTACTAATGAGTAATCGTTCGTACCAACTAGTATACCGTTCGTAATATGGAGTAATCGTTTGTACCAACTAGTATATCGTTTGTACCTGTTCGTACCACCGTGAAATCGTTTTTAGTCGTTTGTACCAACTAGTATATCGTTCGTACCACCGAGCAATCGTTTGTACCAACTAGTATATCGTTCGTACTATCGAGTAATCGTTTGTACCAACTAGTATATCGTTCGTACTACCGAGTAATCGTTTGTACCAACAAGTATATCGTTCGTACTACCGAGTAATCGTTTGTACCAACTAGTATATCGTTTGTACCCGTTCGTAACACCGTGAAATCGTTTTTAGTCGTTTGTACTAACTAGTATATCGTTCGTACCACCGAGTGATTGTTTGTACCAACTAGTATAGCGTTCGTTCTACCGAGTAATCGTTTGTACCAACTAGTATATCGTTTTTACCCGTTTGTACCACCGTGAAATCGTTTTCACTCGTTTGTACCAACTAGTATATCGTTCGTACCACCGAGTAATCGTTCGTACCAACTAGTATATGGTTCGTACTACCGAGTAATCGTTTGTACCAACTAGTATATCGTTTGTACTACCGATTAATCGTTTGTACCAACTAGTATATCGTTCCTACTACCGAGTAATCGTTTGTACCAACTAGTATATCGTTCGTACTACCAAGTAATCGTTTGTACCAACTAGTATATCATTTGTACCCGTTATTACCACCGTGAAATCGTTTTTACTCGTTTGTACCAACTAGTATATCGTTCGTACTACCGAGTAATCGATTGTACCAACTAGTATATCGTTCGTACTACCGAGTAATCGTTTGTACCAACTAGTATATCGTTCGTACCACCGAGTAATCGTTTGTACCAACTACTATATCGTTCGTACTACTGAGTAATCGTTTGTAGCAACTAGTACATCGTTCGTACTACCGATCAATCGTTTGTACCAACTAGTATATCGTTCGTACTACCGAGAAATCGTTTGTACCAACTAGTATATCGTTCGTACCACCGAGTAATCGTTTGTACCAACTAGTATATCGTTCGTACTACCGAGTAATCGTTTGTACCAACTAGTATATCGTTCGTACTACCGAGTAATCGTTTGTACCAACTAGTATATCGTTCGTACCACCGAGTAATCGTTTGTACCAACTAGTATACCGTTCGTACTACCGAGTAATCGTTCGTACGAACTAGTATACCGTTCGTAATATGGAGTAATCGTTTGTACCAAATAGTATATCGTTTGTACCTGTTCGTACCACCGTGAAATCGTTTTTAGTCGTTTGTACCAACTAGTATATCGTTCGTTACACCGAGTAATCGTTTGTACCAACTAGTATATCGTTCGTACTATCGAGTAATCGTTTGTACCAACTAGTATATCGTTCGTACTACCGAGTAATCGTTTGTACCAACTAGTATATCGTTTGTACCCGTTCGTAACACCGTGAAATCGTTTTTAGTCGTTTGTACTAACTAGTATATCGTTCGTACCACCGAGTGATTGTTTGTACCAACTAGTATAGCGTTCGTACTACCGAGTAATCGTTTGTACCAACTAGTATATCGTTTTCACCCGTTTGTACCACCGTGAAATCGTTTTCACTCGTTTGTACCAACTAGTATATCGTTCGTAACACCGAGTAATCGTTCGTACCAACTAGTATATGGTTTGTACTACCGAGTAATCGTTTGTACCAACTAGTATATCGTTCGTACTAGCGAGTAATCGTTTGTACCAACTAGTATATCGTTCGTACCACCGAGTAATCGTTTGTACCAACTACTATATCGTTCGTACTACCGAGTAATCGTTTGTAGCAACTAGTACATCGTTCGTACTACCGATCAATCGTGTGTTCCAACTAGTATATCGTTCGTACTACCGAGAAATCGTTTGTACCAACTAGTATATCGTTCGTACCACTGAGTAATCGTTTGTACCAACTAGTATATCGTTCGTACTACCAAGTAATCGTTTGTACCAACTAGTATATCGTTCGTACTACCGAGTAATCGTTTGTACCAACTAGTATATCGTTCGTACTACCGAGTAATCGTTTGTACCAACTAGTATATCGTTCGTACCACTGAGTAATCGTTTGTACCAACTAGTATATCGTTCGTACTACCGAGTAATCGTTTGTACCAACTAGTATATCGTTCGTACCACTGAGTAATCGTTTGTACCAACTAGTATATCGTTCGTACTACCGAGTAATCGTTTGTGCCAACTAGTATATCGTTCGTACTACCGAGTAATCGTTTGTACCAACTAGTATATCGTTCGTACTACCGAGTAATCGTTTGTACTAACTAGTATATCGTTCGTACTATCGAGTAATCGTTTGTACCAACTAGTATATCGTTCGTACCTGTTCGTACCACCGTGAAATCGTTTTTAGTCGTTTGTACTAACTAGTATATCGTTCGTACCGCCGAGTGATTGTTTGTACCAACTAGTATACCGTTCGTACTACCGAGTAATCGTTCGTACCAACTAGTATACCGTTCGTAATATGGAGTAATCGTTTGTACCAACTAGTATATCGTTTGTACCTGTTCGTACCACCGTGAAATCGTTTTTAGTCGTTTGTACAGACTAGTATATCGTTCGTACCACCGAGCAATCGTTTGTACCAACTAGTATATCGTTCGTACTATCGAGTAATCGTTTGTACCAACTAGTATATCGTTCGTACTACCGAGTAATCGTTTGTACCAACAAGTATATCGTTCGTACTACCGAGTAATCGTTTGTACCAACTAGTATATCGTTTGTACCCGTTCGTAACACCGTGAAATCGTTTTTAGTCGTTTGTACTAACTAGTATATCGTTCGTACCATCGAGTGATTGTTTGTACCAACTAGTATAGCGTTCGTTCTACCGAGTAATCGTTTGTACCAACTAGTATATCGTTTTTACCCGTTTGTACCACCGTGAAATCGTTTTCACTCGTTTGTACCAACTAGTATATCGTTCGTACTACCGAGTAATCGTTTGTACCAACTAGTATATCGTTTGTACTACCGATTAATCGTTTGTACCAACTAGTATATCGTTCGTACTACCGAGTAATCGTTTGTACCAACTAGTATATCGTTCGTGCTACCAAGTAATCGTTTGTACCAACTAGTATATCATTTGTACCCGTTATTACCACCGTGAAATCGTTTTTACTCGTTTGTACCAACTAGTATATCGTTCGTACTACCGAGTAATCGGTTGTACCAACTAGTATATCGTTCGTACTACCGAGTAATCGTTTGTACCAACTAGTATATCGTTCGTACCACCGAGTAATCGTTTGTACCAACTACTATATCGTTCGTACTACCGAGTAATCGTTTGTAGCAACTAGTACATCGTTCGTACTACCGATCAATGGTTTGTACCAACTAGTATATCGTTCGTACTACCGAGAAATCGTTTGTACCAACTAGTATATCGTTCGTACCACCGAGTAATCGTTTGTACCAACTAGTATATCGTTCGTACTACCGAGTAATCGTTTGTACCAACTAGTATATCATTCGTACTACCGAGTAATCGTTTGTACCAACTAGTATATCATTCGTACTACCGAGTAATCGTTTGTACCAACTAGTATATCGTTCGTACCACCGATTAATCGTTTGTACCAACTAGTATATCGTTCGTACTACCGAGTAATCGTTTGTACCAACTAGTATATCGTTCGTACCACCGAGTAATCGTTTGTACCAACTAGTATATCGTTCGTACTATCGAGTAATCGTTTGTACCAACTAGTATATCGTTCGTTCTACCGAGTAATCGTTTGTACCAACTAGTATATCGTTCGTACTACCGAGTAATCGTTTGTACCAACTATTATATCGTTTGTACCCGTTCGTAACACCGTGAAATCGTTTTTAGTCGTTTGTACTAACTAGTATATCGTTCGTACCGTCGAGTGATTGTTTGTACCAACTAGTATACCGTTCGTACTACCGAGTAATCGTTCGTACCAACTATTATACCGTTCGTAATATGGAGTAATCGTTTGTACCAACTAGTATATCGTTTGTACCTGTTCGTACCACCGTGAAATCGTTTTTAGTCGTTTGTACCGACTAGTTTATCGTTCGTACCACCGAGTAATCGTTTGTACCAACTAGTATATCGTTCGTACTATCGAGTAATCGTTTGTACCAACTAGTATATCGTTCGTACTACCGAGTAATCGTTTGTACCCACTAATATATCGTTCGTTCTACCGAGTAATCGTTTGTACCAACTAGTATATCGTTTGTACCCGTTCGTAACACCGTGAAATCGTTTTTAGTCGTTTGTACTAACTAGTATATCGTTCGTACCACCGAGTGATTGTTTGTACCAACTAGTATACCGTTCGTACTACCGAGTAATCGTTCGTACCGACTAGTATACCGTTCGTACTACCGAGTAAACGTTTGTACCAACTAGTATATCGTTCGTACTACAGTGTAATCGTTTGTACCAACTAGTTTATCGTTCGTACTACCGAGTAATCGTTTGTACCAAATAGTATATCGTTTGTACCCGTTTGTACCACGGTGAAATCGTTTTTACTCGTTTGTACCAACTAGTATATCGTTCGTACTACCGAGTAATCGTTTGTACCAACTAGTATATCGTTCGTACTACCGAGTAATCGTTTGTACTAACTAGTATATCGTTCGTACAACCGAGTAATCGTTTGTACCAAATAGTATATCGTTCGTACTACCGAGTAATCGTTCGTACCAACTAGTATATTGTTCGTACTACCGAGTAATCGTTTGTACCAACTAGTATATCGTTCGTACCACCGAGCAATCGTTTGTACCAACTAGTATATCGTTCGTACTATCGAGTAATCGTTTGTACCAACTAGTATATCGTTCGTACTACCGAGTAATCGTTTGTACCAACAAGTATATCGTTCGTACTACCTAGTAATCGTTTGTACCAACTAGTATATCGTTTGTACCCGTTCGTAACACCGTGAAATCGTTTTTAGTCGTTTGTACTAACTAGTATATCGTTCGTACCACCGAGTGATTGTTTGTACCAACTAGTATAGCGTTCGTTCTACCGAGTAATCGTTTGTACCAACTAGTATATCGTTTTTACCCGTTTGTACCACCGTGAAATCGTTTTCACTCGTTTGTACCAACTAGTATATCGTTCGTACCACCGAGTAATCGTTCGTACCAACTAGTATATGGTTCGTACTACCGAGTAATCGTTTGTACCAACTAGTATATCGTTTGTACTACCGATTAATCGTTTGTACCAACTAGTATATCGTTCGTACTACCGAGTAATCGTTTGTACCAACTAGTATATCGTTCGTACTACCAAGTAATCGTTTGTACCAACTAGTATATCATTTGTACCCGTTATTACCACCGTGAAATCGTTTTTACTCGTTTGTACCAACTAGTATATCGTTCGTACTATCGAGTAATCGTTTGTACCAACTAGTATATCGTTCGTACTACCGAGTAATCGTTTGTACCAACTAGTATATCGTTCGTACCACCGAGTAATCGTTTGTACCAACTAGTATATCGTTTGTACCCGTTCGTAACACCGTGAAATCGTTTTTAGTCGTTTGTACTAACTAGTATATCGTTCGTACCACCGAGTGATTGTTTGTACCAACTAGTATAGCGTTCGTTCTACCGAGTAATCGTTTGTACCAACTAGTATATCGTTTTTACCCGTTTGTACCACCGTGAAATCGTTTTCACTCGTTTGTACCAACTAGTATATCGTTCGTACCACCGAGTAATCGTTCGTACCAACTAGTATATGGTTCGTACTACCGAGTAATCGTTTGTACCAACTAGTATATCGTTTGTACTACCGATTAATCGTTTGTACCAACTAGTATATCGTTCGTACTACCGAGTAATCGTTTGTACCAACTAGTATATCGTTCGTACTACCAAGTAATCGTTTGTACCAACTAGTATATCATTTGTACCCGTTATTACCACCGTGAAATCGTTTTTACTCGTTTGTACCAACTAGTATATCGTTCGTACTATCGAGTAATCGTTTGTACCAACTAGTATATCGTTCGTACTACCGAGTAATCGTTTGTACCAACTAGTATATCGTTCGTACCACTGAGTAATCGTTTGTACCAACTAGTATATCGTTCGTACTACCAAGTAATCGTTTGTACCAACTAGTATATCGTTCGTACTACCGAGTAATCGTTTGTACCAACTAGTATATCGTTCGTACTACCGAGTAATCGTTTGTACCAACTAGTATATCGTTCGTACCACTGAGTAATCGTTTGTACCAACTAGTATATCGTTCGTACTACCGAGTAATCGTTTGTACCAACTAGTATATCGTTCGTACCACTGAGTAATCGTTTGTACCAACTAGTATATCGTTCGTACTACCGAGTAATCGTTTGTACCAACTAGTATATCGTTCGTACCACTGAGTAATCGTTTGTACCAACTAGTATATCGTTCGTACTACCGAGTAATCGTTTGTACCAACTAGTATATCGTTCGTACTACCGAGTAATCGTTTGTACCAACTAGTATATCGTTCGTACTACCGAGTAATCGTTTGTACTAACTAGTATATCGTTCGTACTATCGAGTAATCGTTTGTACCAACTAGTATATCGTTCGTCTTACCGAGTAATCGTTTGTACCAACTAGTATATCGTTCGTACTACCGAGTAATCGTTTGTACCATCTAGAATATCGTTTGTACCCGTTCGTTACACCGTGAAATCGTTTTTAGTCGTTTGTACTAACTAGTATATCGTTCGTACCGCCGAGTGATTGTTTGTACCAACTAGTATACCGTTCGTACTAATGAGTAATCGTTCGTACCAACTAGTATACCGTTCGTAATATGGAGTAATCGTTTGTACCAACTAGTATATCGTTTGTACCTGGTCGTACCACCGTGAAATCGTTTTTAGTCGTTTGTACCAACTAGTATATCGTTCGTACCACCGAGCAATCGTTTGTACCAACTAGTATATCGTTCGTACTATCGAGTAATCGTTTGTACCAACTAGTATATCGTTCGTACTACCGAGTAATCGTTTGTACCAACAAGTATATCGTTCGTACTACCGAGTAATCGTTTGTACCAACTAGTATATCGTTTGTACCCGTTCGTAACACCGTGAAATCGTTTTTAGTCGTTTGTACTAACTAGTATATCGTTCGTACCACCGAGTGATTGTTTGTACCAACTAGTATAGCGTTCGTTCTACCGAGTAATCGTTTGTACCAACTAGTATATCGTTTTTACCCGTTTGTACCACCGTGAAATCGTTTTCACTCGTTTGTACCAACTAGTATATCGTTCGTACCACCGAGTAATCGTTCGTACCAACTAGTATATGGTTCGTACTACCGAGTAATCGTTTGTACCAACTAGTATATCGTTTGTACTACCGATTAATCGTTTGTACCAACTAGTATATCGTTCGTACTACCGAGTAATCGTTTGTACCAACTAGTATATCGTTCGTACTACCAAGTAATCGTTTGTACCAACTAGTATATCATTTGTACCCGTTATTACCACCGTGAAATCGTTTTTACTCGTTTGTACCAACTAGTATATCGTTCGTACTACCGAGTAATCGGTTGTACCAACTAGTATATCGTTCGTACTACCGAGTAATCGTTTGTACCAACTAGTATATCGTTCGTACCACCGAGTAATCGTTTGTACCAACTACTATATCGTTCGTACTACCGAGTAATCGTTTGTAGCAACTAGTACATCGTTCGTACTACCGATCAATCGTTTGTACCAACTAGTATATCGTTCGTACTACCGAGAAATCGTTTGTACCAACTAGTATATCGTTCGTACCACCGAGTAATCGTTTGTACCAACTAGTATATCGTTCGTACTACCGAGTAATCGTTTGTACCAACTAGTATATCGTTCGTACTACCGAGTAATCGTTTGTACCAACTAGTATATCGTTCGTACCACCGAGTAATCGTTTGTACCAACTAGTATATCGTTCGTACTATCGAGTAATCGTTTGTACCAACTAGTATATCGTTCGTACTACCGAGTAATCGTTTGTACCAACTAGTATATCGTTCGTACTACCGAGTAATCGTTTGTACCAACTAGTATATCGTTCGTACTACCGAGTAATCGTTCGTACTAACTAGTATACCGTTCGTACTACCAAGTAATCGTTTGTACCAACTAGTATATCGTTTGTACCCGTTTGTACCACCGTGAAATCGTTTTTACTCGTTTGTACCGACCAGTACATCGTTCGTACCACCGAGTAATCGTTTGTACCGACTAGTATATCGTTTGTACCCGTTTGTACCGCCGTGAAATCGTTTTTACTCGTTTGTACCGACCAGTACATCGTTCGTACCACCGAGTAATCGTTTGTACCAACTAGTATATCGTTCGTACCACCGAGTAATCGTTTGTTCTAACTAGTATATCGTTCGTACTACCGAGTAATCGTTTGTACCAACTAGTATATCGTTTGTACCCGTTTGTACCACCGTGAAATCGTTTTTACTCGTTTGTACCAACTAGTATATCGTTTTTACCCGTTTGTACCACCGTGAAATCGTTTTTACTCGTTTGTACCGACCAGTACATCGTTCGTACCACCGAGTAATCGTTTGTACCAACTCGTATATCGTTCGTACTACCGAGTAATCGTTTGTACCAACTACTACATCGTTTGTACTACCGAGTAATCGTTTGTAGCAACGAGTACATCGTTCGTACTACCGATTAATCGTTTGTTCCAACTAGTATATCGTTTGTACTACCGAGTAATCGTTTGTACCAACTAGTACATCGTTCGTACTACCGATTAATCGTTTGTACCAACTAGTATATCGTTCGTACTACCGAGTAATCGTTTGTACCAACTAGTATATCGTTCGTACCATCGATTAATCGTTTGTACCAACTAGTATATCGTTCGTACTACCGAGTAATCGTTTGTACCAACTAGTATATCGTTCGTACCACCGAGTAATCGTTTGTACCAACTAGTATCTCGTTCGTACTATCGAGTAATCGTTTGTACCAACTAGTATATCGTTCGTACTACCGAGTAATCGTTTGTACCAACTAGTATATCGTTCGTACTACCGGGTATCCGTTTGTACCAACTAGTATATCGTTCGTACTACCGAGTAATCGTTTGTACCAACTAGTATATCGTTCGTACTACCGAGTAATCGTTTGTACCAACTAGTATATCGTTTGTACCCGTTCGTAACACCGTGAAATCGTTTTTAGTCGTTTGTACTAACTAGTATATCGTTCGTACCACCGAGTGATTGTTTGTACCAACTAGTATATTGTTCGTACTACCGAGTAATCGTTCGTACAAACTAGTATACCGTTCGTAATATGGAGTAATCGTTTGTACCAACTAGTATATCGTTTGTACCTGTTCGTACCACCGTGAAATCGTTTTTAGTCGTTTGTACCAACTAGTATATCGTTCGTACCACCGAGTAATCGTTTGTACCAACTAGTATATCGTTCGTACTATCGAGTAATTGTTTGTACCAACTAGTATATCGTCCGTACTACCGAGTAATCGTTTGTACCAACTAGTATATCGTTCGTACTACCGAGTAATCGTTTGTACCAACTAGTATATCGTTTGTACCCGTTCGTAACACCGTGAAATCGTTTTTAGTCGTTTGTACTAACTAGTATATCGTTCGTACCACCGAGTAATCGTTCGTACCAACTAGTATACCGTTCGTAATATGGAGTAATCGTTTGTACCAACTAGTATATCGTTTGTACCTGTTCGTAGCACCGTGAAATCGTTTTTAGTCGTTTGTACTAACTAGTATATCGTTCGTACCACCGAGTAATCGTTTGTACCAACTAGTATAGCGTTCGTACTACCGAGTAATCGTTTGTACCAACTAGTATATCGTTTTTACCCGTTTGTACCACCGTGAAATCGTTTTCACTCGTTTGTACCGACCAGTACATCGTTTGTACCACCGAGTAATCGTTCTTACCAACTAGTATATGGTCCGTACTACCGAGTAATCGTTTGTACCAAGTAGTATATCGTTTGTACTACCGAGTAATCGTTTGTACCAACTAGTATATCATTTGTACCCGTTTGTACCACCGTGAAATCGTTTTTACTCGTTTGTACCAACTAGTATATCGTTCGTACTACCGAGTAATCGTTTGTACCAACTAGTATATCGTTCGTACTACCGAGTAATCCTTTGTACCAACTAGTATATCGTTTGTACCACCGAGTAATCGTTTGTACCAACTAGTATATCGTTCGTACTACCAAGTAATCGTTTGTACCAACTAGTATATCGTTTGTACCCGTTTGTACCATCGTGAAATCGTTTTTACTCGTTTGTACCAACTAGTATATCGTTCGTACTATCGAGTAATCGTTTGTACCAACTAGTATATCGTTCGTACTACCGAGTAATCGTTTGTACCAACTAGTATATCGTTCGTACCACCGAGTAATCGTTTGTACCAACTAGTATATCGTTTGTACCCGTTTGTACCACCGTGAAATCGTTTTTACTCGTTTGTACCGACCAGTACATCGTTCGTACCACCAAGTAATCGTTTGTACCAACTAGTATATCGTTCGTACTACCGAGTAATCGTTTGTACCAACTAGTATATCGTTCGTACTACCGAGTAATCGTTTGTACCAACTAGTATATCGTTCGTACCACTGAGTAATCGTTTGTACCAACTAGTATATCGTTCGTACTACCGAGTAATCGATTGTACCAACTAGTATATCGTTTGTACTACCGAGTAATCGTTTGTACCAACTAGTATATCGTTCGTACTACCGAGTAATCGTTTGTACCAACTAGTATATCGTTCGTACTACCGAGTAATCGTTTGTACCAACTAGTATATCGTTCGTACCACTGAGTAATCGTTTGTACCAACTAGTATATCGTTCGTACTACCGAGTAATCGTTTGTACCAACTAGTATATCGTTCGTACCACTGAGTAATCGTTTGTACCAACTAGTATATCGTTCGTACTACCGAGTAATCGTTTGTACCAACTAGTATATCGTTCGTACCACTGAGTAATCGTTTGTACCAACTAGTATATCGTTCGTACTACCGAGTAATCGTTTGTACCAACTAGTATATCGTTCGTACCACTGAGTAATCGTTTGTACCAACTAGTATATCGTTCGTACTACCGAGTAATCGTTTGTACCAACTAGTATATCGTTCGTACTACCGAGTAATCGTTTTTACCAACTAGTATATCGTTCGTACTACCGAGTAATCGTTTTTACCAACTAGTATATCGTTCGTACTACCGAGTAATCGTTTGTACTAACTAGTATTCCGTTCGTACTATCGAGTAATCGTTTGTACCAACTAGTATATCGTTCGTACTACCGAGTAATCGTTTGTACCAACTAGTATATCGTTCGTACTACCGAGTAATCGTTTGTACCATCTAGTATATCGTTTGTACCCGTTCGTAACACCGTGAAATCGTTTTGAGTCGTTTGTACTAACTAGTATATCGTTCGTACCACCGAGTGATTGTTTGTACCAACTAGTATATTGTTCGTACTACCGAGTAATCGTTCGTACAAACTAGTATACCGTTCGTAATATGGAGTAATCGTTTGTACCAACTAGTATATCGTTTGTACCTGTTCGTACCACCGTGAAATCGTTTTTAGTCGTTTGTACCAACTAGTATATCGTTCGTACCACCGAGTAATCGTTTGTACCAACTAGTATATCGTTCGTACTATCGAGTAATTGTTTGTACCAACTAGTATATCGTTCGTACTACCGAGTAATCGTTTGTACCAACTAGTATATCGTTCGTACTACCGAGTAATCGTTTGTACCAACTAGTATATCGTTTGTACCCGTTCGTAACACCGTGAAATCGTTTTAAGTCGTTTGTACCAACTAGTATATCGTTTGTACCCGTTTGTACCATCGTGAAATCGTTTTTACTCGTTTGTACCAACTAGTATATCGTTCGTACTATCGAGTAATCGTTTGTACCAACTAATATATCGTTCGTACTACCGAGTAATCGTTTGTACCAACTAGTATATCGTTCGTACTACCGAGTAATCGTTTGTACCAACTAGTATATCGTTCGTACCACTGAGTAATCGTTTGTACCAACTAGTATATCGTTCGTACTACCGAGTAATCGTTTGTACCAATTAGTATATCGTTCGTACTACCGAGTAATCGTTTGTACCAACTAGTATATCGTTCGTACTACCGAGTAATCGTTTGTACCAACTAGTATATCGTTCGTACTACCGAGTAATCGTTTGTACCAACTAGTATATCGTTCGTACCACTGAGTAATCGTTTGTACCAACTAGTATATCGTTCGTACTACCGAGTAATCGTTTGTACCAACTAGTATATCGTTCGTACCACTGAGTAATCGTTTGTACCAACTAGTATATCATTCGTACTACCGAGTAATCGTTTGTACCAACTAGTATATCGTTCGTACCACTGAGTAATCGTTTGTACCAACTAGTATATCGTTCGTACTACCGAGTAATCGTTTGTACCAACTAGTATATCGTTCGTACTACCGAGTAATCGTTTGTACCAACTAGTATATCGTTTGTACTACCGAGTAATCGTTTGTACTAACTAGTATATCGTTCGTACTATCGAGTAATCGTTTGTACCGACTAGTATATCGTTCGTACTACCGAGTAATCGTTTGTACCAACTAGTATATCGTTCGTACTACCGAGTAATCGTTCGTACAAACTAGTATACCGTTCGTAATATGGAGTAATCGTTTGTACCAACTAGTATATCGTTTGTACCTGTTCGTACCACCGTGAAATCGTTTTTAGTCGTTTGTACCGACTAGTATATCGTTCGTACCACCGAGTAATCGTTTGTACCAACTAGTATAACGTTCGTACTATCGAGTAATCGTTTGTACCAACTAGTATATCGTTCGTACTACCGAGTAATCGTTTGTACCAACTAATATATCGTTCGTACTACCGAGTAATCGTTTGTACCAACTAGTATATCGTTTGTACCCGTTCGTAACACCGTAAAATCGTTTTTAGTCGTTTGTACTAACTAGTATATCGTTCGTACCACCGAGTGATTGTTTGTACCAACTAGTATACCGTTCGTACTACCGAGTAATCGTTCGTACCAACTAGTATACCGTTCGTACTACCGAGTAAACGTTTGTACCAACTAGTATATCGTTCGTACTACCGTGTAATCGTTTGTACCAACTAGTTTATCGTTCGTACTACAGAGTAATCGTTTGTATCAACTAGTATATCGTTTGTACCCGTTTGTACCACGGTGAAATCGTTTTTACTCGTTTGTACCAACTAGTATATCGTTCGTACTACCGGGTAATCGTTTGTACCAACTAGTATATCGTTCGTACTACCGAGTAATCGTTTGTACCAACTAGTATATCGTTCGTACAACCGAGTAATCGTTTGTACCAAATAGTATATCGTTCGTACTACCGAGTAATCGTTCGTACCAACTAGTATATTGTTCGTACTACCGAGTAATCGTTTGTACCAACTAGTATATCGTTTGTACCCGTTTGTACCACCGTAAAATCGTTTTAACTCGACTGTACCGACCAGTACATCGTTCGTACCACCGAGTAATCGTTTGTACCAACTAGTATATCGTTTGTACTACCAAGTAATCGTTTGTACCAACTAGTATATCGTTTGTACTACCGAGTAATCATTTGTACCAACTAGTATATCGTTCGTGCTACCGAGTAATCGTTTGTACCAACTAGTATATCGTTTGTACCCGTTTGTACCATCGTGAAATCGTTTTTACTCGTTTGTACCAACTAGTATATCGTTCGTACTACCGAGTAATCGTTTGTACCAACTAGTATATCGTTCGTACTACCGAGTAATCGTTTGTACCATCTAGAATATCGTTTGTACCCGTTCGTAACACCGTGAAATCGTTTTTAGTCGTTTGTACTAACTAGTATATCGTTCGTACCGCCGAGTGATTGTTTGTACCAACTAGTATACCGTTCGTACTAATGAGTAATCGTTCGTACCAACTAGTATACCGTTCGTAATATGGAGTAATCGTTTGTACCAACTAGTATATCGTTTGTACCTGTTCGTACCACCGTGAAATCGTTTTTAGTCGTTTGTACCAACTAGTATATCGTTCGTACCACCGAGCAATCGTTTGTACCAACTAGTATATCGTTCGTACTATCGAGTAATCGTTTGTACCAACTAGTATATCGTTCGTACTACCGAGTAATCGTTTGTACCAACAAGTATATCGTTCGTACTACCGAGTAATCGTTTGTACCAACTAGTATATCGTTTGTACCCGTTCGTAACACCGTGAAATCGTTTTTAGTCGTTTGTACTAACTAGTATATCGTTCGTACCACCGAGTGATTGTTTGTACCAACTAGTATAGCGTTCGTTCTACCGAGTAATCGTTTGTACCAACTAGTATATCGTTTTTACCCGTTTGTACCACCGTGAAATCGTTTTCACTCGTTTGTACCAACTAGTATATCGTTCGTACCACCGAGTAATCGTTCGTACCAACTAGTATATGGTTCGTACTACCGAGTAATCGTTTGTACCAACTAGTATATCGTTTGTACTACCGATTAATCGTTTGTACCAACTAGTATATCGTTCGTACTACCGAGTAATCGTTTGTACCAACTAGTATATCGTTCGTACTACCAAGTAATCGTTTGTACCAACTAGTATATCATTTGTACCCGTTATTACCACCGTGAAATCGTTTTTACTCGTTTGTACCAACTAGTATATCGTTCGTACTACCGAGTAATCGGTTGTACCAACTAGTATATCGTTCGTACTACCGAGTAATCGTTTGTACCAACTAGTATATCGTTCGTACCACCGAGTAATCGTTTGTACCAACTACTATATCGTTCGTACTACCGAGTAATCGTTTGTAGCAACTAGTATATCGTTCGTACTACCGAGTAATCGTTTGTACCAACAAGTATATCGTTCGTACTACCGAGTAATCGTTTGTACCAACTAGTATATCGTTTGTACCCGTTCGTAACACCGTGAAATCGTTTTTAGTCGTTTGTACTAACTAGTATATCGTTCGTACCACCGAGTGATTGTTTGTACCAACTAGTATAGCGTTCGTTCTACCGAGTAATCGTTTGTACCAACTAGTATATCGTTTTTACCCGTTTGTACCACCGTGAAATCGTTTTCACTCGTTTGTACCAACTAGTATATCGTTCGTACCACCGAGTAATCGTTCGTACCAACTAGTATATGGTTCGTACTACCGAGTAATCGTTTGTACCAACTAGTATATCGTTTGTACTACCGATTAATCGTTTGTACCAACTAGTATATCGTTCGTACTACCGAGTAATCGTTTGTACCAACTAGTATATCGTTCGTACTACCAAGTAATCGTTTGTACCAACTAGTATATCATTTGTACCCGTTATTACCACCGTGAAATCGTTTTTACTCGTTTGTACCAACTAGTATATCGTTCGTACTACCGAGTAATCGGTTGTACCAACTAGTATATCGTTCGTACTACCGAGTAATCGTTTGTACCAACTAGTATATCGTTCGTACCACCGAGTAATCGTTTGTACCAACTACTATATCGTTCGTACTACCGAGTAATCGTTTGTAGCAACTAGTACATCGTTCGTACTACCGATCAATCGTTTGTACCAACTAGTATATCGTTCGTACTACCGAGAAATCGTTTGTACCAACTAGTATATCGTTCGTACCACCGAGTAATCGTTTGTACCAACTAGTATATCGTTCGTACTACCGAGTAATCGTTTGTACCAACTAGTATATCGTTCGTACTACCGAGTAATCGTTTGTACCAACTAGTATATCGTTCGTACCACCGAGTAATCGTTTGTACCAACTAGTATATCGTTCGTACTATCGAGTAATCGTTTGTACCAACTAGTATATCGTTCGTACTACCGAGTAATCGTTTGTACCAACTAGTATATCGTTCGTACTACCGAGTAATCGTTTGTACCAACTAGTATATCGTTCGTACTACCGAGTAATCGTTTGTAGCAACTAGTATATCATTCGTACTACCGAGTAATCGTTTGTACCAACAAGTATATCGTTCGTACCACCGAGTAATCGTTTGTACCAACTAGTATATCGTTCGTACTACCGAGTAATCGTTCGTACTAACTAGTATACCGTTCGTACTACCAAGTAATCGTTTGTACCAACTAGTATATCGTTTGTACCCGTTTGTACCACCGTGAAATCGTTTTTACTCGTTTGTACCGACCAGTACATCGTTCGTACCACCGAGTAATCGTTTGTACCGACTAGTATATCGTTTGTACCCGTTTGTACCGCCGTGAAATCGTTTTTACTCGTTTGTACCGACCAGTACATCGTTCGTACCACCGAGTAATCGTTTGTACCAACTAGTATATCGTTCGTACCACCGAGTAATCGTTTGTACTAACTAGTATATCGTTCGTACTACCGAGTAATCGTTTGTACCAACTAGTATATCGTTTGTACCCGTTTGTACCACCGTGAAATCGTTTTTACTCGTTTGTACCAACTAGTATATCGTTTTTACCCGTTTGTACCACCGTGAAATCGTTTTTACTCGTTTGTACCGACCAGTACATCGTTCGTACCACCGAGTAATCGTTTGTACCAACTAGTATATCGTTCGTACTACCGAGTAATCGTTTGTACCAACTACTATATCGTTTGTACTACCGAGTAATCGTTTGTAGCAACGAGTACATCGTTCGTACTACCGATTAATCGTTTGTTCCAACTAGTATATCGTTTGTACTACCGAGTAATCGTTTGTACCAACTAGTACATCGTTCGTACTACCGATTAATCGTTTGTACCAACTAGTATATCGTTCGTACTACCGAGTAATCGTTTGTACCAACTAGTATATCGTTCGTACCATCGATTAATCGTTTGTACCAACTAGTATATCGTTCGTACTACCGAGTAATCGTTTGTACCAACTAGTATATCGTTCGTACCACCGAGTAATCGTTTGTACCAACTAGTATCTCGTTCGTACTATCGAGTAATCGTTTGTACCAACTAGTATATCGTTCGTACTACCGAGTAATCGTTTGTACCAACTAGTATATCGTTCGTACTACCGGGTATCCGTTTGTACCAACTAGTATATCGTTCGTACTACCGAGTAATCGTTTGTACCAACTAGTATATCGTTCGTACTACCGAGTAATCGTTTGTACCAACTAGTATATCGTTTGTACCTGTTCGTAACACCGTGAAATCGTTTTTAGTCGTTTGTACTAACTAGTATATCGTTCGTACCACCGAGTGATTGTTTGTACCAACTAGTATATTGTTCGTACTACCGAGTAATCGTTCGTACAAACTAGTATACCGTTCGTAATATGGAGTAATCGTTTGTACCAACTAGTATATCGTTTGTACCTGTTCGTACCACCGTGAAATCGTTTTTAGTCGTTTGTACCAACTAGTATATCGTTCGTACCACCGAGTAATCGTTTGTACCAACTAGTATATCGTTCGTACTATCGAGTAATTGTTTGTACCAACTAGTATATCGTTCGTACTACCGAGTAATCGTTTGTACCAACTAGTATATCGTTCGTACTACCGAGTAATCGTTTGTACCAACTAGTATATCGTTTGTACCCGTTCGTAACACCGTGAAATCGTTTTTAGTCGTTTGTACTAACTAGTATATCGTTCGTACCACCGAGTAATCGTTCGTACCAACTAGTATACCGTTCGTAATATGGAGTAATCGTTTGTACCAACTAGTATATCGTTTGTACCTGTTCGTACCACCGTGAAATCGTTTTTAGTCGTTTGTACTAACTAGTATATCGTTCGTACCACCGAGTAATCGTTTGTACCAACTAGTATAGCGTTCGTACTACCGAGTAATCGTTTGTACCAACTAGTATATCGTTTTTACCCGTTTGTACCACCGTGAAATCGTTTTCACTCGTTTGTACCGACCAGTACATCGTTTGTACCACCGAGTAATCGTTCTTACCAACTAGTATATGGTCCGTACTACCGAGTAATCGTTTGTACCAAGTAGTATATCGTTTGTACTACCGAGTAATCGTTTGTACCAACTAGTATATCATTTGTACCCGTTTGTACCACCGTGAAATCGTTTTTACTCGTTTGTACCAACTAGTATATCGTTCGTACTACCGAGTAATCGTTTGTACCAACTAGTATATCGTTCGTACTACCGAGTAATCGTTTGTACCAACTAGTATATCGTTTGTACCACCGAGTAATCGTTTGTACCAACTAGTATATCGTTCGTACTACCAAGTAATCGTTTGTACCAACTAGTATATCGTTTGTACCCGTTTGTACCATCGTGAAATCGTTTTTACTCGTTTGTACCAACTAGTATATCGTTCGTACTATCGAGTAATCGTTTGTACCAACTAGTATATCGTTCGTACTACCGAGTAATCGTTTGTACCAACTAGTATATCGTTCGTACCACCGAGTAATCGTTTGTACCAACTAGTATATCGTTTGTACCCGTTTGTACCACCGTGAAATCGTTTTTACTCGTTTGTACCGACCAGTACATCGTTCGTACCACCAAGTAATCGTTTGTACCAACTAGTATATCGTTCGTACTACCGAGTAATCGTTTGTACCAACTAGTATATCGTTCGTACTACCGAGTAATCGTTTGTACCAACTAGTATATCGTTCGTACCACTGAGTAATCGTTTGTACCAACTAGTATATCGTTCGTACCACTGAGTAATCGTTTGTACCAACTAGTATATCGTTCGTACTACCGAGTAATCGTTTGTACCAACTAGTATATCGTTCGTACTACCGAGTAATCGTTTGTACCAACTAGTATATCGTTCGTACTACCGAGTAATCGTTTGTACTAACTAGTATTCCGTTCGTACTATCGAGTAATCGTTTGTACCAACTAGTATATCGTTCGTACTACCGAGTAATCGTTTGTACCAACTAGTATATCGTTCGTACTACCGAGTAATCGTTTGTACCATCTAGTATATCGTTTGTACCCGTTCGTAACACCGTGAAATCGTTTTGAGTCGTTTGTACTAACTAGTATATCGTTCGTACCACCGAGTGATTGTTTGTACCAACTAGTATATTGTTCGTACTACCGAGTAATCGTTCGTACAAACTAGTATACCGTTCGTAATATGGAGTAATCGTTTGTACCAACTAGTATATCGTTTGTACCTGTTCGTACCACCGTGAAATCGTTTTTAGTCGTTTGTACCAACTAGTATATCGTTCGTACCACCGAGTAATCGTTTGTACCAACTAGTATATCGTTCGTACTATCGAGTAATTGTTTGTACCAACTAGTATATCGTTCGTACTACCGAGTAATCGTTTGTACCAACTAGTATATCGTTCGTACTACCGAGTAATCGTTTGTACCAACTAGTATATCGTTTGTACCCGTTCGTAACACCGTGAAATCGTTTTAAGTCGTTTGTACCAACTAGTATATCGTTTGTACCCGTTTGTACCATCGTGAAATCGTTTTTACTCGTTTGTACCAACTAGTATATCGTTCGTACTATCGAGTAATCGTTTGTATTAACTAATATATCGTTCGTACTACCGAGTAATCGTTTGTACCAACTAGTATATCGTTCGTACTACCGAGTAATCGTTTGTACCAACTAGTATATCGTTCGTACCACTGAGTAATCGTTTGTACCAACTAGTATATCGTTCGTACTACCGAGTAATCGTTTGTACCAATTAGTATATCGTTCGTACTACCGAGTAATCGTTTGTACCAACTAGTATATCGTTCGTACTACCGAGTAATCGTTTGTACCAACTAGTATATCGTTCGTACTACCGAGTAATCGTTTGTACCAACTAGTATATCGTTCGTACCACTGAGTAATCGTTTGTACCAACTAGTATATCGTTCGTACTACCGAGTAATCGTTTGTACCAACTAGTATATCGTTCGTACCACTGAGTAATCGTTTGTACCAACTAGTATATCATTCGTACTACCGAGTAATCGTTTGTACCAACTAGTATATCGTTCGTACCACTGAGTAATCGTTTGTACCAACTAGTATATCGTTCGTACTACCGAGTAATCGTTTGTACCAACTAGTATATCGTTCGTACTACCGAGTAATCGTTTGTACCAACTAGTATATCGTTTGTACTACCGAGTAATCGTTTGTACTAACTAGTATATCGTTCGTACTATCGAGTAATCGTTTGTACCGACTAGTATATCGTTCGTACTACCGAGTAATCGTTTGTACCAACTAGTATATCGTTCGTACTACCGAGTAATCGTTCGTACAAACTAGTATACCGTTCGTAATATGGAGTAATCGTTTGTACCAACTAGTATATCGTTTGTACCTGTTCGTACCACCGTGAAATCGTTTTTAGTCGTTTGTACCGACTAGTATATCGTTCGTACCACCGAGTAATCGTTTGTACCAACTAGTATAACGTTCGTACTATCGAGTAATCGTTTGTACCAACTAGTATATCGTTCGTACTACCGAGTAATCGTTTGTACCAACTAATATATCGTTCGTACTACCGAGTAATCGTTTGTACCAACTAGTATATCGTTTGTACCCGTTCGTAACACCGTAAAATCGTTTTTAGTCGTTTGTACTAACTAGTATATCGTTCGTACCAGCGAGTGATTGTTTGTACCAACTAGTATACCGTTCGTACTACCGAGTAATCGTTCGTACCAACTAGTATACCGTTCGTACTACCGAGTAAACGTTTGTACCAACTAGTATATCGTTCGTACTACCGTGTAATCGTTTGTACCAACTAGTTTATCGTTCGTACTACAGAGTAATCGTTTGTATCAACTAGTATATCGTTTGTACCCGTTTGTACCACGGTGAAATCGTTTTTACTCGTTTGTACCAACTAGTATATCGTTCGTACTACCGGGTAATCGTTTGTACCAACTAGTATATCGTTCGTACTACCGAGTAATCGTTTGTACCAACTAGTATATCGTTCGTACAACCGAGTAATCGTTTGTACCAAATAGTATATCGTTCGTACTACCGAGTAATCGTTCGTACCAACTAGTATATTGTTCGTACTACCGAGTAATCGTTTGTACCAACTAGTATATCGTTTGTACCCGTTTGTACCACCGTAAAATCGTTTTAACTCGACTGTACCGACCAGTACATCGTTCGTACCACCGAGTAATCGTTTGTACCAACTAGTATATCGTTTGTACTACCAAGTAATCGTTTGTACCAACTAGTATATCGTTTGTACTACCGAGTAATCATTTGTACCAACTAGTATATCGTTCGTGCTACCGAGTAATCGTTTGTACCAACTAGTATATCGTTTGTACCCGTTTGTACCATCGTGAAATCGTTTTTACTCGTTTGTACCAACTAGTATATCGTTCGTACTACCGAGTAATCGTTTGTACCAACTAGTATATCGTTCGTACTACCGAGTAATCGTTTGTACCATCTAGAATATCGTTTGTACCCGTTCGTAACACCGTGAAATCGTTTTTAGTCGTTTGTACTAACTAGTATATCGTTCGTACCGCCGAGTGATTGTTTGTACCAACTAGTATACCGTTCGTACTAATGAGTAATCGTTCGTACCAACTAGTATACCGTTCGTAATATGGAGTAATCGTTTGTACCAACTAGTATATCGTTTGTACCTGTTCGTACCACCGTGAAATCGTTTTTAGTCGTTTGTACCAACTAGTATATCGTTCGTACCACCGAGCAATCGTTTGTACCAACTAGTATATCGTTCGTACTATCGAGTAATCGTTTGTACCAACTAGTATATCGTTCGTACTACCGAGTAATCGTTTGTACCAACAAGTATATCGTTCGTACTACCGAGTAATCGTTTGTACCAACTAGTATATCGTTTGTACCCGTTCGTAACACCGTGAAATCGTTTTTAGTCGTTTGTACTAACTAGTATATCGTTCGTACCACCGAGTGATTGTTTGTACCAACTAGTATAGCGTTTGTTCTACCGAGTAATCGTTTGTACCAACTAGTATATCGTTTTTACCCGTTTGTACCACCGTGAAATCGTTTTCACTCGTTTGTACCAACTAGTATATCGTTCGTACCACCGAGTAATCGTTCGTACCAACTAGTATATGGTTCGTACTACCGAGTAATCGTTTGTACCAACTAGTATATCGTTTGTACTACCGATTAATCGTTTGTACCAACTAGTATATCGTTCGTACTACCGAGTAATCGTTTGTACCAACTAGTATATCGTTCGTACTACCAAGTAATCGTTTGTACCAACTAGTATATCATTTGTACCCGTTATTACCACCGTGAAATCGTTTTTACTCGTTTGTACCAACTAGTATATCGTTCGTACTACCGAGTAATCGGTTGTACCAACTAGTATATCGTTCGTACTACCGAGTAATCGTTTGTACCAACTAGTATATCGTTCGTACCACCGAGTAATCGTTTGTACCAACTACTATATCGTTCGTACTACCGAGTAATCGTTTGTAGCAACTAGTATATCGTTCGTACTACCGAGTAATCGTTTGTACCAACAAGTATATCGTTCGTACTACCGAGTAATCGTTTGTACCAACTAGTATATCGTTTGTACCCGTTCGTAACACCGTGAAATCGTTTTTAGTCGTTTGTACTAACTAGTATATCGTTCGTACCACCGAGTGATTGTTTGTACCAACTAGTATAGCGTTCGTTCTACCGAGTAATCGTTTGTACCAACTAGTATATCGTTTTTACCCGTTTGTACCACCGTGAAATCGTTTTCACTCGTTTGTACCAACTAGTATATCGTTCGTACCACCGAGTAATCGTTCGTACCAACTAGTATATGGTTCGTACTACCGAGTAATCGTTTGTACCAACTAGTATATCGTTTGTACTACCGATTAATCGTTTGTACCAACTAGTATATCGTTCGTACTACCGAGTAATCGTTTGTACCAACTAGTATATCGTTCGTACTACCAAGTAATCGTTTGTACCAACTAGTATATCATTTGTACCCGTTATTACCACCGTGAAATCGTTTTTACTCGTTTGTACCAACTAGTATATCGTTCGTACTACCGAGTAATCGGTTGTACCAACTAGTATATCGTTCGTACTACCGAGTAATCGTTTGTACCAACTAGTATATCGTTCGTACCACCGAGTAATCGTTTGTACCAACTACTATATCGTTCGTACTACCGAGTAATCGTTTGTAGCAACTAGTACATCGTTCGTACTACCGATCAATCGTTTGTACCAACTAGTATATCGTTCGTACTACCGAGAAATCGTTTGTACCAACTAGTATATCGTTCGTACCACCGAGTAATCGTTTGTACCAACTAGTATATCGTTCGTACTACCGAGTAATCGTTTGTACCAACTAGTATATCGTTCGTACTACCGAGTAATCGTTTGTACCAACTAGTATATCGTTCGTACCACTGAGTAATCGTTTGTACCAACTAGTATATCGTTCGTACTACCGAGTAATCGTTTGTACCAACTAGTATATCGTTCGTACTACCGAGTAATCGTTTGTACCAACTAGTATATCGTTCGTACTACCGAGTAATCGTTTGTACTAACTAGTATATCGTTCGTACTATCGAGTAATCGTTTGTACCAACTAGTATATCGTTCGTCTTACCGAGTAATCGTTTGTACCAACTAGTATATCGTTCGTACTACCGAGTAATCGTTTGTACCATCTAGAATATCGTTTGTACCCGTTCGTAACACCGTGAAATCGTTTTTAGTCGTTTGTACTAACTAGTATATCGTTCGTACCGCCGAGTGATTGTTTGTACCAACTAGTATACCGTTCGTACTAATGAGTAATCGTTCGTACCAACTAGTATACCGTTCGTAATATGGAGTAATCGTTTGTACCAACTAGTATATCGTTTGTACCTGTTCGTACCACCGTGAAATCGTTTTTAGTCGTTTGTACCAACTAGTATATCGTTCGTACCACCGAGCAATCGTTTGTACCAACTAGTATATCGTTCGTACTACCGAGTAATCGTTTGTACCAACTAGTATATCGTTCGTACTACCGAGTAATCGTTTGTACCAACTAGTATATCGTTCGTACTACCGAGTAATCGTTTGTACTAACTAGTATATCGTTCGTACTATCGAGTAATCGTTTGTACCAACTAGTATATCGTTCGTCTTACCGAGTAATCGTTTGTACCAACTAGTATATCGTTCGTACTACCGAGTAATCGTTTGTACCATCTAGAATATCGTTTGTACCCGTTCGTAACACCGTGAAATCGTTTTTAGTCGTTTGTACTAACTAGTATATCGTTCGTACCGCCGAGTGATTGTTTGTACCAACTAGTATACCGTTCGTACTAATGAGTAATCGTTCGTACCAACTAGTATACCGTTCGTAATATGGAGTAATCGTTTGTACCAACTAGTATATCGTTTGTACCTGTTCGTACCACCGTGAAATCGTTTTTAGTCGTTTGTACCAACTAGTATATCGTTCGTACCACCGAGCAATCGTTTGTACCAACTAGTATATCGTTCGTACTATCGAGTAATCGTTTGTACCAACTAGTATATCGTTCGTACTACCGAGTAATCGTTTGTACCAACAAGTATATCGTTCGTACTACCGAGTAATCGTTTGTACCAACTAGTATATCGTTTGTACCCGTTCGTAACACCGTAAAATCGTTTTTAGTCGTTTGTACTAACTAGTATATCGTTCGTACCACCGAGTGATTGTTTGTACCAACTAGTATAGCGTTCGTTCTACCGAGTAATCGTTTGTACCAACTAGTATATCGTTTTTACCCGTTCGTACCACCGTGAAATCGTTTTCACTCGTTTGTACCAACTAGTATATCGTTCGTACCACCGAGTAATCGTTCGTACCAACTAGTATATGGTTCGTACTACCGAGTAATCGTTTGTACCAACTAGTATATCGTTTGTACTACCGATTAATCGTTTGTACCAACTAGTATATCGTTCGTACTACCGAGTAATCGTTTGTACCAACTAGTATATCGTTCGTACTACCAAGTAATCGTTTGTACCAACTAGTATATCATTTGTACCCGTTATTACCACCGTGAAATCGTTTTTACTCGTTTGTACCAACTAGTATATCGTTCGTACTACCGAGTAATCGGTTGTACCAACTAGTATATCGTTCGTACTACCGAGTAATCGTTTGTAGCAACTAGTACATCGTTCGTACTACCGATCAATCGTTTGTACCAACTAGTATATCGTTCGTACTACCGAGTAATCGTTTGTACCAACTAGTATATCGTTCGTACCACCGAGTAATCGTTTGTACCAACTACTATATCGTTCGTACTACCGAGTAATCGTTTGTAGCAACTAGTACATCGTTCGTACTACCGATCAATCGTTTGTACCAACTAGTATATCGTTCGTACTACCGAGAAATCGTTTGTACCAACTAGTATATCGTTCGTACCACCGAGTAATCGTTTGTACCAACTAGTATATCGTTCGTACTACCGAGTAATCGTTTGTACCAACTAGTATATCGTTCGTACTACCGAGTAATCGTTTGTACCAACTAGTATATCGTTCGTACCACCGAGTAATCGTTTGTACCAACTAGTATATCGTTCGTACTATCGAGTAATCGTTTGTACCAACTAGTATATCGTTCGTACTACCGAGTAATCGTTTGTACCAACTAGTATATCGTTCGTACTACCGAGTAATCGTTTGTACCAACTAGTATATCGTTCGTACTACCGAGTAATCGTTTGTAGCAACTAGTATATCATTCGTACTACCGAGTAATCGTTTGTACCAACAAGTATATCGTTCGTACCACCGAGTAATCGTTTGTACCAACTAGTATATCGTTCGTACTACCGAGTAATCGTTCGTACTAACTAGTATACCGTTCGTACTACCAAGTAATCGTTTGTACCAACTAGTATATCGTTTGTACCCGTTTGTACCACCGTGAAATCGTTTTTACTCGTTTGTACCGACCAGTACATCGTTTGTACCACCGAGTAATCGTTTGTACCGACTAGTATATCGTTTGTACCCGTTTGTACCGCCGTGAAATCGTTTTTACTCGTTTGTACCGACCAGTACATCGTTCGTACCACCGAGTAATCGTTTGTACCAACTAGTATATCGTTCGTACCACCGAGTAATCGTTTGTACTAACTAGTATATCGTTCGTACTACCGAGTAATCGTTTGTACCAACTAGTATATCGTTTGTACCCGTTTGTACCACCGTGAAATCGTTTTTACTCGTTTGTACCAACTAGTATATCGTTTTTACCCGTGTGTACCACCGTGAAATCGTTTTTACTCGTTTGTACCGACCAGTACATCGTTCGTACCACCGAGTAATCGTTTGTACCAACTAGTATATCGTTCGTACTACCGAGTAATCGTTTGTACCAACTACTATATCGTTTGTACTACCGAGTAATCGTTTGTAGCAACGAGTACATCGTTCGTACTACCGATTAATCGTTTGTTCCAACTAGTATATCGTTTGTACTACCGAGTAATCGTTTGTACCAACTAGTACATCGTTCGTACTACCGATTAATCGTTTGTACCAACTAGTATATCGTTCGTACTACCGAGTAATCGTTTGTACCAACTAGTATATCGTTCGTACCATCGATTAATCGTTTGTACCAACTAGTATATCGTTCGTACTACCGAGTAATCGTTTGTACCAACTAGTATATCGTTCGTACCACCGAGTAATCGTTTGTACCAACTAGTATCTCGTTCGTACTATCGAGTAATCGTTTGTACCAACTAGTATATCGTTCGTACTACCGAGTAATCGTTTGTACCAACTAGTATATCGTTCGTACTACCGGGTATCCGTTTGTACCAACTAGTATATCGTTCGTACTACCGAGTAATCGTTTGTACCAACTAGTATATCGTTCGTACTACCGAGTAATCGTTTGTACCAACTAGTATATCGTTTGTACCCGTTCGTAACACCGTGAAATCGTTTTTAGTCGTTTGTACTAACTAGTATATCGTTCGTACCACCGAGTGATTGTTTGTACCAACTAGTATATTGTTCGTACTACCGAGTAATCGTTCGTACAAACTAGTATACCGTTCGTAATATGGAGTAATCGTTTGTACCAACTAGTATATCGTTTGTACCTGTTCGTACCACCGTGAAATCGTTTTTAGTCGTTTGTACCAACTAGTATATCGTTCGTACCACCGAGTAATCGTTTGTACCAACTAGTATATCGTTCGTACTATCGAGTAATTGTTTGTACCAACTAGTATATCGTTCGTACTACCGAGTAATCGTTTGTACCAACTAGTATATCGTTCGTACTACCGAGTAATCGTTTGTGCCAACTAGTATATCGTTTGTACCCGTTCGTAACACCGTGAAATCGTTTTTAGTCGTTTGTACTAACTAGTATATCGTTCGTACCACCGAGTAATCGTTCGTACCAACTAGTATACCGTTCGTAATATGGAGTAATCGTTTGTACCAACTAGTATATCGTTTGTACCTGTTCGTACCACCGTGAAATCGTTTTTAGTCGTTTGTACTAACTAGTATATCGTTCGTACCACCGAGTAATCGTTTGTACCAACTAGTATAGCGTTCGTACTACCAAGTAATCGTTTGTACCAACTAGTATATCGTTTTTACCCGTTTGTACCACCGTGAAATCGTTTTCACTCGTTTGTACCGACCAGTACATCGTTTGTACCACCGAGTAATCGTTCTTACCAACTAGTATATGGTCCGTACTACCGAGTAATCGTTTGTACCAAGTAGTATATCGTTTGTACTACCGAGTAATCGTTTGTACCAACTAGTATATCATTTGTACCCGTTTGTACCACCGTGAAATCGTTTTTACTCGTTTGTACCAACTAGTATATCGTTCGTACTACCGAGTAATCGTTTGTACCAACTAGTATATCGTTCGTACTACCGAGTAATCGTTTGTACCAACTAGTATATCGTTTGTACCACCGAGTAATCGTTTGTACCAACTAGTATATCGTTCGTACTACCAAGTAATCGTTTGTACCAACTAGTATATCGTTTGTACCCGTTTGTACCATCGTGAAATCGTTTTTACTCGTTTGTACCAACTAGTATATCGTTCGTACTATCGAGTAATCGTTTGTACCAACTAGTATATCGTTCGTACTACCGAGTAATCGTTTGTACCAACTAGTATATCGTTCGTACCACCGAGTAATCGTTTGTACCAACTAGTATATCGTTTGTACCCGTTTGTACCACCGTGAAATCGTTTTTACTCGTTTGTACCGACCAGTATATCGTTCGTACTACCGAGTAATCGTTTGTACCAACTAGTATATCGTTCGTACCACTGAGTAATCGTTTGTACCAACTAGTATATCGTTCGTACTACCGAGTAATCGTTTGTACCAACTAGTATATCGTTCGTACCACTGAGTAATCGTTTGTACCAACTAGTATATCGTTCGTACTACCGAGTAATCGTTTGTACCAACTAGTATATCGTTCGTACCACTGAGTAATCGTTTGTACCAACTAGTATATCGTTCGTACTACCGAGTAATCGTTCGTACCAACTAGTATATCGTTCGTACCACTGAGTAATCGTTTGTACCAACTAGTATATCGTTCGTACTACCGAGTAATCGTTTGTACCAACTAGTATATCGTTCGTACTACCGAGTAATCGTTTGTACCAACTAGTATATCGTTCGTACTACCGAGTAATCGTTTGTACTAACTAGTATTCCGTTCGTACTATCGAGTAATCGTTTGTACCAACTAGTATATCGTTCGTACTACCGAGTAATCGTTTGTACCAACTAGTATATCGTTCGTACTACCGAGTAATCGTTTGTACCATCTAGTATATCGTTTGTACCCGTTCGTAACACCGTGAAATCGTTTTGAGTCGTTTGTACTAACTAGTATATCGTTCGTACCACCGAGTAATCGTTTGTACCAACTAGTATATCGTTCGTACTATCGAGTAATTGTTTGTACCAACTAGTATATCGTTCGTACTACCGAGTAATCGTTTGTACCAACTAGTATATCGTTCGTACTACCGAGTAATCGTTTGTACCAACTAGTATATCGTTTGTACCCGTTCGTAACACCGTGAAATCGTTTTAAGTCGTTTGTACTAACTAGTATATCGTTCGTACCACCGAGTGATTGTTTGTACCATCTAGTATACCGTTCGTACTACCGAGTAATCGTTCGTACCAACTAGTATACCGTTCGTAATATGGAGTAATCGTTTGTACCAACTAGTATATCGTTTGTACCTGTTCGTACCACCGTGAAATCGTTTTTAGTCGTTTGTACCAACTAGTATATCGTTCGTACCACCGAGTAATCGTTTGTACCAACTAGTATAGCGTTCGTACTACCGAGTAATCGTTTGTACCAACTAGTATATCGTTTTTACCCGTTTGTACCACCGTGAAATCGTTTTCACTCGTTTGAACCGACCAGTACATCGTTCGTACCACCGAGTAATCGTTCGTACCAACTAGTATATGGTCCGTACTACCGAGTAATCGTTTGTACCAAGTAGTATATCGTTTGTACTACCGAGTAATCGTTTGTACCAACTAGTATATCATTTGTACCCGTTTGTACCACCGTGAAATCGTTTTTACTCGTTTGTACCAACTAGTATATCGTTCGTACTACCGAGTAATCGTTTGTACCAACTAGTATATCGTTCGTACTACCGAGTAATCGTTTGTACCAACTAGTATATCGTTTGTACCACCGAGTAATCGTTTGTACCAACTAGTATATCGTTCGTACTACCAAGTAATCGTTTGTACCAACTAGTATATCGTTTGTACCCGTTTGTACCATCGTGAAATCGTTTTTACTCGTTTGTACCAACTAGTATATCGTTCGTACTATCGAGTAATCGTTTGTACCAACTAGTATATCGTTCGTACTACCGAGTAATCGTTTGTACCAACTAGTATATCGTTCGTACCACCGAGTAATCGTTTGTACCAACTAGTATATCGTTTGTACCCGTTTGTACCACCGTGAAATCGTTTTTACTCGTTTGTACCGACCAGTACATCGTTCGTACCACCAAGTAATCGTTTGTACCAACTAGTATATCGTTCGTACTACCGAGTAATCGTTTGTACCAACTAGTATATCGTTCGTACTACCGAGTAATCGTTTGTACCAACTAGTATATCGTTCGTACTACCGAGTAATCGTTTGTACCAACTAGTATATCGTTCGTACCACTGAGTAATCGTTTGTACCAACTAGTATATCGTTCGTACTACCAAGTAATCGTTTGTACCAACTAGTATATCGTTCGTACTACCGAGTAATCGTTTGTACCAACTAGTATATCGTTCGTACTACCGAGTAATCGTTTGTACCAACTAGTATATCGTTCGTACCACTGAGTAATCGTTTGTACCAACTAGTATATCGTTCGTACTACCGAGTAATCGTTTGTACCAACTAGTATATCGTTCGTACCACTGAGTAATCGTTTGTACCAACTAGTATATCGTTCGTACTACCGAGTAATCGTTTGTACCAACTAGTATATCGTTCGTACCACTGAGTAATCGTTTGTACCAACTAGTATATCGTTCGTACTACCGAGTAATCGTTTGTACCAACTAGTATATCGTTCGTACTACCGAGTAATCGGTTGTACCAACTAGTATATCGTTCGTACTACCGAGTAATCGTTTGTACTAACTAGTATATCGTTCGTACTATCGAGTAATCGTTTGTACCAACTAGTATATCGTTCGTCTTACCGAGTAATCGTTTGTACCAACTAGTATATCGTTCGTACTACCGAGTAATCGTTTGTACCATCTAGAATATCGTTTGTACCCGTTCGTAACACCGTGAAATCGTATTTAGTCGTTTGTACTAACTAGTATATCGTTCGTACCGCCGAGTGATTGTTTGTACCAACTAGTATACCGTTCGTACTAATGAGTAATCGTTCGTACCAACTAGTATACCGTTCGTAATATGGAGTAATCGTTTGTACCAACTAGTATATCGTTTGTACCTGTTCGTACCACCGTGAAATCGTTTTTAGTCGTTTGTACCAACTAGTATATCGTTCGTACCACCGAGCAATCGTTTGTACCAACTAGTATATCGTTCGTACTATCGAGTAATCGTTTGTACCAACTAGTATATCGTTCGTACTACCGAGTAATCGTTTGTACCAACAAGTATATCGTTCGTACTACCGAGTAATCGTTTGTACCAACTAGTATATCGTTTGTACCCGTTCGTAACACCGTGAAATCGTTTTTAGTCGTTTGTACTAACTAGTATATCGTTCGTACCACCGAGTGATTGTTTGTACCAACTAGTATAGCGTTCGTTCTACCGAGTAATCGTTTGTACCAACTAGTATATCGTTTTTACCCGTTTGTACCACCGTGAAATCGTTTTCACTCGTTTGTACCAACTAGTATATCGTTCGTACCACCGAGTAATCGTTCGTACCAACTAGTATATGGTTCGTACTACCGAGTAATCGTTTGTACCAACTAGTATATCGTTTGTACTACCGATTAATCGTTTGTACCAACTAGTATATCGTTCCTACTACCGAGTAATCGTTTGTACCAACTAGTATATCGTTCGTACTACCAAGTAATCGTTTGTACCAACTAGTATATCATTTGTACCCGTTATTACCACCGTGAAATCGTTTTTACTCGTTTGTACCAACTAGTATATCGTTCGTACTACCGAGTAATCGATTGTACCAACTAGTATATCGTTCGTACTACCGAGTAATCGTTTGTACCAACTAGTATATCGTTCGTACTACCGAGTAATCGTTTGTAGCAACTAGTATATCATTCGTACTACCGAGTAATCGTTTGTACCAACAAGTATATCGTTCGTACCACCGAGTAATCGTTTGTACCAACTAGTATATCGTTCGTACTACCGAGTAATCGTTTGTACCAACTAGTATATCGTTCGTACCACCGAGTAATCGTTTGTACCAACTAGTATATCGTTCGTCCTATCGAGTAATCGTTTGTACCAACTAGTATATCGTTCGTACTACCGAGTAATCGTTTGTACCAACTAGTATATCGTTCGTACTACCGAGTAATCGTTTGTACCAACTAGTATATCGTTCGTACTACCGAGTAATCGTTTGTAGCAACTAGTATATCATTCGTACTACCGAGTAATCGTTTGTACCAACAAGTATATCGTTCGTACCACCGAGTAATCGTTTGTACCAACTAGTATATCGTTCGTACTACCGAGTAATCGTTCGTACTAACTAGTATACCGTTCGTACTACCAAGTAATCGTTTGTACCAACTAGTATATCGTTTGTACCCGTTTGTACCACCGTGAAATCGTTTTTACTCGTTTGTACCGACCAGTACATCGTTCGTACCACCGAGTAATCGTTTGTACCGACTAGTATATCGTTTGTACCCGTTTGTACGGCCGTGAAATCGTTTTTACTCGTTTGTACCGACCAGTACATCGTTCGTACCACCGAGTAATCGTTTGTACCAACTAGTATATCGTTCGTACCACCGAGTCATCGTTTGTACCAACTAGTATATCGTTCGTACTACCGAGTAATCGTTTGTACCAACTAGTATATCGTTTGTACCCGTTTGTACCACCGTGAAATCGTTTTTACTCGTTTGTACCAACTAGTATATCGTTTTTACCCGTTTGTACCACCGTGAAATCGTTTTTACTCGTTTGTACCGACCAGTACATCGTTCGTACCACCGAGTAATCGTTTGTACCAACTAGTATATCGTTCGTACTACCGAGTAATCGTTTGTACCAACTACTATATCGTTTGTACTACCGAGTAATCGTTTGTACCAACTAGTACATCGTTCGTACTACCGATTAATCGTTTGTTCCAACTAGTATATCGTTTGTACTACCGAGTAATCGTTTGTACCAACTAGTACACCGTTCGTACTACCGATTAATCGTTTGTACCAACTAGTATATCGTTCGTACTACCGAGTAATCGTTTGTACCAACTAGTATATCGTTCGTACCATCGATTAATCGTTTGTACCAACTAGTATATCGTTCGTACTACCGAGTAATCGTTTGTACCAACTATTATATCGTTCGTACCACCGAGTAATCGTTTGTACCAACTAGTATCTCGTTCGTACTATCGAGTAATCGTTTGTACCAACTAGTATATCGTTCGTACTACCGAGTAATCGTTTGTACCAACTAGTATATCGTTCGTACTACCGGGTATCCGTTTGTACCAACTAGTATATCGTTCGTACTACCGAGTAATCGTTTGTACCAACTAGTATATCGTTCGTACTACCGAGTAATCGTTTGTACCAACTAGTATATCGTTTGTACCCGTTCGTAACACCGTGAAATCGTTTTTAGTCGTTTGTACTAACTAGTATATCGTTCGTACCACCGAGTGATTGTTTGTACCAACTAGTATATTGTTCGTACTACCGAGTAATCGTTCGTAAAAACTAGTATACCGTTCGTAATATGGAGTAATCGTTTGTACCAACTAGTATATCGTTTGTACCTGTTCGTACCACCGTGAAATCGTTTTTACTCGTTTGTACCAACTAGTATATCGTTCGTACTACCGAGTAATCGTTTGTACCAACTAGTATATCGTTCGTACTACCGAGTAATCGTTTGTACCAACTAGTATATCGTTTGTACCACCGAGTAATCGTTTGTACCAACTAGTATATCGTTCGTACTACCAAGTAATCGTTTGTACCGACTAGTATATCGTTTGTACCCGTTTGTACCACCGTGAAATCGTTTTTACTCGTTTGTACCGACCAGTACATCGTTCGTACCACCGAGTAATCGTTTGTACCAACTAGTATATCGTTCGTACCACCGAGTAATCGTTTGTACCAACTAGTATATCGTTCGTACTACCGAGTAATCGTTTGTACCAACTAGTATATCGTTTGTACCCGTTTGTACTACCGTGAAATCGTTTTTACTCGTTTGTACCAACTAGTATATCGTTTGTACCCGTTTGTACCACCGTGAAATCGTTTTTACTCGTTTGTACCGACCAGTACATCGTTCGTACCACCGAGTAATCGTTTGTACCAACTAGTATATCGTTCGTACTACCGAGTAATCGTTTGTACCAAATACTATATCGTTTGTACTACCGAGTCATCGTTTGTACCAACTAGTACATCGTTCGTAGTACCGATTAATCGTTTGTTCCAACTAGTATATCGTTTGTACTACCGAGTAATCGTTTGTACCAACTAGTACATCGTTCGTACTACCGATTATTCGTTTGTACCAACTAGTATATCGTTCGTACCAACTATCGTTTGTACCAACAATCAGTTTGTACCAACAATCTGAGAATCTCAACAGGAGCAATCGTTTGTACCAACTAGTATATCGTTCGTACTGTTCAGGCCTGCATATATACAATTAAGCTATATATATAAGTAGTATATAAGTATATACGTGTAATAATTATAAAATAACCGTCGGTCTGACTCATGGTATTTTCCATGCCATGAGGAGAGGCAATCCTAGGCCAGGTTTGACCCTTGGGTGTTTTAGCACCATAAAGAGTGCACATTTAATCCTTAAAGAAAATCACCATGGGTGGGACGGTAGCAAGAAAGGGGCCTCTCGGCTGTGACGTTGACAACGTTGGGTTTTTCCTATCCCTACCGGCCCACGCATGGAGATACCTGGCATTGCCTCTCACCCTCTCGGGCTCAGACAAAATACGAAAGTTTAATTGTAAAGAATTTTCTAAAGCAAGTTAGTCTTGTCGAGTATTCGCGTAGTAATACATCTCTCCTCCGGGGTGAACTTGCACCCTCGGAGTATCGACGCGATTCATTGAGTATGATACGTATACTCTCTTATAATATATTTGTCTAAGTCACTTTGCTTAGCTCAACACATTCATTTTTCTACTTTATACGTATGTATATTCGATTCATTAGAATTTAATCTCCCTACCTCTCAAATGTAATAATGATAATCCCAATAAAGTACGTTGTTGTTTAATCCTGTCATTCATTCAACACCAACACACACTGAGAAAACAATATCGGTGCAGGATACCTAATCCTGACAAAAAACAATGCAAACACGTACTACCGAGTAATCGTTTGTACCAACTAGTATATCGTTCGTACCACTGAGTAATCGTTTGTACCAACTAGTATATCGTTCGTACTACCGAGTAATCGTTTGTACCAACTAGTATATCGTTCGTACTACCGAGTAATCGTTTGTACCAACTAGTATATCGTTCGTACTACCGAGTAATCGTTTGTACTAACTAGTATATCGTTCGTACTATCGAGTAATCGTTTGTACCAACTAGTATATCGTTCGTACTACCGAGTAATCGTTTGTACCAACTAGTATATCGTTCGTACTACCGAGTAATCGTTTGTACCAACTAGTATATCGTTTGTACCCGTTCGTAACACCGTGAAATCGTTTTTAGTCGTTTGTACTAACTAGTATATCGTTCGTACCGCCGAGTGATTGTTTGTACCAACTAGTATACCGTTCGTACTACCGAGTAATCGTTCGTACCAACTAGTATACCGTTCGTAATATGGAGTAATCGTTTGTACCAAATAGTATATCGTTTGTACCTGTTCGTACCACCGTGAAATCGTTTTTAGTCGTTTGTACCAACTAGTATATCGTTCGTTCCACCGAGTAATCGTTTGTACCAACTAGTATATCGTTCGTACTATCGAGTAATCGTTTGTACCAACTAGTATATCGTTCGTACTACCGAGTAATCGTTTGTACCAACTAGTATATCGTTCGTACTACCGAGTAATCGTTTGTACCAACTAGTATATCGTTTGTACCCGTTCGTAACACCGTGAAATCGTTTTTAGTCGTTTGTACTAACTAGTATATCGTTCGTACCACCGAGTGATTGTTTGTACCAACTAGTATAGCGTTCGTACTACCGAGTAATCGTTTGTACCAACTAGTATATCGTTTTTACCCGTTTGTACCACCGTGAAATCGTTTTCACTCGTTTGTACCAACTAGTATATCGTTCGTACCACCGAGTAATCGTTCGTACCAACTAGTATATGGTTCGTACTACCGAGTAATCGTTTGTACCAACTAGTATATCGTTTGTACTACCGATTAATCGTTTGTACCAACTAGTATATCGTTCGTACTACCGAGTAATCGTTTGTACCAACTAGTATATCGTTCGTACTACCAAGTAATCGTTTGTTCCAACTAGTATATCATTTGTACCCGTTATTACCACCGTGAAATCGTTTTTACTCGTTTGTACCAACTAGTATATCGTTCGTACTACCGAGTAATCGTTTGTACCAACTAGTATATCGTTCGTACTAGCGAGTAATCGTTTGTACCAACTAGTATATCGTTCGTACCACCGAGTAATCGTTTGTACCAACTACTATATCGTTCGTACTACCGAGTAATCGTTTGTAGCAACTAGTACATCGTTCGTACTACCGATCAATCGTGTGTTCCAACTAGTATATCGTTCGTACTACCGAGAAATCGTTTGTACCAACTAGTATATCGTTCGTACCACTGAGTAATCGTTTGTACCAACTAGTATATCGTTCGTACTACCGAGTAATCGTTTGTACCAACTAGTATATCGTTCGTACTACCGAGTAATCGTTTGTACCAACTAGTATATCGTTCGTACTACCGAGTAATCGTTTGTACCAACTAGTATATCGTTCGTACTACCGAGTAATCGTTTGTACCAACTAGTATATCGTTCGTACCACTGAGTAATCGTTTGTACCAACTAGTATATCGTTCGTACTACCGAGTAATCGTTTGTACCAACTAGTATATCGTTCGTACTACCGAGTAATCGTTTGTACCAACTAGTATATCGTTCGTACTACCGAGTAATCGTTTGTACTAACTAGTATATCGTTCGTACTATCGAGTAATCGTTTGTACCAACTAGTATATCGTTCGTACTACCGAGTAATCGTTTGTACCAACTAGTATATCGTTTGTACTACCGAGTAATCGTTTGTACCATCTAGTATATCGTTTGTACCCGTTCGTAACACCGTGAAAACGTTTTTAGTCGTTTGTACTAACTAGTATATCGTTCGTACCGCCGAGTGATTGTTTGTACCAACTAGTATACCGTTCGTACTACCGAGTAATCGTTCGTACCAACTAGTATACCGTTCGTAATATGGAGTAATCGTTTGTACCAACTAGTATATCGTTTGTACCCGTTCGTAACACCGTGAAATCGTTTTTAGTCGTTTGTACTAACTAGTATATCGTTCGTACCGCCGAGTGATTGTTTGTACCAACTAGTATACCGTTCGTACTACCGAGTAATCGTTCGTACCAACTAGTATACCGTTCGTAATATGGAGTAATCGTTTGTACCAACTAGTATATCGTTTGTACCTGTTCGTACCACCGTGAAATCGTTTTTAGTCGTTTGTACAGACTAGTATATCGTTCGTACCACCGAGCAATCGTTTGTACCAACTAGTATATCGTTCGTACTATCGAGTAATCGTTTGTACCAACTAGTATATCGTTCGTACTACCGAGTAATCGTTTGTACCAACAAGTATATCGTTCGTACTACCGAGTAATCGTTTGTACCAACTAGTATATCGTTTGTACCCGTTCGTAACACCGTGAAATCGTTTTTAGTCGTTTGTACTAACTTGTACTACTATCGTTCGTACCATCGAGTGATTGTTTGTACCAACTAGTATAGCGTTCGTTCTACCGAGTAATCGTTTGTACCAACTAGTATATCGTTTTTACCCGTTTGTACCACCGTGAAATCGTTTTCACTCGTTTGTACCAACTAGTATATCGTTCGTACCACCGAGTAATCGTTCGTACCAACTAGTATATGGTTCGTACTACCGAGTAATCGTTTGTACCAACTAGTATATCGTTCGTACTACCGAGTAATCGTTTGTACCAACTAGTATATCGTTCGTACTACCGAGTAATCGTTTGTACCAACTAGTATATCGTTCGTACCACCGAGTAATCGTTTGTACCAACTACTATATCGTTCGTACTACCGAGTAATCGTTTGTAGCAACTAGTACATCGTTCGTACTACCGATCAATCGTTTGTACCAACTAGTATATCGTTCGTACTACCGAGTAATCGTTTGTACCCACTAATATATCGTTCGTACTACCGAGTAATCGTTTGTACCAACTAGTATATCGTTTGTACCCGTTCGTAACACCGTGAAATCGTTTTTAGTCGTTTGTACTAACTAGTATATCGTTCGTACCACCGAGTGATTGTTTGTACCAACTAGTATACCGTTCGTACTACCGAGTAATCGTTCGTACCAACTAGTATACCGTTCGTACTACCGAGTAAACGTTTGTACCAACTAGTATATCGTTCGTACTACCGTGTAATCGTTTGTACCAACTAGTTTATCGTTCGTACTACCGAGTAATCGTTTGTACCAAATAGTATATCGTTTGTACCCGTTTGTACCACGGTGAAATCGTTTTTACTCGTTTGTACCAACTAGTATATCGTTCGTACTACCGAGTAATCGTTTGTACCAACTAGTATATCGTTCGTACTACCGAGTAATCGTTTGTACTAACTAGTATATCGTTCGTACAACCGAGTAATCGTTTGTACCAAATAGTATATCGTTCGTACTACCGAGTAATCGTTCGTACCAACTAGTATATTGTTCGTACTACCGAGTAATCGTTTGTACCAACTAGTATATCGTTTGTACCCGTTTGTACTATTGTAAAATCGTTTTTACTCGTTTGTACCGACCAGTACATCGTTCGTACCACCGAGTAATCGTTTGTACCAACTAGTATATCGTTTGTACTACCAAGTAATCGTTTGTACCAACTAGTATATCGTTTGTACTACCGAGTAATCGTTTGTACCAACTAGTATATCGTTCGTGCTACCGAGTAATCGTTTGTACCAACTAGTATATCGTTTGTACCCGTTTGTACCATCGTGAAATCGTTTTTACTCGTTTGTACCAACTAGTATATCGTTCGTACTACCGAGTAATCGTTTGTTCCAACTAGTATATCGTTCGTACTACCGAGTAATCGTTTGTACCAACTAGTATATCGTTCGTACTACCGAGTAATCGTTTGTACCAACTAGTATATCGTTCGTACTACCGAGTTATCGTTTGTACCAACTAGTATATCGTTCGTACCACCGAGTAATCGTTTGTACCAACTAGTATATCGTTCGTACTACCGAGTAATCGTTCGTACCAACTAGTATACCGTTCGTACTACCAAGTAATCGTTTGTACCAACTAGTATATCGTTTGTACCCGTTTGTACCACCGTGGATTCGTTTTTACTCGTTTGTACCGACCAGTACATCGTTCGTACCACCGAGTAATCGTTTGTACCGACTAGTATATCGTTTGTACCCGTTTGTACCACCGTGAAATCGTTTTTACTCGTTTGTACCGACCAGTACATCGTTCGGACCACCGAGTAATCGTTTGTACCAACTAGTATATCGTTCGTACCACCGAGTAATCGTTTGTACCAACTAGTATATCGTTCGTACTACCGAGTAATCGTTTGTACCAACTAGTATATCGTCCGTACCACCGAGTAATCGTTTGTACCAACTAGTATATCGTTTGTACCCGTTTGTACCACCGTGAAATCGTTTTTACTCATTTGTACCAACTAGTATATCGTTTGTACCCGTTTGTAATACCGTGAAATCGTTTTTACTCGTTTGTACCGACCAGTACATCGTTCGTACCACCGAGTAATCGTTTGTACCGACTAGTATATCGTTTGTACCCGTTTGTACCACCGTGAAATCGTTTTTACTCGTTTGTACCGACCAGTACATCGTTCGTACCACCGAGTAATCGTTTGTATCAACTAGTATATCGTTCGTACCACCGAGTAATCGTTTGTACCAACTAGTATATCGTTCGTACTACCGAGTAATCGTTTGTACCAACTAGTATATCGTTTGTACCCGTTTGTACCACCGTGAAATCGTTTTTACTCGTTTGTACCAACTGGTATATCGTTTGTACCCGTTTGTACCACCGTGAAATCGTTTTTACTCGTTTGTACCGACCAGTACATCGTTCGTACCACCGAGTAATCGTTTGTACCAACTAGTATATCGTTCGTACCACCGAGTAATCGTTTGTACCAACTAGTATATCGTTCGTACTACCGAGTCATCGTTTGTACCAACTAGTATATCGTTCGTACCACCGAGTAATCGTTTGTACCAACTAGTATATCGTTCGTACTACCGAGTAATCGTTCGTCCCAACTAGTATACCGTTCGTAGTACCGAGTAATCATTTGTACTAACTAGTATATCGTTTGTACCCGTTTGTACCAACGTAAAATCGTTTTTACTCGTCTGTACCGACCAGTACATCGTTCGTACCACCGAGTAATCGTTTGTACCAACTAGTATATCGTTCGTACTACCGAGTAATCGTTTGTACCAACTAGTATATCGTTCGTACTACCGAGAAATCGTTTGTACCAACTAGTATATCGTTCGTACTACCGAGTAATCGTTTGTACCAACTAGTATATCATTACTACTACCGAGTAATCGTTTGTACCAACAAGTATATCGTTCGTACCACCGAGTAATCGTTTGTACCAACTAGTATATCGTTCGTACTACCGAGTAATCGTTCGTACTAACTAGTATACCGTTCGTACTACCAAGTATTCGTTTGTACCAACTAGTATATCGTTTGTACCCGTTTGTACCACCGTGAAATCGTTTTTACTCGTTTGTACCGACCAGTACATCGTTCGTACCACCGAGTCATCGTTTGTACCGACTAGTATATCGTTTGTACCCGTTTGTACCACCGTGAAATCGTTTTTACTCGTTTGTACCGACTAGTACATCGTTCGTACCACCGAGTAATCGTTTGTACCAACTAGTATATCGTTCGTACCACCGAGTAATCGTTTGTACCAACTAGTATATCGTTCGTACTACCGAGTAATCGTTTGTACCAACTAGTATATCGTTTGTACCCGTTTGTACCACCGTGAAATCGTTTTTACTCGTTTGTACCAACTAGTATATCGTTTGTACCCGTTTGTACCACCGTGAAATCGTTTTTACTCGTTTGTACCGACCAGTACATCGTTCGTACCACCGAGTAATCGTTTGTACCAACTAGTATATCGTTCGTACTACCGAGTAATCGTTTGTACCAACTACTATATCGTTTGTACTACCGAGTAATCGTTTGTACCAACTAGTTCATCGTTCGTACTACCGATTAATCGTTTGTTCCAACTAGTATATCGTTTGTACTACCGAGTAATCGTTTGTACCAACTAGTACATCGTTCGTACTACCGAGTAATCGTTTGTACCAACTAGTATATCGTTCGTACCACCGAGTAATCGTTTGTACCAACTAGTATCTCGTTCGTACTATCGAGTAATCGTTTGTACCAACTAGTATATCGTTCGTACTACCGAGTAATCGTTTGTACCAACTAGTATATCGTTCGTACTACCGGGTATCCGTTTGTACCAACTAGTATATCGTTCGTACTACCGAGTAATCGTTTGTACCAACTAGTATATCATTCGTACTACCGAGTAATCGTTTGTACCAACTAGTATAACGTTTGTACCCGTTCGTAACACCGTGAAATCGTTTTTAGTCGTTTGTACTAACTAGTATATCGTTTGTACCTGTTCGTACCACCGTGAAATCGTTTTTAGTCGTTTGTACCAACTAGTATATCGTTCGTACTACCGAGTAATCGTTTGTACCAACTAGTATATCGTTTGTACCCGTTCGTAACACCGTGAAATCGTTTTTAGTCGATTGTAATAACTAGTATATCGTTCGTACCACCGAGTGATTGTTTGTACCAACTAGTATACCGTTCGTACTACCGAGTAATCGTTCGTACCAACTAGTATACCGTTCGTAATATGGAGTAATCGTTTGTACCAACTAGTATATCGTTTGTACCTGTTCGTACCACCGTGAAATCGTTTTTAGTCGTTTGTACCAACTAGTATATCGTTCGTACCACCGAGTAATCGTTTGTACCAACTAGTATAGCGTTCGTACTACCGAGTAATCGTTTGTACCAACTAGTATATCGTTTTTACCCGTTTGTACCACCGTGAAATCGTTTTCACTCGTTTGTACCGACCAGTACATCGTTCGTACCACCGAGTAATCGTTCGTACCAACTAGTATATGGTCCGTACTACCGAGTAATCGTTTGTACCAAGTAGTATATCGTTTGTACTACCGAGTAATCGTTTGTACCAACTAGTATATCATTTGTACCCGTTTGTACCACCGTGAAATCGTTTTTACTCGTTTGTACCAACTAGTATATCGTTCGTCCTACCGAGTAATCGTTTGTACCAACTAGTATATCGTTTGTACCACCGAGTAATCGTTTGTACCAACTAGTATATCGTTCGTACTACCAAGTTATCGTTTGTACCAACTAGTATATCGTTTGTACCCGTTTGTACCATCGTGAAATCGTTTTTACTCGTTTGTACCAACTAGTATATCGTTCGTACTATCGAGTAATCGTTTGTACCAACTAGTATATCGTTCGTACTACCGAGTAATCGTTTGTACCAACTAGTATATCGTTCGTACCACCGAGTAGTCGTTTGTACCAACTAGTATATCGTTTGTACCCGTTTGTACCACCGTGAAATCGTTTTTACTCGTTTGTACCGACCAGTACATCGTTCGTACCACCAAGTAATCGTTTGTACCAACTAATATATCGTTCGTACTACCGAGTAATCGTTTGTACCAACTAGTATATCGTTCGTACTACCGAGTAATCGTTTGTACCAACTAGTATATCGTTCGTACCACTGAGTAATCGTTTGTACCAACTAGTATATCGTTCGTACTACCGAGTAATCGTTTGTACCAATTAGTATATCGTTCGTACTACCGAGTAATCGTTTGTACCAACTAGTATATCGTTCGTACTACCGAGTAATCGTTTGTACCAACTAGTATATCGTTCGTACTACCGAGTAATCGTTTGTACCAACTAGTATATCGTTCGTACTACTGAGTAATCGTTTGTACCAACTAGTATATCGTTCGTACTACCGAGTAATCGTTTGTACCAACTAGTATATCGTTCGTACCACTGAGTAATCGTTTGTACCAACTAGTATATCATTCGTACTACCGAGTAATCGTTTGTACCAACTAGTATATCGTTCGTACCACTGAGTAATCGTTTGTACCAACTAGTATATCGTTCGTACTACCGAGTAATCGTTTGTACCAACTAGTATATCGTTCGTACTACCGAGTAATCGTTTGTACCAACTAGTATATCGTTTGTACTACCGAGTAATCGTTTGTACTAACTAGTATATCGTTCGTACTATCGAGTAATCGTTTATACCGACTAGTATATCGTTCGTACTACCGAGTAATCGTTTGTACCAACTAGTATATCGTTCGTACTACCGAGTAATCGTTCGTACAAACTAGTATACCGTTCGTAATATGGAGTAATCGTTTGTACCAACTAGTATATCGTTTGTACCTGTTCGTACCACCGTGAAATCGTTTTTAGTCATTTGTACCGACTAGTATATCGTTCGTACCACCGAGTAATCGTTTGTACCAACTAGTATAACGTTCGTACTATCGAGTAATCGTTTGTACCAACTAGTATATCGTTCGTACTACCGAGTAATCGTTTGTACCAACTAATATATCGTTCGTACTACCGAGTAATCGTTTGTACCAACTAGTATATCGTTTGTACCCGTTCGTAACACCGTAAAATCGTTTTTAGTCGTTTGTACTAACTAGTATATCGTTCGTACCACCGAGTGATTGTTTGTACCAACTAGTATACCGTTCGTACTACCGAGTAATCGTTCGTACCAACTAGTATACCGTTCGTACTACCGAGTAAACGTTTGTACCAACTAGTATATCGTTCGTACTACCGTGTAATCGTTTGTACCAACTAGTTTATCGTTCGTACTACCGAGTAATCGTTTGTACCAACTAGTATATCGTTCGTACTACCGAGTAATCGTTTGTACCAACTAGTATATCGTTCGTACTACCGAGTAATCGTTTGTACCAACTAGTATATCGTTCGTACTACCGAGTAATCGTTTGTACCAACTAGTATATCGTTCGTACTACCGAGTAATCGTTTGTACCAACTAGTATATCGTTCGTACCACTGAGTAATCGTTTGTACCAACTAGTATATCGTTCGTACTACCGAGTAATCGTTTGTACCAACTAGTATATCGTTCGTACCACTGAGTAATCGTTTGTACCAACTAGTATATCGTTCGTACTACCGAGTAATCGTTTGTACCAACTAGTATATCGTTCGTACCACTGAGTAATCGTTTGTACCAACCAGTATATCGTTCGTACTACCGAGTAATCGTTTGTACCAACTAGTATATCGTTCGTACTACCGAGTAATCGTTTGTACCAACTAGTATATCGTTCGTACTACCGAGTAATCGTTTGTACTAACTAGTATATCGTTCGTACTATCGAGTAATCGTTTGTACCAACTAGTATATCGTTCGTACTACCGAGTAATCGTTTGTACCAACTAGTATATCGTTTGTACTACCGAGTAATCGTTTGTACCATCTAGTATATCGTTTGTACCCGTTCGTAACACCGTGAAAACGTTTTTAGTCGTGCGTACTAACTAGTATATCGTTCGTACCGCCGAGTGATTGTTTGTACCAACTAGTATACCGTTCGTACTACCGAGTAATCGTTCGTACCAACTAGTATACCGTTCGTAATATGGAGTAATCGTTTGTACCAACTAGTATATCGTTTGTACCCGTTCGTAACACCGTGAAATCGTTTTTAGTCGTTTGTACTAACTAGTATATCGTTCGTACCGCCGAGTGATTGTTTGTACCAACTAGTATACCGTTCGTACTACCGAGTAATCGTTCGTACCAACTAGTATACCGTTCGTAATATGGAGTAATCGTTTGTACCAACTAGTATATCGTTTGTACCTGTTCGTACCACCGTGAAATCGTTTTTAGTCGTTTGTACAGACTAGTATATCGTTCGTACCACCGAGCAATCGTTTGTACCAACTAGTATATCGTTCGTACTATCGAGTAATCGTTTGTACCAACTAGTATATCGTTCGTACTACCGAGTAATCGTTTGTACCAACAAGTATATCGTTCGTACTACCGAGTAATCGTTTGTACCAACTAGTATATCGTTTGTACCCGTTCGTAACACCGTGAAATCGTTTTTAGTCGTTTGTACTAACTAGTATATCGTTCGTACCATCGAGTGATTGTTTGTACCAACTAGTATAGCGTTCGTTCTACCGAGTAATCGTTTGTACCAACTAGTATATCGTTTTTACCCGTTTGTACCACCGTGAAATCGTTTTCACTCGTTTGTACCAACTAGTATATCGTTCGTACCACCGAGTAATCGTTCGTACCAACTAGTATATGGTTCGTACTACCGAGTAATCGTTTGTACCAACTAGTATATCGTTTGTACTACCGATTAATCGTTTGTACCAACTAGTATATCGTTCGTACTACCGAGTAATCGTTTGTACCAACTAGTATATCGTTCGTACTACCAAGTAATCGTTTGTACCAACTAGTATATCATTTGTACCCGTTATTACCACCGTGAAATCGTTTTTACTCGTTTGTACCAACTAGTATATCGTTCGTACTACCGAGTAATCGGTTGTACCAACTAGTATATCGTTCGTACTACCGAGTAATCGTTTGTACCAACTAGTATATCGTTCGTACCACCGAGTAATCGTTTGTACCAACTACTATATCGTTCGTACTACCGAGTAATCGTTTGTAGCAACTAGTACATCGTTCGTACTACCGATCAATCGTTTGTACCAACTAGTATATCGTTCGTACTACCGAGAAATCGTTTGTACCAACTAGTATATCGTTCGTACCACCGAGTAATCGTTTGTACCAACTAGTATATCGTTCGTACTACCGAGTAATCGTTTGTACCAACTAGTATATCGTTCGTACTACCGAGTAATCGTTTGTACCAACTAGTATATCATTCGTACTACCGAGTAATCGTTTGTACCAACTAGTATATCGTTCGTACCACCGATTAATCGTTTGTACCAACTAGTATATCGTTCGTACTACCGAGTAATCGTTTGTACCAACTAGTATATCGTTCGTACCACCGAGTAATCGTTTGTACCAACTAGTATATCGTTCGTACTATCGAGTAATCGTTTGTACCAACTAGTATATCGTTCGTTCTACCGAGTAATCGTTTGTACCAACTAGTATATCGTTCGTACTACCGAGTAATCGTTTGTACCAACTATTATATCGTTTGTACCCGTTCGTAACACCGTGAAATCGTTTTTAGTCGTTTGTACTAACTAGTATATCGTTCGTACCGTCGAGTGATTGTTTGTACCAACTAGTATACCGTTCGTACTACCGAGTAATCGTTCGTACCAACTATTATACCGTTCGTAATATGGAGTAATCGTTTGTACCAACTAGTATATCGTTTGTACCTGTTCGTACCACCGTGAAATCGTTTTTAGTCGTTTGTACTGACTAGTTTATCGTTCGTACCACCGAGTAATCGTTTGTACCAACTAGTATATCGTTCGTACTATCGAGTAATCGTTTGTACCAACTAGTATATCGTTCGTACTACCGAGTAATCGTTTGTACCCACTAATATATCGTTCGTACTACCGAGTAATCGTTTGTACCAACTAGTATATCGTTTGTACCCGTTCGTAACACCGTGAAATCGTTTTTAGTCGTTTGTACTAACTAGTATATCGTTCGTACCACCGAGTGATTGTTTGTACCAACTAGTATACCGTTCGTACTACCGAGTAATCGTTCGTACCAACTAGTATACCGTTCGTACTACCGAGTAAACGTTTGTACCAACTAGTATATCGTTCGTACTACCGTGTAATCGTTTGTACCAACTAGTTTATCGTTCGTACTACCGAGTAATCGTTTGTACCAAATAGTATATCGTTTGTACCCGTTTGTACCACGGTGAAATCGTTTTTACTCGTTTGTACCAACTAGTATATCGTTCGTACTACCGAGTAATCGTTTGTACCAACTAGTATATCGTTCGTACTACCGAGTAATCGTTTGTACTAACTAGTATATCGTTCGTACAACCGAGTAATCGTTTGTACCAAATAGTATATCGTTCGTACTACCGAGTAATCGTTCGTACCAACTAGTATATTGTTCGTACTACCGAGTAATCGTTTGTACCAACTAGTATATCGTTTGTACCCGTTTGTACTATTGTAAAATCGTTTTTACTCGTTTGTACCGACCAGTACATCGTTCGTACCACCGAGTAATCGTTTGTACCAACTAGTATATCGTTTGTACTACCAAGTAATCGTTTGTACCAACTAGTATATCGTTTGTACTACCGAGTAATCGTTTGTACCAACTAGTATATCGTTCGTGCTACCGAGTAATCGTTTGTACCAACTAGTATATCGTTTGTACCCGTTTGTACCATCGTGAAATCGTTTTTACTCGTTTGTACCAACTAGTATATCGTTCGTACTACCGAGTAATCGTTTGTTCCAACTAGTATATCGTTCGTACTACCGAGTAATCGTTTGTACCAACTAGTATATCGTTCGTACTACCGAGTAATCGTTTGTACCAACTAGTATATCGTTCGTACTACCGAGTTATCGTTTGTACCAACTAGTATATCGTTCGTACCACCGAGTAATCGTTTGTACCAACTAGTATATCGTTCGTACTACCGAGTAATCGTTCGTACCAACTAGTATACCGTTCGTACTACCAAGTAATCGTTTGTACCAACTAGTATATCGTTTGTACCCGTTTGTACCACCGTGGATTCGTTTTTACTCGTTTGTACCGACCAGTACATCGTTCGTACCACCGAGTAATCGTTTGTACCGACTAGTATATCGTTTGTACCCGTTTGTACCACCGTGAAATCGTTTTTACTCGTTTGTACCGACCAGTACATCGTTCGGACCACCGAGTAATCGTTTGTACCAACTAGTATATCGTTCGTACCACCGAGTAATCGTTTGTACCAACTAGTATATCGTTCGTACTACCGAGTAATCGTTTGTACCAACTAGTATATCGTCCGTACCACCGAGTAATCGTTTGTACCAACTAGTATATCGTTTGTACCCGTTTGTACCACCGTGAAATCGTTTTTACTCATTTGTACCAACTAGTATATCGTTTGTACCCGTTTGTAATACCGTGAAATCGTTTTTACTCGTTTGTACCGACCAGTACATCGTTCGTACCACCGAGTAATCGTTTGTACCGACTAGTATATCGTTTGTACCCGTTTGTACCACCGTGAAATCGTTTTTACTCGTTTGTACCGACCAGTACATCGTTCGTACCACCGAGTAATCGTTTGTATCAACTAGTATATCGTTCGTACCACCGAGTAATCGTTTGTACCAACTAGTATATCGTTCGTACTACCGAGTCATCGTTTGTACCAACTAGTATATCGTTCGTACCACCGAGTAATCGTTTGTACCAACTAGTATATCGTTCGTACTACCGAGTAATCGTTCGTCCCAACTAGTATACCGTTCGTAGTACCGAGTAATCATTTGTACCAACTAGTATATCGTTTGTACCCGTTTGTACCAACGTAAAATCGTTTTTACTCGTCTGTACCGACCAGTACATCGTTCGTACCACCGAGTAATCGTTTGTACCAACTAGTATATCGTTCGTACTACCGAGTAATCGTTTGTACCAACTAGTATATCGTTCGTACTACCGAGTAATCGTTTGTACCAACTAGTATATCGTTCGTACTACCGAGTAATCGTTTGTACCAACTAGTATATCATTCGTACTACCGAGTAATCGTTTGTACCAACAAGTATATCGTTCGTACCACCGAGTAATCGTTTGTACCAACTAGTATATCGTTCGTACTACCGAGTAATCGTTCGTACTAACTAGTATACCGTTCGTACTACCAAGTATTCGTTTGTACCAACTAGTATATCGTTTGTACCCGTTTGTACCACCGTGAAATCGTTTTTACTCGTTTGTACCGACCAGTACATCGTTCGTACCACCGAGTCATCGTTTGTACCGACTAGTATATCGTTTGTACCCGTTTGTACCACCGTGAAATCGTTTTTACTCGTTTGTACCGACCAGTACATCGTTCGTACCACCGAGTAATCGTTTGTACCAACTAGTATATCGTTCGTACCACCGAGTAATCGTTTGTACCAACTAGTATATCGTTCGTACTACCGAGTAATCGTTTGTACCAACTAGTATATCGTTTGTACCCGTTTGTACCACCGTGAAATCGTTTTTACTCGTTTGTACCAACTCGTATATCGTTTGTACCCGTTTGTACCACCGTGAAATCGTTTTTACTCGTTTGTACCGACCAGTACATCGTTCGTACCACCGAGTAATCGTTTGTACCAACTAGTATATCGTTCGTACTACCGAGTAATCGTTTGTACCAACTACTATATCGTTTGTACTACCGAGTAATCGTTTGTACCAACTAGTTCATCGTTCGTACTACCGATTAATCGTTTGTTCCAACTAGTATATCGTTTGTACTACCGAGTAATCGTTTGTACCAACTAGTACATCGTTCGTACTACCGAGTAATCGTTTGTACCAACTAGTATATCGTTCGTACCACCGAGTAATCGTTTGTACCAACTAGTATCTCGTTCGTACTATCGAGTAATCGTTTGTACCAACTAGTATATCGTTCGTACTACCGAGTAATCGTTTGTACCAACTAGTATATCGTTCGTACTACCGGGTATCCGTTTGTACCAACTAGTATATCGTTCGTACTACCGAGTAATCGTTTGTACCAACTAGTATATCATTCGTACTACCGAGTAATCGTTTGTACCAACTAGTATAACGTTTGTACCCGTTCGTAACACCGTGAAATCGTTTTTAGTCGTTTGTACTAACTAGTATATCGTTTGTACCTGTTCGTACCACCGTGCAATCGTTTTTAGTCGTTTGTACCAACTAGTATATCGTTCGTACTACCGAGTAATCGTTTGTACCAACTAGTATATCGTTTGTACCCGTTCGTAACACCGTGAAATCGTTTTTAGTCGTTTGTACTAACTAGTATATCGTTCGTACCACCGAGTGATTGTTTGTACCAACTAGTATACCGTTCGTACTACCGAGTAATCGTTCGTACCAACTAGTATACCGTTCGTAATATGGAGTAATCGTTTGTACCAACTAGTATATCGTTTGTACCTGTTCGTACCACCGTGAAATCGTTTTTAGTCGTTTGTACCAACTAGTATATCGTTCGTACCACCGAGTAATCGTTTGTACCAACTAGTATAGCGTTCGTACTACCGAGTAATCGTTTGTACCAACTAGTATATCGTTTTTACCCGTTTGTACCACCGTGAAATCGTTTTCACTCGTTTGTACCGACCAGTACATCGTTCGTACCACCGAGTAATCGTTCGTACCAACTAGTATATGGTCCGTACTACCGAGTAATCGTTTGTACCAAGTAGTATATCGTTTGTACTACCGAGTAATCGTTTGTACCAACTAGTATATCATTTGTACCCGTTTGTACCACCGTGAAATCGTTTTTACTCGTTTGTACCAACTAGTATATCGTTCGTCCTACCGAGTAATCGTTTGTACCAACTAGTATATCGTTTGTACCACCGAGTAATCGTTTGTACCAACTAGTATATCGTTCGTACTACCAAGTAATCGTTTGTACCAACTAGTATATCGTTTGTACCCGTTTGTACCATCGTGAAATCGTTTTTACTCGTTTGTACCAACTAGTATATCGTTCGTACTATCGAGTAATCGTTTGTACCAACTAGTATATCGTTCGTACTACCGAGTAATCGTTTGTACCAACCAGTATATCGTTCGTACCACCGAGTAGTCGTTTGTACCAACTAGTATATCGTTTGTACCCGTTTGTACCACCGTGAAATCGTTTTTACTCGTTTGTACCGACCAGTACATCGTTCGTACCACCAAGTAATCGTTTGTACCAACTAATATATCGTTCGTACTACCGAGTAATCGTTTGTACCAACTAGTATATCGTTCGTACTACCGAGTAATCGTTTGTACCAACTAGTATATCGTTCGTACCACTGAGTAATCGTTTGTACCAACTAGTATATCGTTCGTACTACCGAGTAATCGTTTGTACCAATTAGTATATCGTTCGTACTACCGAGTAATCGTTTGTACCAACTAGTATATCGTTCGTACTACCGAGTAATCGTTTGTACCAACTAGTATATCGTTCGTACTACCGAGTAATCGTTTGTACCAACTAGTATATCGTTCGTACCACTGAGTAATCGTTTGTACCAACTAGTATATCGTTCGTACTACCGAGTAATCGTTTGTACCAACTAGTATATCGTTCGTACTACCGAGTAATCGTTTGTACCAACTAGTATATCGTTTGTACTACCGAGTAATCGTTTGTACTAACTAGTATATCGTTCGTACTATCGAGTAATCGTTTGTACCGACTAGTATATCGTTCGTACTACCGAGTAATCGTTTGTACCAACTAGTATATCGTTCGTACTACCGAGTAATCGTTCGTACAAACTAGTATACCGTTCGTAATATGGAGTAATCGTTTGTACCAACTAGTATATCGTTTGTACCTGTTCGTACCACCGTGAAATCGTTTTTAGTCGTTTGTACTAACTAGTATATCGTTCGTACCACCGAGTGATTGTTTGTACCAACTAGTATACCGTTCGTACTACCGAGTAATCGTTCGTACCAACTAGTATACCGTTCGTACTACCGAGTAAACGTTTGTACCAACTAGTATATCGTTCGTACTACCGTGTAATCGTTTGTACCAACTAGTTTATCGTTCGTACTACCGAGTAATCGTTTGTACCAACTAGTATATCGTTTGTACCCGTTTGTACCACGGTGAAATCGTTTTTACTCGTTTGTACCAACTAGTATATCGTTCGTACTACCGGGTAATCGTTTGTACCAACTAGTATATCGTTCGTACTACCGAGTAATCGTTTGTACCAACTAGTATATCGTTCGTACAACCGAGTAATCGTTTGTACCAAATAGTATATCGTTCGTACTACCGAGTAATCGTTCGTACCAACTAGTATATTGTTCGTACTACCGAGTAATCGTTTGTACCAACTAGTATATCGTTTGTACCCGTTTGTACCACCGTAAAATCGTTTTTACTCGACTGTACCGACCAGTACATCGTTCGTACCACCGAGTAATCGTTTGTACCAACTAGTATATCGTTTGTACTACCAAGTAATCGTTTGTACCAACTAGTATATCGTTTGTACTACCGAGTAATCATTTGTACCAACTAGTATATCGTTCGTGCTACCGAGTAATCGTTTGTACCAACTAGTATATCGTTTGTACCCGTTTGTACCATCGTGAAATCGTTTTTACTCGTTTGTACCAACTAGTATATCGTTCGTACTACCGAGTAATCGTTCGTACCAACTAGTATATCGTTCGTACTACCGAGTAATCGTTTGTACCAACTAGTATATCGTTCGAACTACCGAGTGATCGTTTGTACCAACTAGTATATCGTTCGTACTACCGAGTTATCGTTTGTACCAACTAGTATATCGTTCGTACCACCGAGTAATCGTTTGTACCAACTAGTATATCGTTCGTACTACCGAGTAATCGTTCGTACCGACTAGTATACCGTTCGTACTACCAAGTAATCGTTTGTACCAACTAGTATATCGTTTGTACCCGTTTGTACCACCGTGGATTCGTTTTTACTCGTTTGTACCGACCAGTACATCGTTCGTACCACCGAGTAATCGTTTGTACCGACTAGTATATCGTTTGTACCCGTTTGTACCACCGTGAAATCGTTTTTACTCGTTTGTACCGACCAGTACATCGTTCGGACCACCGAGTAATCGTTTGTACAAACTAGTATATCGTTCGTACCACCGAGTAATCGTTTGTACCAACTAGTATATCGTTCGTACCACTGAGTAATCGTTTGTACCAACTAGTATATCGTTCGTACTACCGAGTAATCGTTTGTACGAACTAGTATATCGTTCGTACTACCGAGTAATCGTTTGTACCAACTAGTATATCGTTCGTACTACCGAGTAATCGTTTGGACTAACTAGTATATCGTTCGTACTATCGAGTAATCGTTTGTACCAACTAGTATATCGTTCGTACTACCGAGTAATCGTTTGTACCAACTAGTATATCGTTCGTACTACCGAGTAATCGTTTGTACCAACTAGTATATCGTTCGTACTACCGAGTAATCGTTTGTACCAACTAGTATATCGTTCGTACCACTGAGTAATCGTTTGTACCAACTAGTATATCGTTCGTACTACCGAGTAATCGTTTGTACCAACTAGTATATCGTTCGTACTACCGAGTAATCGTTTGTACCAACTAGTATATCGTTCGTACTACCGAGTAATCGTTTGGACTAACTAGTATATCGTTCGTACTATCGAGTAATCGTTTGTACTAACTAGTATATCGTTCGTACCGCCGAGTGATTGTTTGTACCAACTAGTATACCGTTCGTACTACCGAGTAATCGTTCGTACCAACTAGTATACCGTTCGTAATATGAAGTAATCGTTTGTACCAACTAGTATATCGTTTGTACCTGTTCGTACGACCGTGAAATCGTTTTTAGTCGTTTGTACCAACTAGTATATCGTTCGTACCACCGAGTAATCGTTTGTACCAACTAGTATATCGTTCGTACTATCGAGTAATCGTTTGTACCAACTAGTATATCGTTCGTACTACCGAGTAATCGTTTGTACCAACTAGTATATCATTCGTACTACCGAGTAATCGTTTGTACCAACTAGTATATCGTTCGTACCACTGAGTAATCGTTTGTACCAACTAGTATATCGTTCGTACTACCGAGTAATCGTTTGTACCAACTAGTTTATCGTTCGTACTACCGAGTAATCGTTTGTACCAACTAGTATATCGTTTGTACTACCGAGTAATCGTTTGTACTAACTAGTATATCGTTCGTACTATCGAGTAATCGTTTGTACCAACTAGTATATCGTTCGTACTACCGAGTAATCGTTTGTACCAACTAGTATATCGTTCGTACTACCGAGTAATCGTTCGTACAAACTAGTATACCGTTCGTAATATGGAGTAATCGTTTGTACCAACTAGTATATCGTTTGTACCTGTTCGTACCACCGTGAAATCGTTTTTAGTCGTTTGTACCGACTAGTATATCGTTCGTACCACCGAGTAATCGTTTGTACCAACTAGTATATCGTTCGTACTATCGAGTAATCGTTTGTACCAACTAGTATATCGTTCGTACTACCGAGTAATCGTTTGTACCAACTAATATATCGTTCGTACTACCGAGTAATCGTTTGTACCAACTAGTATATCGTTTGTACCCGTTCGTAACACCGTGAAATCGTTTTTAGTCGTTTGTACTAACTAGTATATCGTTCGTACCACCGAGTGATTGTTTGTACCAACTAGTATACCGTTCGTACTACCGAGTAATCGTTCGTACCAACTAGTATACCGTTCGTACTACCGAGTAAACGTTTGTACCAACTAGTATATCGTTCGTACTACCGTGTAATCGTTTGTACCAACTAGTTTATCGTTCGTACTACCGAGTAATCGTTTGTACCAAGTATATCGTTTGTACCCGTTTGTACCACGGTAAAATCGTTTTTACTCGTTTGTACCAACTAGTATATCGTTCGTACTACCGAGTAATCGTTTGTACCAACTAGTATATCGTTCGTACTACCGAGTAATCGTTTGTACCAAGTAGTATATCGTTCGTACAACCGAGTAATCGTTTGTACCAAATAGTATATCGTTCGTACTACCGAGTAATCGTTCGTACCAACTAGTATATTGTTCGTACTACCGAGTAATCGTTTGTACCAACTAGTATATCGTTTGTACCCGTTTGTACTACCGTAAAATCGTTTTTACTCGTTTGTACCGACCAGTACATCGTTCGTACCACCGAGTAATCGTTTGTACCAACTAGTATATCGTTTGTACTACCAAGTAATCGTTTGTACCAACTAGTATATCGTTTGTACTACCGAGTAATCGTTTGTACCAACTAGTATATCGTTCGTGCTACCGAGTAATCGTTTGTACCAACTAGTATATCGTTTGTACCCGTTTGTACCATCGTGAAATCGTTTTTACTCGTTTGTACCAACTAGTATATCGTTCGTACTACCGAGTAATCGTTTGTACCAACTAGTATATCGTTCGTACTACCGAGTAATCGTTTGTACCAACTAGTATATCGTTCGTACTACCGAGTAATCGTTTGTACCAACTAGTATATCGTTCGTACTACCGAGTCATCGTTTGTACCAACTAGTATATCGTTCGTACCACCGAGTAATCGTTTGTACCAACTAGTATATCGTTCGTACTACCGAGTAATCGTTCGTACCAACTAGTATACCGTTCGTACTACCAAGTAATCGTTTGTACCAACTAGTATATCGTTTGTACCCGTTTGTACCACCGTGGATTCGTTTTTACTCGTTTGTACCGACCAGTACATCGTTCGTACCACCGAGTAATCGTTTGTACCGACTAGTATATCGTTTGTACCCGTTTGTACCACCGTGAAATCGTTTTTACTCGTTTGTACTGACCAGTACATCGTTCGGACCACCGAGTAATCGTTTGTACCAACTAGTATATCGTTCGTACCACCGAGTAATCGTTTGTACCAACTAGTATATCGTTCGTACCACTGAGTAATCGTTTGTACCAACTAGTATATCGTTCGTACTACCGAGTAATCGTTTGTACCAACTAGTATATCGTTCGTACTACCGAGTAATCGTTTGTACCAACTAGTATATCGTTCGTACTACCGAGTAATCGTTTGTACTAACTAGTATATCGTTCGTACTATCGAGTAATCGTTTGTACCAACTAGTATATCGTTCGTACTACCGAGTAATCGTTTGTACCAACTAGTATATCGTTCGTACTACCGAGTAATCGTTTGTACCAACTAGTATATCGTTTGTACCCGTTCGTAACACCGTGAAATCGTTTTTAGTCGTTTGTACTAACTAGTATATCGTTCATACCGCCGAGTGATTGTTTGTACCAACTAGTATACCGTTCGTACTACCGAGTAATCGTTCGTACCAACTAGTATACCGTTCGTAATATGGAGTAATCGTTTGTACCAAATAGTATATCGTTTGTACCCGTTTGTACCACCGTGAAATCGTTTTTACTCGTTTGTACCGACCAGTACATCGTTCGTACCACCAAGTAATCGTTTGTACCAACTAATATATCGTTCGTACTACCGAGTAATCGTTTGTACCAACTAGTATATCGTTCGTACTACCGAGTAATCGTTTGTACCAACTAGTATATCGTTCGTACCACTGAGTAATCGTTTGTACCAACTAGTATATCGTTCGTACTACCGAGTAATCGTTTGTACCAATTAGTATATCGTTCGTACTACCGAGTAATCGTTTGTACCAACTAGTATATCGTTCGTACTACCGAGTAATCGTTTGTACCAACTAGTATATCGTTCGTACTACCGAGTAATCGTTTGTACCAACTAGTATATCGTTCGTACCACTGAGTAATCGTTTGTACCAACTAGTATATCGTTCGTACTACCGAGTAATCGTTTGTACCAACTAGTATATCGTTCGTACTACCGAGTAATCGTTTGTACCAACTAGTATATCGTTTGTACTACCGAGTAATCGTTTGTACTAACTAGTATATCGTTCGTACTATCGAGTAATCGTTTGTACCGACTAGTATATCGTTCGTACTACCGAGTAATCGTTTGTACCAACTAGTATATCGTTCGTACTACCGAGTAATCGTTCGTACAAACTAGTATACCGTTCGTAATATGGAGTAATCGTTTGTACCAACTAGTATATCGTTTGTACCTGTTCGTACCACCGTGAAATCGTTTTTAGTCGTTTGTACTAACTAGTATATCGTTCGTACCACCGAGTGATTGTTTGTACCAACTAGTATACCGTTCGTACTACCGAGTAATCGTTCGTACCAACTAGTATACCGTTCGTACTACCGAGTAAACGTTTGTACCAACTAGTATATCGTTCGTACTACCGTGTAATCGTTTGTACCAACTAGTTTATCGTTCGTACTACCGAGTAATCGTTTGTACCAACTAGTATATCGTTTGTACCCGTTTGTACCACGGTGAAATCGTTTTTACTCGTTTGTACCAACTAGTATATCGTTCGTACTACCGGGTAATCGTTTGTACCAACTAGTATATCGTTCGTACTACCGAGTAATCGTTTGTACCAACTAGTATATCGTTCGTACAACCGAGTAATCGTTTGTACCAAATAGTATATCGTTCGTACTACCGAGTAATCGTTCGTACCAACTAGTATATTGTTCGTACTACCGAGTAATCGTTTGTACCAACTAGTATATCGTTTGTACCCGTTTGTACCACCGTAAAATCGTTTTTACTCGACTGTACCGACCAGTACATCGTTCGTACCACCGAGTAATCGTTTGTACCAACTAGTATATCGTTTGTACTACCAAGTAATCGTTTGTACCAACTAGTATATCGTTTGTACTACCGAGTAATCATTTGTACCAACTAGTATATCGTTCGTGCTACCGAGTAATCGTTTGTACCAACTAGTATATCGTTTGTACCCGTTTGTACCATCGTGAAATCGTTTTTACTCGTTTGTACCAACTAGTATATCGTTCGTACTACCGAGTAATCGTTCGTACCAACTAGTATATCGTTCGTACTACCGAGTAATCGTTTGTACCAACTAGTATATCGTTCGAACTACCGAGTGATCGTTTGTACCAACTAGTATATCGTTCGTACTACCGAGTTATCGTTTGTACCAACTAGTATATCGTTCGTACCACCGAGTAATCGTTTGTACCAACTAGTATATCGTTCGTACTACCGAGTAATCGTTCGTACCGACTAGTATACCGTTCGTACTACCAAGTAATCGTTTGTACCAACTAGTATATCGTTTGTACCCGTTTGTACCACCGTGGATTCGTTTTTACTCGTTTGTACCGACCAGTACATCGTTCGTACCACCGAGTAATCGTTTGTACCGACTAGTATATCGTTTGTACCCGTTTGTACCACCGTGAAATCGTTTTTACTCGTTTGTACCGACCAGTACATCGTTCGGACCACCGAGTAATCGTTTGTACAAACTAGTATATCGTTCGTACCACCGAGTAATCGTTTGTACCAACTAGTATATCGTTCGTACCACTGAGTAATCGTTTGTACCAACTAGTATATCGTTCGTACTACCGAGTAATCGTTTGTACGAACTAGTATATCGTTCGTACTACCGAGTAATCGTTTGTACCAACTAGTATATCGTTCGTACTACCGAGTAATCGTTTGGACTAACTAGTATATCGTTCGTACTATCGAGTAATCGTTTGTACCAACTAGTATATCGTTCGTACTACCGAGTAATCGTTTGTACCAACTAGTATATCGTTCGTACTACCGAGTAATCGTTTGTACCAACTAGTATATCGTTCGTACTACCGAGTAATCGTTTGTACCAACTAGTATATCGTTCGTACCACTGAGTAATCGTTTGTACCAACTAGTATATCGTTCGTACTACCGAGTAATCGTTTGTACCAACTAGTATATCGTTCGTACTACCGAGTAATCGTTTGTACCAACTAGTATATCGTTCGTACTACCGAGTAATCGTTTGGACTAACTAGTATATCGTTCGTACTATCGAGTAATCGTTTGTACTAACTAGTATATCGTTCGTACCGCCGAGTGATTGTTTGTACCAACTAGTATACCGTTCGTACTACCGAGTAATCGTTCGTACCAACTAGTATACCGTTCGTAATATGAAGTAATCGTTTGTACCAACTAGTATATCGTTTGTACCTGTTCGTACGACCGTGAAATCGTTTTTAGTCGTTTGTACCAACTAGTATATCGTTCGTACCACCGAGTAATCGTTTGTACCAACTAGTATATCGTTCGTACTATCGAGTAATCGTTTGTACCAACTAGTATATCGTTCGTACTACCGAGTAATCGTTTGTACCAACTAGTATATCATTCGTACTACCGAGTAATCGTTTGTACCAACTAGTATATCGTTCGTACCACTGAGTAATCGTTTGTACCAACTAGTATATCGTTCGTACTACCGAGTAATCGTTTGTACCAACTAGTTTATCGTTCGTACTACCGAGTAATCGTTTGTACCAACTAGTATATCGTTTGTACTACCGAGTAATCGTTTGTACTAACTAGTATATCGTTCGTACTATCGAGTAATCGTTTGTACCAACTAGTATATCGTTCGTACTACCGAGTAATCGTTTGTACCAACTAGTATATCGTTCGTACTACCGAGTAATCGTTCGTACAAACTAGTATACCGTTCGTAATATGGAGTAATCGTTTGTACCAACTAGTATATCGTTTGTACCTGTTCGTACCACCGTGAAATCGTTTTTAGTCGTTTGTACCGACTAGTATATCGTTCGTACCACCGAGTAATCGTTTGTACCAACTAGTATATCGTTCGTACTATCGAGTAATCGTTTGTACCAACTAGTATATCGTTCGTACTACCGAGTAATCGTTTGTACCAACTAATATATCGTTCGTACTACCGAGTAATCGTTTGTACCAACTAGTATATCGTTTGTACCCGTTCGTAACACCGTGAAATCGTTTTTAGTCGTTTGTACTAACTAGTATATCGTTCGTACCACCGAGTGATTGTTTGTACCAACTAGTATACCGTTCGTACTACCGAGTAATCGTTCGTACCAACTAGTATACCGTTCGTACTACCGAGTAAACGTTTGTACCAACTAGTATATCGTTCGTACTACCGTGTAATCGTTTGTACCAACTAGTTTATCGTTCGTACTACCGAGTAATCGTTTGTACCAAGTATATCGTTTGTACCCGTTTGTACCACGGTAAAATCGTTTTTACTCGTTTGTACCAACTAGTATATCGTTCGTACTACCGAGTAATCGTTTGTACCAACTAGTATATCGTTCGTACTACCGAGTAATCGTTTGTACCAAGTAGTATATCGTTCGTACAACCGAGTAATCGTTTGTACCAAATAGTATATCGTTCGTACTACCGAGTAATCGTTCGTACCAACTAGTATATTGTTCGTACTACCGAGTAATCGTTTGTACCAACTAGTATATCGTTTGTACCCGTTTGTACTACCGTAAAATCGTTTTTACTCGTTTGTACCGACCAGTACATCGTTCGTACCACCGAGTAATCGTTTGTACCAACTAGTATATCGTTTGTACTACCAAGTAATCGTTTGTACCAACTAGTATATCGTTTGTACTACCGAGTAATCGTTTGTACCAACTAGTATATCGTTCGTGCTACCGAGTAATCGTTTGTACCAACTAGTATATCGTTTGTACCCGTTTGTACCATCGTGAAATCGTTTTTACTCGTTTGTACCAACTAGTATATCGTTCGTACTACCGAGTAATCGTTTGTACCAACTAGTATATCGTTCGTACTACCGAGTAATCGTTTGTACCAACTAGTATATCGTTCGTACTACCGAGTAATCGTTTGTACCAACTAGTATATCGTTCGTACTACCGAGTTATCGTTTGTACCAACTAGTATATCGTTCGTACCACCGAGTAATCGTTTGTACCAACTAGTATATCGTTCGTACTACCGAGTAATCGTTCGTACCAACTAGTATACCGTTCGTACTACCAAGTAATCGTTTGTACCAACTAGTATATCGTTTGTACCCGTTTGTACCACCGTGGATTCGTTTTTACTCGTTTGTACCGACCAGTACATCGTTCGTACCACCGAGTAATCGTTTGTACCGACTAGTATATCGTTTGTACCCGTTTGTACCACCGTGAAATCGTTTTTACTCGTTTGTACTGACCAGTACATCGTTCGGACCACCGAGTAATCGTTTGTACCAACTAGTATATCGTTCGTACCACCGAGTAATCGTTTGTACCAACTAGTATATCGTTCGTACCACTGAGTAATCGTTTGTACCAACTAGTATATCGTTCGTACTACCGAGTAATCGTTTGTACCAACTAGTATATCGTTCGTACTACCGAGTAATCGTTTGTACCAACTAGTATATCGTTCGTACTACCGAGTAATCGTTTGTACTAACTAGTATATCGTTCGTACTATCGAGTAATCGTTTGTACCAACTAGTATATCGTTCGTACTACCGAGTAATCGTTTGTACCAACTAGTATATCGTTCGTACTACCGAGTAATCGTTTGTACCAACTAGTATATCGTTTGTACCCGTTCGTAACACCGTGAAATCGTTTTTAGTCGTTTGTACTAACTAGTATATCGTTCATACCGCCGAGTGATTGTTTGTACCAACTAGTATACCGTTCGTACTACCGAGTAATCGTTCGTACCAACTAGTATACCGTTCGTAATATGGAGTAATCGTTTGTACCAAATAGTATATCGTTTGTACCTGTTCGTACCACCGTGAAATCGTTTTTAGTCGTTTGTACCAACTAGTATATCGTTCGTTCCACCGAGTAATCGTTTGTACCAACTAGTATATCGTTCGTACTATCGAGTAATCGTTTGTACCAACTAGTATATCGTTCGTACTACCGAGTAATCGTTTGTACCAACTAGTATATCGTTCGTACTACCGAGTAATCGTTTGTACCAACTAGTATATCGTTTAAACCTGTTCGTAACACCGTGAAATCGTTTTTAGTCGTTTGTACTAACTAGTATATCGTTCGTACCACCGAGTGATTGTTTGTACCAACTAGTATAGCGTTCGTACTACCGAGTATTCGTTTGTACCAACTAGTATATCGTTTTTACCCGTTTGTACCACCGTGAAATCGTTTTCACTCGTTTGTACCAACTAGTATATCGTTCGTACCACCGAGTAATCGTTCGTACCAACTAGTATATGGTTCGTACTACCGAGTAATCGTTTGTACCAACTAGTATATCGTTTGTACTACCGATTAATCGTTTGTACCAACTAGTATATCGTTCGTACTAACGAGTAATCGTTTGTACCAACTAGTATATCGTTCGTACTACCAAGTAATCGTTTGTTCCAACTAGTATATCATTTGTACCCGTTATTACCACCGTGAAATCGTTTTTACTCGTTTGTACCAACTAGTATATCGTTCGTACTACCGAGTAATCGTTTGTACCAACTAGTATATCGTTCGTACTAGCGAGTAATCGTTTGTACCAACTAGTATATCGTTCGTACCACCGAGTAATCGTTTGTACCAACTACTATATCGTTCGTACTACCGAGTAATCGTTTGTAGCAACTAGTACATCGTTCGTACTACCGATCAATCGTGTGTTCCAACTAGTATATCGTTCGTACTACCGAGAAATCGTTTGTACCAACTAGTATATCGTTCGTACCACTGAGTAATCGTTTGTACCAACTAGTATATCGTTCGTACTACCGAGTAATCGTTTGTACCAACTAGTATATCGTTCGTACTACCGAGTAATCGTTTGTACCAACTAGTATATCGTTCGTACTACCGAGTAATCGTTTGTACCAACTAGTATATCGTTTGTACCCGTTTGTACCACCGTGAAATCGTTTTTACTCGTTTGTACCAACTAGTATATCGTTTGTACCCGTTTGTACCACCGTGAAATCGTTTTTACTCGTTTGTACCGACCAGTACATCGTTCGTACCACCGAGTAATCGTTTGTACCAACTAGTATATCGTTCGTACTACCGAGTAATCGTTTGTACCAACTACTATATCGTTTGTACTACCGAGTAATCGTTTGTACCAACTAGTTCATCGTTCGTACTACCGATTAATCGTTTGTTCCAACTAGTATATCGTTTGTACTACCGAGTAATCGTTTGTACCAACTAGTACATCGTTCGTACTACCGAGTAATCGTTTGTACCAACTAGTATATCGTTCGTACCACCGAGTAATCGTTTGTACCAACTAGTATCTCGTTCGTACTATCGAGTAATCGTTTGTACCAACTAGTATATCGTTCGTACTACCGAGTAATCGTTTGTACCAACTAGTATATCGTTCGTACTACCGGGTATCCGTTTGTACCAACTAGTATATCGTTCGTACTACCGAGTAATCGTTTGTACCAACTAGTATATCATTCGTACTACCGAGTAATCGTTTGTACCAACTAGTATAACGTTTGTACCCGTTCGTAACACCGTGAAATCGTTTTTAGTCGTTTGTACTAACTAGTATATCGTTTGTACCTGTTCGTACCACCGTGAAATCGTTTTTAGTCGTTTGTACCAACTAGTATATCGTTCGTACTACCGAGTAATCGTTTGTACCAACTAGTATATCGTTTGTACCCGTTCGTAACACCGTGAAATCGTTTTTAGTCGTTTGTACTAACTAGTATATCGTTCGTACCACCGAGTGATTGTTTGTACCAACTAGTATACCGTTCGTACTACCGAGTAATCGTTCGTACCAACTAGTATACCGTTCGTAATATGGAGTAATCGTTTGTACCAACTAGTATATCGTTTGTACCTGTTCGTACCACCGTGAAATCGTTTTTAGTCGTTTGTACCAACTAGTATATCGTTCGTACCACCGAGTAATCGTTTGTACCAACTAGTATAGCGTTCGTACTACCGAGTAATCGTTTGTACCAACTAGTATATCGTTTTTACCCGTTTGTACCACCGTGAAATCGTTTTCACTCGTTTGTACCGACCAGTACATCGTTCGTACCACCGAGTAATCGTTCGTACCAACTAGTATATGGTCCGTACTACCGAGTAATCGTTTGTACCAAGTAGTATATCGTTTGTACTACCGAGTAATCGTTTGTACCAACTAGTATATCATTTGTACCCGTTTGTACCACCGTGAAATCGTTTTTACTCGTTTGTACCAACTAGTATATCGTTCGTCCTACCGAGTAATCGTTTGTACCAACTAGTATATCGTTTGTACCACCGAGTAATCGTTTGTACCAACTAGTATATCGTTCGTACTACCAAGTAATCGTTTGTACCAACTAGTATATCGTTTGTACCCGTTTGTACCATCGTGAAATCGTTTTTACTCGTTTGTACCAACTAGTATATCGTTCGTACTATCGAGTAATCGTTTGTACCAACTAGTATATCGTTCGTACTACCGAGTAATCGTTTGTACCAACTAGTATATCGTTCGTACCACCGAGTAGTCGTTTGTACCAACTAGTATATCGTTTGTACCCGTTTGTACCACCGTGAAATCGTTTTTACTCGTTTGTACCGACCAGTACATCGTTCGTACCACCAAGTAATCGTTTGTACCAACTAATATATCGTTCGTACTACCGAGTAATCGTTTGTACCAACTAGTATATCGTTCGTACTACCGAGTAATCGTTTGTACCAACTAGTATATCGTTCGTACCACTGAGTAATCGTTTGTACCAACTAGTATATCGTTCGTACTACCGAGTAATCGTTTGTACCAATTAGTATATCGTTCGTACTACCGAGTAATCGTTTGTACCAACTAGTATATCGTTCGTACTACCGAGTAATCGTTTGTACCAACTAGTATATCGTTCGTACTACCGAGTAATCGTTTGTACCAACTAGTATATCGTTCGTACCACTGAGTAATCGTTTGTACCAACTAGTATATCGTTCGTACTACCGAGTAATCGTTTGTACCAACTAGTATATCGTTCGTACCACTGAGTAATCGTTTGTACCAACTAGTATATCATTCGTACTACCGAGTAATCGTTTGTACCAACTAGTATATCGTTCGTACCACTGAGTAATCGTTTGTACCAACTAGTATATCGTTCGTACTACCGAGTAATCGTTTGTACCAACTAGTATATCGTTCGTACTACCGAGTAATCGTTTGTACCAACTAGTATATCGTTTGTACTACCGAGTAATCGTTTGTACTAACTAGTATATCGTTCGTACTATCGAGTAATCGTTTGTACCGACTAGTATATCGTTCGTACTACCGAGTAATCGTTTGTACCAACTAGTATATCGTTCGTACTACCGAGTAATCGTTCGTACAATCTAGTATACCGTTCGTAATATGGAGTAATCGTTTGTACCAACTAGTATATCGTTTGTACCTGTTCGTACCACCGTGAAATCGTTTTTAGTCGTTTGTACCGACTAGTATATCGTTCGTACCACCGAGTAATCGTTTGTACCAACTAGTATAACGTTCGTACTATCGAGTAATCGTTTGTACCAACTAGTATATCGTTCGTACTACCGAGTAATCGTTTGTACCAACTAATATATCGTTCGTACTACCGAGTAATCGTTTGTACCAACTAGTATATCGTTTGTACCCGTTCGTAACACCGTAAAATCGTTTTTAGTCGTTTGTACTAACTAGTATATCGTTCGTACCACCGAGTGATTGTTTGTACCAACTAGTATACCGTTCGTACTACCGAGTAATCGTTCGTACCAACTAGTATACCGTTCGTACTACCGAGTAAACGTTTGTACCAACTAGTATATCGTTCGTACTACCGTGTAATCGTTTGTACCAACTAGTTTATCGTTCGTACTACCGAGTAATCGTTTGTACCAACTAGTATATCGTTTGTACCCGTTTGTACCACGGTGAAATCGTTTTTACTCGTTTGTACCAACTAGTATATCGTTCGTACTACCGGGTAATCGTTTGTACCAACTAGTATATCGTTCGTACTACCGAGTAATCGTTTGTACCAACTAGTATATCGTTCGTACAACCGAGTAATCGTTTGTACCAAATAGTATATCGTTCGTACTACCGAGTAATCGTTCGTACCAACTAGTATATTGTTCGTACTACCGTGTAATCGTTTGTACCAACTAATATATCGTTTGTACCCGTTTGTACCACCGTAAAATCGTTTTTACTCGACTGTACCGACCAGTACATCGTTCGTACCACCGAGTAATCGTTTGTACCAACTAGTATATCGTTTGTACTACCAAGTAATCGTTTGTACCAACTAGTATATCGTTTGTACTACCGAGTAATCATTTGTACCAACTAGTATATCGTTCGTGCTACCGAGTAATCGTTTGTACCAACTAGTATATCGTTTGTACCCGTTTGTACCATCGTGAAATCGTTTTTACTCGTTTGTACCAACTAGTATATCGTTCGTACTACCGAGTAATCGTTCGTACCAACTAGTATATCGTTCGTACTACCGAGTAATCGTTTGTACCAACTAGTATATCGTTCGAACTACCGAGTGATCGTTTGTACCAACTAGTATATCGTTCGTACTACCGAGTTATCGTTTGTACCAACTAGTATATCGTTCGTACCACCGAGTAATCGTTTGTACCAACTAGTATATCGTTCGTACTACCGAGTAATCGTTCGTACCGACTAGTATACCGTTCGTACTACCAAGTAATCGTTTGTACCAACTAGTATATCGTTTGTACCCGTTTGTACCACCGTGGATTCGTTTTTACTCGTTTGTACCGACCAGTACATCGTTCGTACCACCGAGTAATCGTTTGTACCGACTAGTATATCGTTTGTACCCGTTTGTACCACCGTGAAATCGTTTTTACTCGTTTGTACCGACCAGTACATCGTTCGGACCACCGAGTAATCGTTTGTACAAACTAGTATATCGTTCGTACCACCGAGTAATCGTTTGTACCAACTAGTATATCGTTCGTACCACTGAGTAATCGTTTGTACCAACTAGTATATCGTTCGTACTACCGAGTAATCGTTTGTACGAACTAGTATATCGTTCGTACTACCGAGTAATCGTTTGTACCAACTAGTATATCGTTCGTACTACCGAGTAATCGTTTGGACTAACTAGTATATCGTTCGTACTATCGAGTAATCGTTTGTACCAACTAGTATATCGTTCGTACTACCGAGTAATCGTTTGTACCAACTAGTATATCGTTCGTACTACCGAGTAATCGTTTGTACCAACTAGTATATCGTTCGTACTACCGAGTAATCGTTTGTACCAACTAGTATATCGTTCGTACCACTGAGTAATCGTTTGTACCAACTAGTATATCGTTCGTACTACCGAGTAATCGTTTGTACCAACTAGTATATCGTTCGTACTACCGAGTAATCGTTTGTACCAACTAGTATATCGTTCGTACTACCGAGTAATCGTTTGGACTAACTAGTATATCGTTCGTACTATCGAGTAATCGTTTGTACTAACTAGTATATCGTTCGTACCGCCGAGTGATTGTTTGTACCAACTAGTATACCGTTCGTACTACCGAGTAATCATTCGTACCAACTAGTATACCGTTCGTAATATGAAGTAATCGTTTGTACCAACTAGTATATCGTTTGTACCTGTTCGTACGACCGTGAAATCGTTTTTAGTCGTTTGTACCAACTAGTATATCGTTCGTACCACCGAGTAATCGTTTGTACCAACTAGTATATCGTTCGTACTATCGAGTAATCGTTTGTACTAACTAGTATATCGTTCGTACTACCGAGTAATCGTTTGTACCAACTAGTATATCATTCGTACTACCGAGTAATCGTTTGTACCAACTAGTATATCGTTCGTACCACTGAGTAATCGTTTGTACCAACTAGTATATCGTTCGTACTACCGAGTAATCGTTTGTACCAACTAGTTTATCGTTCGTACTACCGAGTAATCGTTTGTACCAACTAGTATATCGTTTGTACTACCGAGTAATCGTTTGTACTAACTAGTATATCGTTCGTACTATCGAGTAATCGTTTGTACCAACTAGTATATCGTTCGTACTACCGAGTAATCGTTTGTACCAACTAGTATATCGTTCGTACTACCGAGTAATCGTTCGTACAAACTAGTATACCGTTCGTAATATGGAGTAATCGTTTGTACCAACTAGTATATCGTTTGTACCTGTTCGTACCACCGTGAAATCGTTTTTAGTCGTTTGTACCGACTAGTATATCGTTCGTACCACCGAGTAATCGTTTGTACCAACTAGTATATCGTTCGTACTATCGAGTAATCGTTTGTACCAACTAGTATATCGTTCGTACTACCGAGTAATCGTTTGTACCAACTAATATATCGTTCGTACTACCGAGTAATCGTTTGTACCAACTAGTATATCGTTTGTACCCGTTCGTAACACCGTGAAATCGTTTTTAGTCGTTTGTACTAACTAGTATATCGTTCGTACCACCGAGTGATTGTTTGAACAAACTAGTATACCGTTCGTACTACCGAGTAATCGTTCGTACCGACTAGTATACCGTTCGTACTACCGAGTAAACGTTTGTACCAACTAGTATATCGTTCGTACTACCGTGTAATCGTTTGTACCAACTAGTTTATCGTTCGTACTACCGAGTAATCGTTTGTACCAAGTATATCGTTTGTACCCGTTTGTACCACGGTAAAATCGTTTTTACTCGTTTGTACCAACTAGTATATCGTTCGTACTACCGAGTAATCGTTTGTACCAACTAGTATATCGTTCGTACTACCGAGTAATCGTTTGTACCAAGTAGTATATCGTTCGTACAACCGAGTAATCGTTTGTACCAAATAGTATATCGTTCGTACTACCGAGTAATCGTTCGTACCAACTAGTATATTATTCGTACTACCGAGTAATCGTTTGTACCAACTAGTATATCGTTTGTACCCGTTTGTACTACCGTAAAATCGTTTTTACTCGTTTGTACCGACCAGTACATCGTTCGTACCACCGAGTAATCGTTTGTACCAACTAGTATATCGTTTGTACTACCAAGTAATCGTTTGTACCAACTAGTATATCGTTTGTACTACCGAGTAATCGTTTGTACCAACAAGTATATCGTTCGTGCTACCGAGTAATCGTTTGTACCAACTAGTATATCGTTTGTACCCGTTTGTACCATCGTGAAATCGTTTTTACTCGTTTGTACCAACTAGTATATCGTTCGTACTACCGAGTAATCGTTTGTACCAACTAGTATATCGTTCGTACTACCGAGTAATCGTTTGTACCAACTAGTATATCGTTCGTACTACCGAGTAATCGTTTGTACCAACTAGTATATCGTTCGTACTACCGAGTTATCGTTTGTACCAACTAGTATATCGTTCGTACCACCGAGTAATCGTTTGTACCAACTAGTATATCGTTCGTACTACCGAGTAATCGTTCGTACCAACTAGTATACCGTTCGTACTACCAAGTAATCGTTTGTACCAACTAGTATATCGTTTGTACCCGTTTGTACCACCGTGGATTCGTTTTTACTCGTTTGTACCGACCAGTACATCGTTCGTACCACCGAGTAATCGTTTGTACCGACTAGTATATCGTTTGTACCCGTTTGTACCACCGTGAAATCGTTTTTACTCGTTTGTACTGACCAGTACATCGTTCGGACCACCGAGTAATCGTTTGTACCAACTAGTATATCGTTCGTACCACCGAGTAATCGTTTGTACCAACTAGTATATCGTTCGTACCACTGAGTAATCGTTTGTACCAACTAGTATATCGTTCGTACTACCGAGTAATCGTTTGTACCAACTAGTATATCGTTCGTACTACCGAGTAATCGTTTGTACCAACTAGTATATCGTTCGTACTACCGAGTAATCGTTTGTACTAACTAGTATATCGTTCGTACTATCGAGTAATCGTTTGTACCAACTAGTATATCGTTCGTACTACCGAGTAATCGTTTGTACCAACTAGTATATCGTTCGTACTACCGAGTAATCGTTTGTACCAACTAGTATATCGTTTGTACCCGTTCGTAACACCGTGAAATCGTTTTTAGTCGTTTGTACTAACTAGTATATCGTTCATACCGCCGAGTGATTGTTTGTACCAACTAGTATACCGTTCGTACTACCGAGTAATCGTTCGTACCAACTAGTATACCGTTCGTAATATGGAGTAATCGTTTGTACCAAATAGTATATCGTTTGTACCTGTTCGTACCACCGTGAAATCGTTTTTAGTCGTTTGTACCAACTAGTATATCGTTCGTTCCACCGAGTAATCGTTTGTACCAACTAGTATATCGTTCGTACTATCGAGTAATCGTTTGTACCAACTAGTATATCGTTCGTACTACCGAGTAATCGTTTGTACCAACTAGTATATCGTTCGTACTACCGAGTAATCGTTTGTACCAACTAGTATATCGTTTGAACCTGTTCGTAACACCGTGAAATCGTTTTTAGTCGTTTGTACTAACTAGTATATCGTTCGTACCACCGAGTGATTGTTTGTACCAACTAGTATAGCGTTCGTACTACCGAGTATTCGTTTGTACCAACTAGTATATCGTTTTTACCCGTTTGTACCACCGTGAAATCGTTTTCACTCGTTTGTACCAACTAGTATATCGTTCGTACCACCGAGTAATCGTTCGTACCAACTAGTATATGGTTCGTACTACCGAGTAATCGTTTGTACCAACTAGTATATCGTTTGTACTACCGATTAATCGTTTGTACCAACTAGTATATCGTTCGTACTACCGAGTAATCGTTTGTACCAACTAGTATATCGTTCGTACTACCAAGTAATCGTTTGTTCCAACTAGTATATCATTTGTACCCGTTATTACCACCGTGAAATCGTTTTTACTCGTTTGTACCAACTAGTATATCGTTCGTACTACCGAGTAATCGTTTGTACCAACTAGTATATCGTTCGTACTAGCGAGTAATCGTTTGTACCAACTAGTATATCGTTCGTACCACCGAGTAATCGTTTGTACCAACTACTATATCGTTCGTACTACCGAGTAATCGTTTGTAGCAACTAGTACATCGTTCGTACTACCGATCAATCGTGTGTTCCAACTAGTATATCGTTCGTACTACCGAGAAATCGTTTGTACCAACTAGTATATCGTTCGTACCACTGAGTAATCGTTTGTACCAACTAGTATATCGTTCGTACTACCGAGTAATCGTTTGTACCAACTAGTATATCGTTCGTACTACCGAGTAATCGTTTGTACCAACTAGTATATCGTTCGTACTACCGAGTAATCGTTTGTACCAACTAGTATATCGTTCGTACTACCGAGTAATCGTTTGTACCAACTAGTATATCGTTCGTACCACTGAGTAATCGTTTGTACCAACTAGTATATCGTTCGTACTACCGAGTAATCGTTTGTACCAACTAGTATATCGTTCGTACCACTGAGTAATCGTTTGTACCAACTAGTATATCGTTCGTACTACCGAGTAATCGTTTGTACCAACTAGTATATCGTTCGTACCACTGAGTAATCGTTTGTACCAACTAGTATATCGTTCGTACTACCGAGTAATCGTTTGTACCAACTAGTATATCGTTCGTACTACCGAGTAATCGTTTGTACCAACTAGTATATCGTTCGTACTACCGAGTAATCGTTTGTACTAACTAGTATATCGTTCGTACTATCGAGTAATCGTTTGTACCAACTAGTATATCGTTCGTACTACCGAGTAATCGTTTGTACCAACTAGTATATCGTTTGTACTACCGAGTAATCGTTTGTACCATCTAGTATATCGTTTGTACCCGTTCGTAACACCGTGAAATCGTTTTTAGTCGTTTGTACTAACTAGTATATCGTTCGTACCATCGAGTGATTGTTTGTACCAACTAGTATAGCGTTCGTTCTACCGAGTAATCGTTTGTACCAACTAGTATATCGTTTTTACCCGTTTGTACCACCGTGAAATCGTTTTCACTCGTTTGTACCAACTAGTATATCGTTCGTACCACCGAGTAATCGTTCGTACCAACTAGTATATGGTTCGTACTACCGAGTAATCGTTTGTACCAACTAGTATATCGTTTGTACTACCGATTAATCGTTTGTACCAACTAGTATATCGTTCGTACTACCGAGTAATCGTTTGTACCAACTAGTATATCGTTCGTACTACCAAGTAATCGTTTGTACCAACTAGTATATCATTTGTACCCGTTATTACCACCGTGAAATCGTTTTTACTCGTTTGTACCAACTAGTATATCGTTCGTACTACCGAGTAATCGGTTGTACCAACTAGTATATCGTTCGTACTACCGAGTAATCGTTTGTACCAACTAGTATATCGTTCGTACCACCGAGTAATCGTTTGTACCAACTACTATATCGTTCGTACTACCGAGTAATCGTTTGTAGCAACTAGTACATCGTTCGTACTACCGATCAATCGTTTGTACCAACTAGTATATCGTTCGTACTACCGAGAAATCGTTTGTACCAACTAGTATATCGTTCGTACCACCGAGTAATCGTTTGTACCAACTAGTATATCGTTCGTACTACCGAGTAATCGTTTGTACCAACTAGTATATCGTTCGTACTACCGAGTAGTCGTTTGTACCAACTAGTATATCGTTCGTACCACCGAGTAATCGTTTGTACCAACTAGTATATCGTTCGTACTATCGAGTAATCGTTTGTACCAACTAGTATATCGTTCGTACTACCGAGTAATCGTTTGTACCAACTAGTATATCGTTCGTACTACCGAGTAATCGTTTGTACCAACTAGTATATCGTTCGTACTACCGAGTAATCGTTTGTAGCAACTAGTATATCATTCGTACTACCGAGTAATCGTTTGTACCAACAAGTATATCGTTCGTACCACCGAGTAATCGTTTGTACCAACTAGTATATCGTTCGTACTACCGAGTAATCGTTCGTACTAACTAGTATACCGTTCGTACTACCAAGTAATCGTTTGTACCAACTAGTATATCGTTTGTACCCGTTTGTACCACCGTGAAATCGTTTTTACTCGTTTGTACCGACCAGTACATCGTTCGTACCACCGAGTAATCGTTTGTACCGACTAGTATATCGTTTGTACCCGTTTGTACCGCCGTGAAATCGTTTTTACTCGTTTGTACCGACCAGTACATCGTTCGTACCACCGAGTAATCGTTTGTACCAACTAGTATATCGTTCGTACCACCGAGTAATCGTTTGTACTAACTAGTATATCGTTCGTACTACTGAGTAATCGTTTGTACCAACTAGTATATCGTTTGTACCCGTTTGTACCACCGTGAAATCGTTTTTACTCGTTTGTACCAACTAGTATATCGTTTTTACCCGTTTGTACCACCGTGAAATCGTTTTTACTCGTTTGTACCGACCAGTACATCGTTCGTACCACCGAGTAATCGTTTGTACCAACTAGTATATCGTTCGTACTACCGAGTAATCGTTTGTACCAACTACTATATCGTTTGTACTACCGAGTAATCGTTTGTACCAACGAGTACATCGTTCGTACTACCGATTAATCGTTTGTTCCAACTAGTATATCGTTTGTACTACCGAGTAATCGTTTGTACCAACTAGTACATCGTTCGTACTACCGATTAATCGTTTGTACCAACTAGTATATCGTTCGTACTACCGAGTAATCGTTTGTACCAACTAGTATATCGTTCGTACCATCGATTAATCGTTTGTACCAACTAGTATATCGTTCGTACTACCGAGTAATCGTTTGTACCAACTAGTATATCGTTCGTACCACCGAGTAATCGTTTGTACCAACTAGTATCTCGTTCGTACTATCGAGTAATCGTTTGTACCAACTAGTATATCGTTCGTACTACCGAGTAATCGTTTGTACCAACTAGTATATCGTTCGTACTACCGGGTATCCGTTTGTACCAACTAGTATATCGTTCGTACTACCGAGTAATCGTTTGTACCAACTAGTATATCGTTCGTACTACCGAGTAATCGTTTGTACCAACTAGTATATCGTTTGTACCCGTTCGTAACACCGTGAAATCGTTTTTAGTCGTTTGTACTAACTAGTATATCGTTCGTACCACCGAGTGATTGTTTGTACCAACTAGTATATTGTTCGTACTACCGAGTAATCGTTCGTACAAACTAGTATACCGTTCGTAATATGGAGTAATCGTTTGTACCAACTAGTATATCGTTTGTACCTGTTCGTACCACCGTGAAATCGTTTTTAGTCGTTTGTACCAACTAGTATATCGTTCGTACCACCGAGTAATCGTTTGTACCAACTAGTATATCGTTCGTACTATCGAGTAATTGTTTGTACCAACTAGTATATCGTTCGTACTACCGAGTAATCGTTTGTACCAACTAGTATATCGTTCGTACTACCGAGTAATCGTTTGTACCAACTAGTATATCGTTTGTACCCGTTCGTAACACCGTGAAATCGTTTTTAGTCGTTTGTACTAACTAGTATATCGTTCGTACCACCGAGTAATCGTTCGTACCAACTAGTATACCGTTCGTAATATGGAGTAATCGTTTGTACCGACTAGTATATCGTTTGTACCTGTTCGTACCACCGTGAAATCGTTTTTAGTCGTTTGTACCAACTAGTATATCGTTCGTACCACCGAGTAATCGTTTGTACCAACTAGTATAGCGTTCGTACTACCGAGTGATCGTTTGTACCAACTAGTATATCGTTTTTACCCGTTTGTACCACCGTGAAATCGTTTTCACTCGTTTGTACCGACCAGTACATCGTTTGTACCACCGAGTAATCGTTCGTACCAACTAGTATATGGTCCGTACTACCGAGTAATCGTTTGTACCAAGTAGTATATCGTTTGTACTACCGAGTAATCGTTTGTACCAACTAGTATATCATTTGTACCCGTTTGTACCACCGTGAAATCGTTTTTACTCGTTTGTACCAACTAGTATATCGTTCGTACTACCGAGTAATCGTTTGTACCAACTAGTATATCGTTCGTACTACCGAGTAATCGTTTGTACCAACTAGTATATCGTTTGTAACACCGAGTAATCGTTTGTACCAACTAGTATATCGTTCGTACTACCAAGTAATCGTTTGTACCGACTAGTATATCGTTTGTCTCCGTTTGTACCACCGTGAAATCGTTTTTACTCGTTTGTACCGACCAGTACATCGTTCGTACCACCGAGTAATCGTTTGTACCAACTAGTATATCGTTTGTACCACCGAGTAATCGTTTGTACCAACTAGTATATCGTTCGTACTACCGAGTAATCGTTTGTACCAACTAGTATATCGTTTGTACCCGTTTGTACCACCGTGAAATCGTTTTTACTCGTTTGTACCAACTAGTATATCGTTTGTACCCGTTTGTACCACCGTGAAATCGTTTTTACTCGTTTGTACCGACCAGTACATCGTTCGTACCACCGAGTAATCGTTTGTACCAACTAGTATATCGTTCGTACTACCGAGTAATCGTTTGTACCAACTACTATATCGTTTGTACTACCGAGTCATCGTTTGTACCAACTAGTACATCGTTCGTAGTACCGATTAATCGTTTGTTCCAACTAGTATATCGTTTGTACTACCGAGTAATCGTTTGTACCAACTAGTACATCGTTCGTACTACCGATTATTCGTTTGTACCAACTAGTATATCGTTCGTACCACCGATTTATCGTTTGTACCAACTAGTATATCGTTCGTACTACCGAGTAATCGTTTGTACCAACTAGTATATCGTGTGTACTACCGAGTAATCGTTTGTACCAACTAGTATATCGTTCGTACTACTGAGTTATCGTTTGTACCAACTAGTATATCGTTCGTACTACCGAGTAATCGTTTGTACCAACTAGTATATCGTTCGTACTACCGAGTAATCGTTTGTACCAACTAGTATATTGTTTGTACCTGTTCGTAACACCGTGAAATCGTTTTTAGTCGTTTGTACTAACTAGTATATCGTTCGTACCACCGAGTGATTGTTTGTACCAACTAGTATACCGTTCGTACTACCGAGTAATCGTTCGTACCAACTAGTATAACGTTCGTAATATGGAGTAATCGTTTGTACCAACTAGTATATCGTTTGTACCTGTTCGTATTACCGTGAAATCGTTTTTAGTCGTTTGTACCAACTAGTATATCGTTCGTACCACCGAGTAATCGTTTGTAGTAACTAGTATAGCGTTCGTACTACCGAGTAATCGTTTGTACCAACTAGTATATCGTTTTTACCCGTTTGTACCACCGTGAAATCGTTTTCACTCGTTTGTACTGACCAGTACATCGTTCGTACCACCGAGTAATCGTGTGTACCAACTAGTATATGGTTCGTACTACCGAGTAATCGTTTGTACCAACTAGTATATCGTTTGTACTACCGAGTAATCGTTTGTACCAACTAGTATATCGTTCGTACTACCGATTAATCGTTTGTACCAACTAGTATATCGTTCGTACTACCGAGTAATCGTTTGTACCAACTAGTATATCGTTTGTTCCCGTTTGTACCACCGTGAAATCGTTTTTACTCATTTGTACCGACCAGTACATCGTTCGTACCACCGAGTAATCGTTTGTACCAACTAGTATATCGTTCGTACTACCGAGTAATCGTTTGTACCAACTACTATATCGTTTGTACTACCGAGTCATCGTTTGTACCAACTAGTACATCGTTCGTAGTACCGATTAATCGTTTGTTCCAACTAGTATATCGTTTGTACTACCGAGTAATCGTTTGTACCAACTAGTACATCGTTCGTACTACCGATTAATCGTTTGTACCAACTAGTATATCGTTCGTACTGCCGAGTAATCGTTTGTACCAACTAGTATATCGTTCGTACCACCGATTAATCGTTAGTACCAACTAGTATATCGTTCGTACTACCGAGTAATCGTTTGTACCAACTAGTATATCGTTCGTACTACCGAGTAATCGTTTGTACCAACTAGTATATCGTTCGTACTACCGAGTAATCGTTTGTACCAACTAGTATATCGTTCGTACTACCGAGTAATCGTTTGTACCAACTAGTATATCGTTCGTACTACCGAGTAATCGTTTGTACCAACTAGTATATTGTTTGTACCCGTTCGTAACACCGTGAAATCGTTTTTAGTCGTTTGTACTAACTAGTATATCGTTTGTACCACCGAGTGATTGTTTGTACCAACTAGTATACCGTTCGTACTACCGAGTAATCGTTCGTACCAACTAGTATACCGTTCGTAATATGGAGTAATCGTTTGTACCAACTAGTATATCGTTTGTACCTGTTCGTACCACCGTGAAATCGTTTTTAGTCGTTTGTACCAACTAGTATATCGTTCGTACCACCGAGTAATCGTTTGTAGTAACTAGTATAGCGTTCGTACTACCGAGTAATCGTTTGTACCAACTAGTATATCGTTTTTACCCGTTTGTACCACCGTGAAATCGTTTTCACTCGTTTGTACTGACCAGTACATCGTTCGTACCACCGAGTAATCGTATGTACCAACTAGTATATGGTTCGTACTACCGAGTAATCGTTTGTACCAACTAGTATATCGTTTGTACTACCGAGTAATCGTTTGTACCAACTAGTATATCGTTCGTACTACCGATTAATCGTTTGTACCAACTAGTATATCGTTCGTACTACCGAGTAATCGTTTGTACCAACTAGTATATCGTTTGTTCCCGTTTGTACCACCGTGAAATCGTTTTTACTCATTTGTACCGACCAGTACATCGTTCGTACCACCGAGTAATCGTTTGTACCAACTAGTATATCGTTCGTACTACCGAGTAATCGTTTGTATCAACTACTATATCGTTCGTACTACCGAGTAATCGTTTGTACCAACTAGTACATCGTTCGTACTACCGATTAATCGTTTGTACCAACTAGTATATCGTTCGTACTACCGAGTAATCGTTTGTACCAACTAGTATATCGTTCGTACCACCGAGTAATCGTTTGTACCAACTAGTATATCGTTCGTACTACCGAGTAATCGTTTGTACCAACTAGTATATCGTTCGTACTACCGAGTAATCGTTTGTACCAACTAGTATATCGTTCGCACTACCGAGTAATCGTTCGTACCAACTAGTATACCGTTCGTACTACCGAGTAATCGTTAGTACCAACTAGTATATCGTTTGTACCCGTTTGTACCACCGTGAAATCGTTTTTACTCGTTTGTACCGACCAGTCCATCGCTCGTACCACCGAGTAATCGTTTGTACCAACTAGTATATCGTTCGTACTACCGAGTAATCGTTTGTATCAACTACTATATCGTTCGTACTACCGAGTAATCGTTTGTACCAACTAGTACATCGTTCGTACTACCGATTAATCGTTTGTACCAACTAGTATATCGTTCGTACTACCGAGTAATCGTTTGTACCAACTAGTATATCGTTCGTACCACCGAGTAATCGTTTGTACCAACTAGTATATCGTTCGTACTACCGAGTAATCGTTTGTACCAACTAGTATATCGTTCGTACTACCGAGTAATCGTTTGTACCAACTAGTATATCGTTCGCACTACCGAGTAATCGTTCGTACCAACTAGTATACCGTTCGTACTACCGAGTAATCGTTAGTACCAACTAGTATATCGTTTGTACCCGTTTGTACCACCGTGAAATCGTTTTTACTCGTTTGTACCGACCAGTCCATCGCTCGTACCACCGAGTAATCGTTTGTACCAACCAGTATATCGTTCGTACTACCGAGTAATCGTTTGTACCAACTAGTATATCGTTCGTACTACCGAGTAATCGTTTGTACCAACTAGTATATCGTTCGTACTACCGTGTAATCGTTTGTACCAACTAGTATATCGTTTGTACCTGTTTGTACCAATCAGTATATCGTTCGTACCCAGTTCGAGTACATCGTTCTTGCTGAAAAACTCGGGGTCGATTAGTACATCGAGTACATCGAGTACATCGCTCTTGCTGAAAAACTCGCGTTCGGAACGATCGAGTATTCCCGTTGGTACAAATTAAAGTTCCACCGGAATTCATAATTCGATCATTTTTTTAAGTATTCGAAATGTGCACTACCCTATTGTGCACTTCCCTATTGTCAGTACCCGTTCGTACCGCTAGGATATCCATTTGTACCTCGAGGGGTACACAGATATACAGTGTATTCAAAATCACCAGCAATCGTATTTTTGAAAATTTTCAAGATAATCAAAATTTGATTATCCTGAAATCCTCAGTTATATAAATGGTAAACAAATTACTTGGTATAAACGGGTACGAGTAATTATCAATGTATTCAATTCTCTTCGTCCTTTTGTGTATTCATGTTTAAAATTCAGCCCCATACCTTAAAATTGAAATCATCTCTATACGTTCGTAGCGTCAAGTAATTAGATGAGATATCTACTACATTAGTTCACCTGATGGAATCAAGTTTAAGCCCCTACACCAGTCGTCAAGGTTGTAGTAATTGCAGAGGTTTTTTTCTTTTTTTTTTCTTTTTTTTTGTTTTTTTTTGTTTTTTTTTGTTTTTTTGTAATTTAAAAAAAAATTTTCATATTTTTTATATTTTTTTTCTTCCCATTTTTTCGAATTTTTTTTTTTTTAATTTTTTTGAATTTTTTTTTTTCAAATCTAGTTTGTTATGGCATATTCTATGTTTTTTGTTGATTATTTTTGTTTTATTCGGTTTTTTTTTTTAAATATCGAATCCAGTTCACGCACTTGAAGAATTCTTACGAAAAAAGTACTTTATGATCATAATTTAAAAAAACAATGTAATTTCCCGTTTGTCTTTGTACCAAATAAAAATGTGTAAAACAGCAAAATCCAAACGATGAACTTGTCGAATTTCTAATGTGTTCGTGTGTTATATATGAATTTTTTTTCGTAATACCGATAGCTTTTGATGGTATTAAGTTAAAGCCCCTACACCAAACACTACGGATGTAGTAATTGCAGAGGTTTTTTTCTTTTTTTTTTTCGTTTGTTTTTCTTATTATTTATCATTTTTATTTGTTTCTTTCAGTTTTTTTCGATTTTTTTTGTTTTTCAAATTTTTTTGTATTTCTTTTTTTTTAATTCAGTTTGTTATGTAATATTCTTCATTTTTTGTTGATTATTTTTGTTTTATTCGGCTTTTTTTTTAAATGTCGAATCAACTTTATGTGCTTAAGGAATTCTCACCTAAAAAGTACTTTATGATCATAATATTAAAAAACAATGTCATTACCTGCTTACGTCTATATACCTAATTTAAATGTGTGCAATATCAAAACCAAAACGCTGAACCTGTTGAATTTTTAATGTCTTTGTGTGTTACATATCGATTTTTTTCATAATATCAAAATATCTTTAGCTTAATAAAGCAATTTTTAAATATATTCCGTATATTTTTTTATTTCACATTGCTTTTACATAATCTTTTGGGGTTTTTTTCCTTTTACTGCATCTTGATATACATCAATATAGCAATTTTTTTCTTTTCGTACATCATTCGCGACGTTGCCATCAACGGTTTATTGTCCCTGAGAAGATCATTATGTACTTCCTATCGGCCAGTGATGCGACGTACGTGAGCGACATAATGTCCGCACGATACTTGCGATTGAGCATTAAAGCTTTGAACCGATTCACCGATGTACTCGATCACCGATAATATTTTGTACGTGACATTTTGGATCTTGATCGTTTGTGGAATTTGGCCGAGTGTAAAAGTCCCCGTCCATTCTGGAAATCCGCGTTTTTCAGCAAGACGAGACGACTGTAGATCTTCAGTGTCAACAATCATGAGATTGCCAGTTTTTACCACAGGCATCACGTTGCTAGAGTTACATTTAATGCACAACTTTTTTGGCTCAATGCATTGATTTAAGATTCGTTCGAGGCGTGCCATACCGTGAACATAGAAAGGGTTAACATCTATCTGAACTAAAACCGAATGCTCGCAATGAACGTGCTTGCAGGATTTACATTCGTGATTTATTGTGTAGGATGCCTGATCCTCCAATAAATGGTTATTGATGAGGTTACTCACGTTCATCATGCAATTGAGCACCCCCCCCCCCCCCCCCCCCGTCGATTTTTGCAATCCTGCTCATTATCAGAGCCCTTTCCTTGTAAGTCTTTATGACACAACCTGAGGTACTCAATAACCGTACAAAATCGAAGAACATGTTTCGCGTTGAATCGACCTGGTCGTGAAATGCAGCCCAATCACGATACGCAACGAGAATCGACTGCGAAACAGCATCGATGGGGCATGTATTTCGGATTATAATATGTTTATTTTTTAATGTAACAGGCCCGAGAAGAAAGCCATTTTTTAATAATGGTACCATGTATGTTACGCTCTTGGGTCGTTTGTGCTTGTGCTCAATGTCAGGACACGGCTGTAAAAATTTTCCACGGGTCTTCGGCTCTTGGTTCTGATCTTTCCACGTTTCGATCTCATTGAGATATTTATTTGGAGAATCGTCATCGTTTTCTTTTGGCTTCTCGTCACTGCCATCTCCGATCTGCGACGGTGCCTTTGTTTTAACGGTCTGAGCCGATTTTTTCATAGGACGAAACTCTTCGAAACTGTCAGAAATCTCCAAAGTTTCATGAGGTATCGTCAGCATGGGTGGGATCTCCGCTGACGCGAACGTTGAATCGAGGGTTTCATTTACATTATCCGTTTCCAGTAATTCGTACGAATATGTCTTTTCACAGCGCATCATGTCATCGTAACTCTTTGTCCCAACTTCCTCGGTTTCATCCGACATTTTTTTCAAATTTTGCCGTTTATTTCGTGGCTCGTCCGATGGGATAGGATCTGGTGATCTTATTGTTTGGAAACGCTTTCTGTCAACTTTATCGTGATGCAACGCATCGCATGTGAATTATTAAAAATTTGTCGACGCGAATTGCGCGTTGTCCCTTAAACATTAATTGTTTGATCTCTCGAAAATATTCTTCGCTATACGAGGACGTGGCAACTGAGGATTTATCCCGCGGCATGACTGCAGTCCAGAGTGGAAAATGTTTCGCTATTCTAATGAAACTGCTCGCAAAGTCATTACAGTAATAAGGATTTGGTCTCTCTCCCTCACATAATAGAGTTTTGCACTCATGCACGAGATCCTGTATCAAATCTGAGCCCGTTGTGGAATCATCGAATACGTTTTCATTATTCTCGATATCGTCAGTTTCAAGTAAATCGTTCTCAACTTGATAACAATTAGCATCGTTCTTTATCGCGGAGAAGAGACGCTGTTGAGCTGAAAAGCAGTAATTCGAATCATCGCCGACGGACTCGGTCTCTGACAGAGCAACAGCCAAAACATCGCGAAATACGCCCTGAAAGCTGTTCAAGTCTGGACACTTCGTCAGAATTCCAATGCATCGAACAAAAAAATCTTTGATGCTGGAATGTTTTCCGTTAAAACATTTCCACCGACAAACCAATTTGATCATATGCGCAATGTCGATTCGTATCATACACAGCGGAGACTTGGTTGCATCGGGTGATCGAAGAGCTTGGACGCAACTGTCAATATAATAACTGAGCGAACTGTTATTGAAACCTAACGAAACCGCATTCAACAAAGCAAGAGAATAATCTGTTACCACTTCTGTAGGCCGCGGTACATCATAGCGTAGCCACTCCCGCAACCAATACGTCATTATATTCGCATCGTGTTTCTCCGAAACCATTTGGCATATCGGCAGAATTTTACCGTGGAACGGAACGACGGCTTGATACAGAAATATCGGGTGACTGGAACCATCTGGTTTTTTTATTCGATTGACCACTGATCCCGTTGCATCTATCGACATGGCACCAGATTTAGAATCTGGGCATTTAGTCCACTCTTTGTACAGATGAATTTGCTCTGCGCTCCAGTAAAAGACGTAAAATTTATCGAATGCTATTTCTTTGATGAAACCGGCAAATTCAGGCTTGTATTTCAATTTAAGTAACGATGCTAGAGGATCCGTTACGTTAAGGACACCTAACTGCTCGTCATTTTCAATTTGCTTTGCTTTTCTCAGAACGGCTTCCGAATACAAATCAGCAGGTTCGGTATCACCAAAAGCCATTGTTTCATTTGCCCGTTTTCTGCGCCAGGAATACGTACTTTCGGCTTGTAACTCTTTTACAACGGCCGATCGGTTTGTACCAGATAAAAACCTTTTTTTTTCATGCGCAATATCCCTGGTATCGAAAGTGGAAACGTTCATCGCCAATCCTGTATCGGAAAGTTCAATCGTTGGAATGTAAGCGTGTATAATATTTCCACACTCTTGACATTGTCCGCGAATTGTTAAAAAAATTTATCCTGGCTGATCGTTAATATTTGCGTATTTGAACGAGAAAGGGCATGGTAGTTTAAGGTGATACCACAAAAAGGAATATATCAAATCTATCCAGCCAGGTGTTAACGAAGGATCCTCGTTTTCGTCGTAGGATATCAAATCTGATTTTTTCTTCAGCCAGTCTTGTTTCGAAATGTGTATGGTCATACGCAGAGGGGGAAACGGAATCTGTTCCGATTCTTCAATCGACCAATTGGATTCACGGCTCTCGTCTGGATTCTTTTGTGGAGAATTGATCGCTCGGATATTCTGATGCGCTAAAAGTCTTTCATAGATCCCGTGACGTTTTTTTGATATGTACAGATAAATGTACTTTTTACTCATCTTTGGCAATTTATTCTGTGCACGTGTCCATACTTCTCCATTTAAGCGATTCAATTTGTATTCCTTACATTCTGGATCGAAGTAATACAAATTCAAATCTTTGACAGCATCAAATATTTGATCAACCGTATACGTAGGTGGGGCCGGCATTTTTCATAAACATAAATGTCGCATTGCACATGAGTAAAAACAAATCAAATCATATGCAGGTAAACGTTGGGTGATTCGTAATAGCGTTCGTCATAAACACCGCCAAGAACCTTTGCTACATAAAGTAAACCGTATACCACGCGTGGTGAGACATGAGGCATAAGCCATGAAGCTATGCGTGGTAGGAGCTTCTATCGTGCATGGTGGGAGTATCTACAGCAAGCGGTGGGGGCGACAGTCGCATGCGTGGTGGGAGCGTCTACAGCGCGTGGTGGGAGCGTCTACAGCGCGTGCTGAGAACCTCGGCCGCAAGTGGTTGAACTCTCTGTGTGTGTGTGTGTGTGTGTGTGTGTGTGTGTGTGTGTGTGTGTGTGTGTGCGTGCGTGCGTGCGTGCGTGCGTGCGTGCGTGCGTGCGTGCGTGCGTGCGTGCGTGCGTGCGTGCGTGCGTGCGTGCGTGCGTGCGTGCGTGCGTGCGTGCGTGCGTGCGTGCGTGCGTGCGTGCGTGCGTGCGTGCGTGCGTGCGTGCGTGCGTGCGTGCGTGCGTGCGTGCGTGCGTGCGTGCGTGCGTGCGTGCGTGCGTGCGTGCGTGCGTGCGTGCGTGCGTGCGTGCGTGCGTGCGTGCGTGCGTGCGTGCGTGTGTGTGTGTGTGTGCGCGCACGTGCGTGCATGCGTGCGTGTGTGTGTGTGTGTGCGCGCACGTGCGTGCATGCGTGCGTGCGTGCGTGTGTGAGTATGTGCAGCAGACATTTTATACACTCTGTAAAAATGTTATGAAATTTACAACACTTTTACTGAATCGACGTAATTGAAATTCACAAACATGGTATATGAAATGTAAATTCATACACACCGTATCGCTTAATTCATAGAGTGATATTAATTTTAATATACTATGTGGAGTTTAATACACACAAGTTTGAATACTAAAACCTGTATACTAATTTTTCGAACATTTTATGTAATGCTAAAATTTTTGTTAATGATAATCAGAACTATTTATGACGACTGCCGAGCAGGCAGCGTGCGAGATAGAGGTCCGCATCACAAGTTCTCGAGCGAACATTGCAATACAATAACGAGAGCCATTTATTTTTATAATTTCTTAATAACTATGTACATGAAGCGCATTTCGCTCTTTGCGAACTTCTTCCCAAAAATGTGATGAATTATCTGGATCCGTTTTCATTAAATTCTTATCATTTTTAACGTAATTATGAAGTATTTTATGATTTACGTACGATTTAGCTATGGTCGCCCATGTATAAGAGTACAACTTCAACAATTAATTACAGGAAAATTTTGCAGAGGAATGACTTGAAATTTTGCACAGAGTCATTATACCTATTCGCGAGTAATGTTAATAAATTTGAACGAATTATTAACAGTATGCGTTAAGTGATAGACTTCCTTAAAACTGCAAACTAAAACTGAAATCGAAATTTCATATATAATGAATTCTATACTACAAAATCTAATATACAGTCGATCCAATATGATGGATCGAAAATTCTGAAAATGCCATAAGATATCAAATTTTGATCGAGCTTTCTATTCAATGGCTTTTAGGTCACTAAACACGGATTTGAGATAGGGATTACAAAATTCCATACGGAAAATCTAACATGGCGGATCAGGAATTGTGAAAATTCAATAACTTGTAAGCTTTTTATACAATATTTAATTTAGAGATTTTTGGATTGTTGCTCATACTAATTCGAGGGTCTGGTGGTTCATTGGAAATTTGGTGTTATTTGGTGTTTTCAGTGGGAAATTTGGTGATTATAAGATATATTTTTTTCGTGATAAATTTGATTGTTTCAAAAATAATTTTAAAAAATTAAAATAATTTATAAATATTCCTTTTTTTAATAAACTTTTTTAGAAACCCAAGCGTACTCGTACTCAACACACCAATCCCCCTGAATATGTAGTTAGAGTGAACCTGACAAGTTATGGCATTTTTACAATTTTCGATCCACCATATTGGATTCACCACGTTCAATTTTATAATTTCTTCCGAAATCTACATGGGTAAACTAAATAGAGGGTAGAAGACGGTACCATCACCATCCCTTGAGTAGCTCGCAACATACAACTGATAAAGTGTTCTCTGGCGTGGCAAATACAATGATATGAATTACCAAAATTCATAAACAGGTGATAGTGTAGTGAGTAGCGTGTTAGGTAGATAGGTAGGATAGGCAGGTAGGTCGTAGGTTCGAGTCCCCGTCGGGGAGAATGAAATGCTATCAAGTAGTAATCCGTGCAGGATTTTTTTTCCAGTGTAACCCTTCCATGATCTATAACAACGACACAAATGCGTATGTAACCATTTTTCAAGTGATATATTTCGTTTTTGTTTAAATTTTGTTATAAAAATTGTTAACAAAGATTTCTTAATATATATGAACGTTAAGCTGAAAATTTAATCAAGACTACATAGTGTGTTCTAAATGCACGACTGTACTGCTATTCCATGCTGTAATATTATTTTTAATATACATAGTGGTAAATTTAATTTACACCCCTACATGGATATTAATAACTGTTTCTTGATTTTAATACAGTTTAAGTTGACAATTCCTACGAATGTTATAACTTTTCAAATCCATCATATCACTGCTCGATACTTTAACTTTTAAAATACGAGGATTGTAATATTAAGTACCGTATTTGAAATTTTATAAACGGTATCTGAAAAAAACTCCTCTACTTGTATATTAATTTTAATATAGACTTTTAATATGTTACCATTCCACCTTTGGAGAACCTTCCAAATTTTTTTTAATTTTTTCAATAACGCTTTCGGAGCTATAAATTTTTTCTACCCTAAAAGAATGATCTTTTTAAAATTCTAAAATAAATCACAAAAATGCTGTTGATGATATAAAACAACCTCTTACTTCCAGAAACGTCGGCGGAATTTTTCTTATATTTTTTTTCAATTATAATATGTGTTTAATTCGAAAAGTGCTTCCCTCATGACATTTATGCTACCGATAATCACTTAAACTTGCACGATTTAGATTTTTCAAAGCCGTTTTATTTTCACATTGTATTCGCGTTGAGCCCCCAAGGGAATTTTTTGTCGTGGGCGAATGAGTGGTAGGATAAAATTCATTCGTGAAACATTTTTCGGAATAAAAATTTTGTGAAACAAAAAAAAATACTAGACGAATTCTCCGACGTTTCGGCAAGCGGAAGGTTGTTCTATATCATCAACAGAACTTTTTGATTTTTTTTTTAGAATTTTAAAAAAGGTCCTTGTTTGAATATTGAAAAAATTCATAGCTTCGGAAGCGTGAATTGAAGAAATCAAAATAAAATTTCAAAGGTTCTCCAGAGATGGAATGATAAAATATAAAACTATGTTGAATTAAAACATGAAATTAAAATGTAAAATTCAATTAAAATATAATTAAAATATAAAATTCTTTGGTATCGGCGAGATAGCTGTTCAAGTCGAGTGATATACAGGGTGACACCGAACTTCAAAACTAAATTAAGCGGATAGGTGCATTCGAGAATACTAAGACGAAAGTAGTTAAGCGAAAACTTTAAAACTGGAAAGAAAATTAATAAAAAAAACGTTTTCGTGGTTGACGTAGACAGCGAAAAACTATGGAGCGGATAACCTGGCTGCTGAAGACTATGGAGTGAAAAAGGTGTTCAAAAATTCACTTCAGTTTTAGATTCGGTTATTCTGTGATTTTTTTGCATTTTGTTACAGTAAATATCTTTCACGAAAAATCTGGGCTGAGAACAATTATTTAGTATACTGTCTGTGAAAAGTTGAATAAAAAAAAAAGTTAATTTTGGGGAATTTTAAAATACATACATCGCGAAACCCTTTGATGTATTTTTTCTTTGTTCTGTAATGAAAGTTTTTACAAAACCCTAGGACGGTAAGATTTTCAAACAGTTTGAACTCGATTTATTATCATTTTTTCGATAGAAAAATTCCTAAAAAAAGAAACCCTTACTGATTGACTCTGGGCTGTAGCTATGAGTTAATCATGTTCATTAGGGTCATATGAATGTTCGAAATTACTTTATATTTCCCAAAATTTTTTTTGATAACAAATTGAATTTGTCTGTTTCGAAATTTTTTTATCGAAGAAAGTTAATCAATTGAAAATAAATAAATCAATAAATAAAAAATAAAATAATTCTTCAGAATAATCATATCACTGAATACAATCGGATAAAAAACTCAAAATTCAGAAAATTCCAAACAATTGTAAATCATAATGATAACAATAATAATAACAGGTATCAGTTCAAACGAGCAAACGTTCAAATCTTAACCTGAGTTGCGAGCTATTTTTTTACCCCTATATTTTCTCCCCCTTAAAGGTATAAATAAAATTTGAGGTGGTAAAATCAGGTATACGATGAGTACGGTACAAACGATATACTAGTTGGTACAAACAGGTAAAAAATATTTCACGGTTTTACAAACAGTTACGAACGATGTACTAGTTGGTACAAACGGGTACAAACGATTTCATGGTGGTACAAACAGGCACGAACGATGCAAATAATTGCCTTGTACAAACGATTTCTCGGTGGTACGAACGATGTACTAGTTGGTACAAACGAGTACAAGCGATTTCACGGTGGTACGAACGATGTACTAGTTAGTACAAACGAGTACAAACGATTTCACAGTGGTAAAAAGAGGTACAAACGTTTTCATGGTAGTACAAACAGGTACGAACGATATACTAGTTGGTACAAACGATTACTCGGTGGTACGAACGATGTACTGGTCGGTACAAACGAGTAAACACGATTTCACGGTGGTACAAACGGGTACAAACGATATACTAGTCGGTACAAACGATTACTCGGTGGTACGAACGATGTACTGGTCGGTAAAAACGAGTAAAAACGATTTCACGGTGGTACAAACGGGTACAAACGATATACTAGTTGGTACAAACGATTACTCGGTAGTACGAACGGTATACTAGTTGGTACGAACGATTACTCGGTAGTACAAACGATATACTAGTTGGTACAAACGATTACTCAGTGGTACGAACGATATACTAGTTGGTACAAACGATTACTCGGTAGTACGAACGATATACTAGTTGGTACAAACGATTACTCGGTAGTACGAACGATATACTAGTTGGTACAAACGAGTAAAAACGATTTCACGGTGGTACAAACGGGTACAAACGATATACTAGTTGGTACAAACGATTACTCGGTAGTACGAACGATATACTAGTTAGTACAAACGATTACTCGGTAGTACGAACGATATACTAGTTGGTACAAACGATTACTCGGTAGTACGAACGATATACTAGTTGGTACAAACGATTACTCGGTGGTACGAACGATATACTAGTTGGTACAAACGATTACTCGGTAGTACGAACGATATACTATTTGGTACAAACGATTAATCGGTAGTACGAACGATGTACTAGTTGGTACAAACGATTACTCGGTAGTACGAACGATATAGTAGTTGGTACAAACGATTACTCGGTAGTACGAACGATATACTAGTTGGTACAAACGATTACTCGGTAGTACGAACGATATACTAGTTGGTACAAACGAGTAAAAACGATTTCACGGTGGTACAAACGGGTACAAACGATATACTAGTTGGTACAAACGATTACTCGGTAGTACGAACGATATAGTAGTTGGTACAAACGATTACTCGGTAGTACGAACGATATACTAGTTGGTACAAACGATTACTCAGTAGTACGAACGATATACTAGTTGGTACAGACGAGTAAAAACGATTTCACGGCGGTACAAGCGGGTACAAACGATATACTAGTTGGTACAAACGAGCAAAAATGATTCCACGGTGGTACAAACCTTTACGAACGATTGTCTTTGTAATAGCTGTACGAAGGATTGTCCTTGTAATAGCGTTCATCAAAATGATGTATCACAATATGGGTTGCGGACCATTTTTTCCGAGGCACTATACCCCCCCCCCCCCCTTAAGGTACAGACGAAATTAAGGGTGATACAAACTGGTACCGAGCGTGCACAAACAAATGCAAAGAAATTACTTTTTGGGAAAAAAAAAAAAAAAAAAAAAAAAAAATTTAAAAAAATTTTGAAAAAAATTTTGAAAAAAAAAAAATTTACGGTACAAACGGGTACAAACGATGGTGTTTGGAATGGCGTTAATAAAAATGACGTTGCGCTATATGGGTTGCGGACCATTTTTTCAGACCTCCATATTTTTTTCCCCCTTAAGGTACAAAGGAAATCAACGATGGTACAATCCGGTACAAACCAAGTACAAACGAATGATAAAAAAAAAAAAAAACCTTTTGAAAAGTTGGTTGCCAACTTCACACAGGTTTCATGTACTTGTATGGCTACAAGTAACGCGATATACGATCGAATCCCCTGCATTGCGCACTGTGGCAGATGAAATCAACATTTCCAATTGCACGATCATATTCTGCTGCATATTCCTAGACTTACGATGCCCTCGTAATGATTGATTTCATCTGCCAGTGGTTTTCGCGAGCGCTCGTTGTTCACAAAAGGAAAAAAGACGAAAGAACATTCTATTTCTTTCAATGCCCCGAGATGAAATCCGTCTTCTCGATCGGACATTAAAATTTTTTTTTAAATATTCGACCACTCCGCATTTGATATGTGAGACTACTTTCCTCTCAGGCTTTCATGGAGAATGATCGGCAAGTGGCGCAGCTTGAGAAGAGTGAAAAATCGTTTTAAAAATTGAAAATCTCCCTGCAAGAGATGGGATTCATGTTTTTTGTTGGATAGTATGGTTTCCTTAGTGGACAAAATATTATCGGTCCTGCTATCGCAACTGATTTAATCTCCAGCGATTATTTCGAGCGCTCATGAATAGAATGTTATCTCGTCTTTTTTCCTTTCGGTGAACAACGCGCGCTCGCAAAAACCGCAGGCAGATGAAAACAATCATTACGAGGGCATCGTAAGTCTACGAATATGCAGTAGAATGGGATCGTGCAATTGGAAATGTTGATTTCATCTGCCACAGTGCGCAATGCGGGGGATCGGATCGTATTCCCCGCCAGTTGTAACTATACGAGTACATGAGCGCTCGAAATTATCGCTGGAGATCAAATCCGTTGCGATAGCAGGACCGATAATATTTTACCATAAAACAAGACCATACTATCCAACAAACAACACGAATCCCATTTCTTGCAGGGGAATTTTCGATTTTTGAAACGATTTTTCACTCTTCTCATGCTGCGCCACTTGCCGATCATTCTCCATGAAAGCCTGAGAGGAAATTAGTCTCACATATCAAATGTGGAGTGGTCGAATATTCGAAAAAATTTTAATGTCCGAACGAGAAGGCGGATTTTATCTCGAGGCATTGAAAGGAATGGAATTTTATCTCGTCTGTTTTCCTTCCGGTGAACAACGAGCGCTCGCGAAAACCACAAGCAGATGAAATTAAACATAACGAGGGCATTGTAAGTCTCCAAATATACAGTAGAATGGGATCGTGCATTCGGAAATGTTGATTTCATCTGCCACAGTGCGAAATGCAGGGGATTCGATCGTATTTCTCGTCACTTGTAGTGGTTACGTCCTGACCCTTGATTTTTCTCATCTCGGCCAAGAAAAGCGCGGCTTTCCCTTTAACACGTTATTCGAGTTAAAATCGGAATTGGCCAGGTCATTGCCCTGTTTTGAGCCTAACCTTGCGGAAAATTGCTCAGGATGGGCGGAGAGTGCATAATTTGGTAACAATGGCAAATTGAAATAAGATCTCACGAACAAAACTCTTTAATTTTCGCGAGATACATCGGGAAATACTAATAAATTGTAACTCGGCAAAAGCGGACAAATAAACTCGTAATATAAAGGGACAAAAATTGTATGATCACATTAAATGAATTCTGAATACAACGGGAACTAAACTGTCACTGACGCGGGAGAAAAAAAACTACAGGGTCATCCTCAAGATAAGCCTCCTGGGGTTTATCCGCGCAAACTACAAGGGCAACCGAAATTATCGCGAGTATTAAAATGATTGCTACTACGACGATAGCTATCTTTAATTGGAAAAGGTCCATGGTTGATAGACAGGACAACTTTCACAAAAACCAAAATCAACACAGAATTTACTCGACCACGACTCGATTGAGTTTTAATCACTCAAAGAAATTCAAAAATCTCCGAAAATGAATTTAACCACGGATAATGCATAAAATTTATATTGGAAATGAATATCAAATGATAAACACAAAAAAAACACTATTGATCCATAATTTTCCGGAACCAAACATGAATGACTCAAATGAATTCAACTCGCACATATTTCACTGAATTTACGAACGTGAGCACTTCCTAGGAGAAAATAAATTCACACGAAAAAAAATCCTACAATCGATTGGAACACGGACAGGTTTTTCGGAATGATTTACTCGGAACATGGAAATAATCGAATTGCACAAACAAAAATAAAAATAATTTTAAAGGACGCGAAATAAATTGGACAAAGAATTGAACTTAAACATAAGGAAGATAAAATTGGGAAAATAATTTTGATCAGACACTTTTCGCAAAACTGAAGTTAAATTGACATAACCTTTTCACAAAACTGAATTTAACACAAAAATCTGAACTTCCATAAAACTGAATTTAACACCAAAAATCGGAATCTAAATACAAACTGATAATGCGAAAAGGAAAACAACGACGAAAATATTTCATAGACCTTCAACGGCGAGTAACCCGGTAGTTTCGGTTACGGGCCTCGAGCCGTCATGGGGTGTCACCGGGGTCGGAGACACCGCGCAACACGAACGAAAATATGCTGACACATGCGAGAAAACATTTTGAGCTACTTACTACTTCGATGATTATGAGAACAAAGCGAGGTGTAAGGCCGGCAAAAATGGGACGATGACGACGATGGAACGATTGACCACGAGGTTGAACGTAATGGTAAATTTGTGGCAGGGCAAAACAGTCTCCAACAAAACAAAGTGTTTACATAAAAAAATATATTGCTCTTTAAAACACAATGTCTAGCGAAAGGAAAATGAAATGTCTGTTCGCAACAAAATAGGAATAAAAATATTGTCCGCAAAAATAAAACGGTTCGCAAAAAAATAAAATTGTTTACAAAATAAAATTGTTCGGTATTGAAATCGGTCGAATAAAATAAAATAAAATAAACTTGAGATTCTGTGTCAAAAATGATGAAAAGTATATAAAGAAAAATAATTGACGCGACGGACAGCGATTCTGCTTAAAAATTTCTCCGATGTTTCTGAACGTACCGCGGGCTCATTACCCGGTCTTATATAGGGTCTTCGAGGATGGCTTAGTTTCGGCGGTGGGGAGGTACGCCCTTAGACGCCTTAGACGCTCCAGGCTCCTCCGCCGCCGCCACCTCGCATCCCCGATGATCCCCTGGAATCTATATAATCGAAAATGTATACTTATGATTAACACGAATTTATCCTTATAATATAATATTCACTCCTGCATTCCTTTATAATAATTATTCCATTATAACCTAATAATCAGAAAACGAATTTCTCGTACATACGCCGTCTTATCATGAAGACGCTCACTCTGTCTCTTTCATACTTACATATTTCGTATTTACTTTCTCACTCATTCCATGGCTTGTTTTCGAAGTTCCACACAGCGGAGGAGACAACCCCTCCTCTTCATTCTGGTCACTCCCTCCTTCTCATCCCACCATACTTGGGTTGGACTTATCCGATCGGCCACGAGCTGACCGGTCATAGGCTCTCGATGTCACACACACATACATACATACACATACTGTAACTGTTCGTGGTTTTATATCACGATAGAAAAATGCAAAATTAAGGGTTCGGTACTGGACTCGATCTAGACAAGGGGAGATAGCTTTAAATTTTGAATTTCAACTCCTCAGAAGCCTCAGTGGCGGTGCGCTGCGGTCTCGGACCGAGGGCCTGTATGTCAATGGCTATTTGAGTGTATAAGTGTAATTCTCTTTTTTTTTTTTTTTTTTTTTTTTTTATTATTAGCCTCAGGTTACGTCACCCTGTTGTCATATGACTTAGGGGAGTCTACCTCATCATGGGCTATTTTGATGCGACCAAAATGAACATAATTCTGTGAAATAAAAGAATATTGTTTCTGGACTTGGCCGGTCCGTGCGGCAAATGAAAGAAATATTGATCTTAAGGTGGATGGGCAGAAGGCACTTTTGCCCGTGAAAAAAAAATTAAATTCAAAATTAAATTTTTCCAGAATTGTATCGAGAATAAATTTAGTGTTGGTGATTGATAAAGAGAGGTTTTGAGACTTTCGCCGGTCCGTTGCGGCCACTCAAAAGAACGTTAATTTAATTATTGCGGACGTGCGGATGGCACAAACCGTCTCGCGAAAAATAGGGTCTGCACTCAATGGTTGATAAATTTGATTTAGAGTTAATATTTTATGCCGAGGTCTACCCTGGGGTACCTCTAGGCTGGCTTAGATTATGTTATTCGTAATTATTTATTCAAAGCGCTGGACGCTGTGCCAGTACTATGATTAATTAAATTACGAGAGACGTGAGCCGGGCATGCTCAGGAGGACATCACAATTTAGGCTCTAAAACAGCCGATGGAAAGTCTCGGGGTCTAGGATATTCCTCACACGCGCCGGCCGCAATGCCAGCACCCGAGAGGAGGGAGGTGTGGGCCTCGGGATATCCCTCGACGCACTAGTCGCAATACTAGCACCCAGAAGGCTTTCAAGGTAGTTTTGGAGCCTTTACGCGCTGGCCGCAATGCCAGTACCTAAAGGTGATGAGAGAGTCGGAAAGGAAAGGAAAAGAATGGTATCATTCTCGCTCCGCGATCGCTTTATATAGCCGCGCGAGCCGAGAATTCCGGGTGATTGACGTCACAGTCACGTGGGCGTCGAGTGTCGTCGCGTCAGTGGTGGGAGCATCGGTGTCTGTGTGTGCGTTCCATTACAACTGCCCCCCTTAAATAATAATCGAACGAAATTTTCATTCATATTTCCCCCTTTTTTTTTGTTTGTTTTTTTTGTGTTGTTTTTTTTTGTTTTTGTTTTTTTTTGTTTTTGTTTTTGTTTTTGTTTTCGTTTTTTTTTTTTTTTTTTTTACTTTACTTTGTTTTATTCGTTGATCCGTTTGATGTGTTCCAGTTCTTGGAGAAGCGTCTCAATAGAGTTGTCTTGATGTGCGGGTATGTCCATGGGTGGCCGTTTTCGTCCCGTCTGCACCCGTGTGTGAGAGTACTTCCGCGAGGTGATTTCTTCTTCAATTGATGTATCGATGGTAGTTTTTCGCTTCCGATTATTATTTAAGTCCTCGCTGCTCGGCACGTTTATTATCGGGCCGACATTTTTTTTTTGGATAGTACTTCTGTGTGGGAACCTTCGGTTTTACCGGAATGTATGGCATCGGTACCCGCGTGGTGCACGTTGGTTTGGGTTCTGGCTCTCCTGCGGCCTCTGCGATTATTCGCTGGACCTCTTGCTCTTCTTGGAGCCACTCAAAATATCGTGTGTCCGTTTGCGTTTGTTTTAGACGTCGTCCTTTTTTATAGGTGTATCTGTTTGGATTATCGATCGGTCTCGTTGTGTATGGCCGAGGCGTGAGGTAACGTACTCCCTCATAGTAGTCGAAATCGTCCCATTCCCAGACCTGTGTCGATACTTCGCTCCGTGTCGTCATTTTTGAGTTTTGCAAAATGCTAATTTTCGACACGTATTCTCGCCTTATATAGGCGACCGTATCCCTTCTTTTTCCGTGTTGGTCTTATTTCTGTTCCTTTTGTGAATGCGCAGTTATCGTTGTTTGCCTCGTGCGTCGTGCCGTTGTCGTTGTCTTATTTTCTGCTCTGTTTCGACCGTTTCCCTTGTTATTGATAGAATGGTCGAAGATCCTGGGCGTGGAATAGCCCCCTCTCCTTCTTCGTTTCGGCGGACTGTAGGATGTACGAGGTGTTATTGATTTTTCGCTTTACTTCGTATGGCCCTTCATATATCGGCATAAACTTGGCTAATGTTTTCGTAGCGGGGTCTGACACATTTAACGCCTTTGCGAGTACACGATCTCCTACGTTAAATTCGGAGAGCTTGTGTCGATTATTGAATTTCTCGGCTTGTTTTCATCGTCTCTCTCTCATGTTCTTCCGAGCCATGATAATGATTTCTTCTTGCTCCTTGATCTGGTCTTTAGGTTTGTTTATAAATGCTTTCCATGGCTTTGCGGGTTTTTCGGCGAAATGTAATTGCCAGGGGATTTGGCCCGTCGTCTCGTGGTATGCCTCATTGATACACCCCTCGATTGGCCTGAGCCATTCGATCCACCGGTGATGTTGCTGTGTCATAAATGCTCGGAAAAAGCGGGATAATTCTCGATTCGTGCGTTCTACTGGATTTGCCTGAGGATGTCGTATCGCGGTTAGAACTCGCCGTATATTTTGTTTTTCCAGCTCCTCCTTCCATTGCTTGGCGGTGAACTGGGTTCCTTGATCTGATAGGATTGCTTGTGGCTTGCCGTATTTCGAGATATAGTCCTCGAGGCATTTGAGCGTCGCGCTCGTCGTGGCCTTCTGCAGAGCATAGAGAATCGTTAATTTTGAAAATACGTCGATCATGGCCAATATGAATTTTTTTCCGTATTTTGCTGTTGGTAAGGGGCCATAAAAATCGATGGATAATAGCTCGTTTGGATTTTGCGGGAGGATATTCTGCATCTCTGCGAATACTCCGGGTGTGTATGTTTTTGTTTTCTGGCACGTTACGCATTTTTGCAATGCGTGTCGCGTAATTCTGTATAGGTGAGGGCAAGTAAAGACGTCTCGTAGCAGGAGATAACATTTTCTTGCTCCAATATGTCCGTAGAGCTCGTGGCACTCTTGAATGAATTTTGGAGCAAGTTTTACTGGAATAATCGCGCGGCATTGATTTGTTGAGGTTTGATATAGAATTTGTTGCTCGAGATGGTAGCCCTGTGGCTTCGATCCGTCTCGGCACGATGCTCTTATTTGTCTCAACGTTTCGTCTTCTTCTTGGAGAGTGTTTAAATTTTCCAGCAGCTTGACGAATTCCGGGGATATTTCTCTCGCTAGTTCTGCGATGACTAATTTTTCGTGTTTATGTTCCGCTCCGGGCCTGCTCAATACATCTGCGACAGTGTTTTGTTTGCCGGGACAATGATGTATCTCTAGATCATAATCTTGTATGGCCAATGACCATCGTGTTATTCTTGCGTGCGAGAGTTTACATTCACGCAGGAATTTGAGAGAGGCGTGGTCTGTCAATACAAAGACTTTCGATCCTAATAAATACGATCGAAATTTTTGCAATGCCCATATTATTGCTAGCAATTCTTTTTCTGTTGTCCCGTATCCTAATTCCGGTCCTTTGAGGGTCCTGCTCGCGAACTGTAGTACCTGCGGTTGCCCCTCGGTGTCTTTCTGAAATAATATTGGTCCGAGTGCATAATTGCTTGCATCTGTCTGCAAGAAAAAGGGTTTCTCGCGCTCCGGGTATCTTAAAATGACGTTGTCGATAAATTTTGATTTTGTATTTTCGAAAGCGCGTTGTTCTTTGTCCCCCCATTTCCATTTTTGGTTTTTTCGTGTTAACGCGAGGAGAGGTATTGTTGCTTCGCTGTGTTCTTTGGTGAACTTTGCGTAATAATTTATTAAGGCTAGGAATCCGCGTAGCTGTTTTATATTTCTCGGGGCAGGAAAGTCGTGTATTGTACTGACTTTTTCCGGGTCTGGTCGTATTCCTTCAGCCGACAGAACGTGCCCCAGGAATTTAATTTTTTCTCTAAGGAATGCCGATTTTTCTAGGCTAATAGTTAGTCCGTGTGTTTTTAATCTTTCGAATAGGTCCTCGAGGTTTTGGAGATGTTCTTCGAGGGTCTCTGACATGCACAACAAATCGTCGACGAAGTTGACAGTGTGGCTTAGTCCTCTTAGCACAGGCTCCAATCCTCTTACGAGGCTTGCAGTGCTTGTCTTCAAGCCAAAGGGGGTTACTTTGAATTCGTAACTGTGCCCCCGATGCGTAAATGGAGTGTACTTGGTGGAGTCGTGCATTAGGGGTACCTGCCAAAAACTCGAGCGTAAATCTAGTGACGACATATATCGTGCGCTCGTGCATTCTTGAAACAATACTTCGGTGGTCTCCATTTTTTCGTGGTCTGGCTGGAGGATCGTGTTGACTTTACGCGCATCCAGACACAAGCGGACAGTCCCGTTTTTCTTTGCCACGACGACCATTGGATTGTTGTATGGGCTGTTCGATCGTTCTATTATTCCTTGCTCCATCATCTTCTTTATTTCTTTGTCCACTTCTTCTCGGAATGCTAGAGGTATTGGATAATTTGGGGCTTTAAACGGCTGGTGGGGAATTACGTGCAACTTATATTTGTATGTTTTGAGTAGGCCGGGTTTTTTGCAAAACACCTCCCTGTGCTTAGTAATCAGTTGCTTGAATTTCTGTCTGTGTTGTTCGTTTGACCAGTTCGTTTCCTCCACTTTTTTGTTTATTTCTTCATCGGTAATGTCGTATTCCTCCTCGGGTTTTACTCCGGTTGTGCGAATATTCTCTTCCTCTTGATCCGTGCCGCATCGTTTGTTGAATTTTATTTGATGGGTTTTTGTCGGATTGTTGGACGTTGTGAATATTAATTCTCGAGTATGAAGGTCGATCTTTGATTTGATTTTTTCTAATAATTCGATCCCTAGAATACATTCGCTCGTTAATTTGGGAACGATAAAAAATGTCGTAGTCTCGTGGGCCTCGCGTATTTTTACTTCCGCGAAAATTTGTTTTGAGACTTTGACTGGTCGTCCTTTTACCGCGCCGGTGACTGTTGTCCCCGTTAGAGGTAGCGTGGGACATTTCTCGAATAGTTTGCTCTTATCTTGGTATATCTGCTCCGAAATTGCGTTGACCTCGCTCCCTGTGTCGATCAGCGCTTTCAACGTTGCTTTTTCCAGTTGAATCATTATCGTGGGGCATTCTCGTTTTATTTTAGGGGTATTTGTATCCTCGCTCAGCAGATATTCTCTTGTATCTTCTCCAAGGCCTATCGTCACCTCTCTCAGTTGGTGTGTTTGGGAGGTGACGAGTCTGCGTTTTCCGTCTCTGGGTTGCTTATTTGTTCGTTGTCGTGGTGAGTTTCTTCTTCATCCTCTTCCTCGGTGAGCATCCGAATTCGAGGGTGATTATCTCGGGGTTTCCACGTTCCTCGATTTTCTCCTGGGTTTCCTCCAGTTGTCGGCCGGTTGGCATAGTTTTTTCCCGGCGGCTCGACTGGTGTGGAAAATTTTGGTTTTTCATTGCTTGTTGCTGTGCTCTGTCCTTGTTTCCTTTGGCTTTTGACCTGCCCGGCGTTGTCGAACGCGGCCAATCGGTTCAGGAACAGTGTGCTATCTTTTATGTCACGGCTGATTATTGTGTCACGTATTCCCTCCGAGAAGTGTCTTGAAAGTTTGCGGATTATTTCGTATTCTGTCAGTGGTGGTCTCATCTCCCGGGCAATACCCAGTGCATTGAGGGCGTATGCGAGTCTGTTGTGTCGACCTCCCGGGTTATACCATCCAAATTCAAGTTTTTCTCTTGCCGTGAATTGGATTTCCTCGTTCCAGAATCTTCGTTCGAACTCCCTCTTAAAATCTTCCCAGGCGTTGCACACTGGTGCGACTAGTTTCCACCAGTCGGCCGCGATTCCGGTTAGACTCTGATTCACGATTATTTTAAAATCGTATCTTGCTCCCAATGCATTTTTATATTGCTTCAAGTCTTCGAGGAATCTTATCGGCCTCTCGAAAGTGTTTCCGCTGTATGAAGGTGGTACTAGCTTCGGGTTTCCCCACGGGATGCTTTCTGGTGCCCGTGGTGGGTTGCGTTGTTCCTCTACACGCCCTCGTTCGGCATAGATAGCCCCCGTCGGCGTGCTTTGGCCTCCGCGGTGCATTTCGATGACAGTTCTTTTTAGGGCGTCGATTGACTCGTGTAGGTATCTTTCGATGCTGTCCAGACGACGGGTCATCACGTTGTTCATATTCGTTAATCGGCGGTCGATGTTGGCCGTGTCTGTGATTCGTTGTTCTTGTATCAGTTGCATTATCACGGACACCTCGCTTGGCTCATTTCGTCGCTCCCCCTCTTGATTACTCCTGCGCTCGTTTCTCTCCCCCTCTTCGCGACTTCTGTTGGGCGGAGGCAGTTGTATGTTCGTTACGTCTATCGTCGTGTCGAGGTGTCGTAAATCGTAATTTTGCGGGGAGGTCGGTGGTATCATGGTGCTTGATGCGGTCGGGTTATCAGGTGGATTCGAAGCCATGTTGTTTTTAAATGGGTGTTTTCTAGTCTTCTTATTGTTCCCCAGTTTGTCGCTCGAGTCCCTGTTCGGGCGCCAATGTAACTGTTCGTGGTTTTATATCACGATAGAAAAATGCAAAATTAAGGGTTCGGTACTGGACTCGATCTAGACAAGGGGAGATAGCTTTAAATTTTGAATTTAACTCCTCAGAAGCCTCAGTGGCGGCGCGCTGCGGTCTCGGACCGAGGGCCTGTATGTCAATGGCTATTTGAGTGTATAAGTGTAATTCTCTTTTTTTTTTTTTTTTTTTTTTTTTTTTTTTTTTTTTTTTTTTTTTTTTATTATTAGCCTCAGGTTACGTCACCCTGTTGTCATATGACTTAGGGGAGTCTACCTCATCATGGGCTATTTTGATGCGACCAAAATGAACATAATTCTGTGAAATAAAAGAATATTGTTTCTGGACTTGGCCGGTCCGTGCGGCAAATGAAAGAAATATTGATCTTAAGGTGGATGGGCAGAAGGCACTTTTGCCCGTGAAAAAAAAATTAAATTCAAAATTAAATTTTTCCAGAATTGTATCGAGAATAAATTTAGTGTTGGTGATTGATAAAGAGAGGTTTTGGGACTTTCGCCGGTCCGTTGCGGCCACTCAAAAGAATGTTAATTTAATTATTGCGGACGTGCGGATGGCACAAACCGTCTCGCGAAAAATAGGGTCTGCACTCAATGGTTGATAAATTTGATTTAGAGTTAATATTTTATGCCGAGGTCTACCCTGGGGTACCTCTAGGCTGGCTTAGATTATGTTATTCGTAATTATTTATTCAAAGCGCTGGACGCCGTGCCAGTACTATGATTAATTAAATTACGAGAGACGTGAGCCGGGCATGCTCAGGAGGACATCACAATTTAGGCTCTAAAACAGCCGATGGAAAGTCTCGGGGTCTAGGATATTCCTCACACGCGCCGGCCGCAATGCCAGCACCCGAGAGGAGGGAGGTGTGGGCCTCGGGATATCCCTCGACGCACTAGTCGCAATACTAGCACCCAGAAGGCTTTCAAGGTAGTTTTGGAGCCTTTACGCGCTGGCCGCAATGCCAGTACCTAAAGGTGATGAGAGAGTCGGAAAGGAAAGGAAAAGAATGGTATCATTCTCGCTCCACGATCGCTTTATATAGCCGCGCGAGCCGAGAATTCCGGGTGATTGACGTCACAGTCACGTGGGCGTCGAGTGTCGTCGCGTCAGTGGTGGGAGCGTCGGTGCCTGCGTGTGCGTTCCGTTACAATACATTTCCATTCGTCTTTTCTCATTCGTACTCTCGTTCGGTGACAACTTCTCCTCTGTTTCTCTGTATCTTTCTCGCTGTGGATTTCGTTCGATCTTTCCTCTCATTCCATTCATTTCTAATTCTTTTTAATCATTTACCATGCAGAGATTCTGATGCAATGATGTATGACATGCAATTTCTTTTGGATTATAATTAATTCTTTCCAATAAATATACGAAAGGAAATTATTTTAGCGTATTCAAATTACTCAAAATTCTCATAATTATTAACCAGTTATTCAGATTCTACGTTTGTTACAACAATTGAAAATTCTATCTATATGCTTCGGATCTTGTGCAATTTTATGATTCCGGCTTTATCATTTCTCTTACTTGTCATTACAGGAAAGATCTATCTTCATGCTCACGCAACTTTCACACATACATTTATTCATCAAACTCGTAATTATTATAGGAAAAGGATTCGTTCACAATTTTCATTTTCACATAAACCTTTATCCATGCATTACGAAATCTCCTGAAATCTTTGAATTTGGTCGTTGTTAATGAAAAGAAAAACGTAAATTAAATAATGCGCTTGCTACGCTTTTGGGGTCTTTGTTGGATTCCATGCCGAATTTTGGTGTCGCCCCTCCTTCATAGGCGAGAGCTTGGATTCGTATGTTGATCGGACATACGCCTTCCGAAACCCAGGACTTGGGACAAAGCGCTGCTTGCTCTCTTTCTTTGGCTATAGACTCGGCGTTCTCTTCGTGCAGCATAAACATTCAGTGCTCTTTAAATTGGAGTCCAATAACAGTCCAAGCATAAACAGATATTCTCAAAAGTTTGTTTAATTTTGGTCGTCGATGATTGGGTGCTTCGTCGAAATCTTTCTTCCATCGAGTCTCCTCGACTCGACCACTGCGTTAATTTATCGATCACGTGCAGAGCTCATGTAGACCGCCCATGAGAATTATCCGATGACTTTTTCCAGACGCCGTTCCCAAAAAGTCGTAACAAGGCTAAAACTTCCCATAATTTCGGAGCAAGAAAAAAGAAAAACAACAAAGATTCAAAGAAGAATTCTCTTCTCTTCGACCAATTTCGATTCATGGAAATCCCGACCTAGTTTAAAATAACATTGAACATTTAAATGCAATAATCTATAATCTAACGCCACCTTTACCATCACCGATGACCTGACCCAGGTACCCATGCTCATTCTTGATTTTACATTTTTACATCCGTTCACTCACGTACTTTCGGGAATTTAGTTCATAAAGTCTTCATTCGGGGATCAGGAAAAAGAGGATCACCGGTCACTTAGCTTTAGATGAGGCATACACGCTCTGTCTCTCCTGCTTTCCTTCTCACACACACCCAAAGAGACCGCCTGTGGTTCTCACGGAAGCAAAGACTTTGTACTCAGCCTGTATTAGTGTCCCATGCACATTGCTTTTCGTTGTGCACAAAGGCCCACCACTTCTGAGTAATCTGATGTCATGGCCAAAGATTTCTTCAGCATCGACGGATGTTTTTCTTCACGCCCGACGATGGACATTTTGTTATAAAGAGCTGCGATATCGACGCCGCCATGGCGTCACCTCTCGATAATTTATGCTCACTTGATACCATATTCGTGTCGACGAAGACAGCCCGAACTATCCCAGTTCTCCAAAGAAAAAAAAACGTTTCTCTCGTATGACCGGGTCCCTTTCCTCGTATTGAATTTTATTGAGAATTACAAGATATAAGTAATCTCAAATTGATGCAAAAGTCCCGAAAGTCGCGGGACGTAACATAGCCATACAAGTACATGAGCGCTCGAAATTACCGCTGGAGATTAAATCACTTGCGATAGCAGGACCGATAATATTTTACCATAAACAAAGACCATACAATCCAACGAACAACACGAATCCCATTTCTTGCAGGGGGATTTTCGATTTTTGAAACGATTTTTCACTCTTCTCATGCTGCGCCACTTGCCGATCATTCTCCATGAAAGCCTGAGAGAAAATTAGTCTCACATATCAAATGTGGAGTGGTTGAATATTAAAAAAAATTTAAATGTCCGATCAAGAAGACGGATTTCATCTCGAGGCATTGAAAGGAATAGAATGTTATCTCGTCTTTTTTTCTTTCGTCGAACAACGGGCGCTCGCGAACACCTCAGGCAGATGAAATCAAACATTACGAGGGCATCGTTAGTCTACGAATATGCAGTAGAATGGGATCGCGCAATTGGAAATGTTGATTTCATCTGCCACAGTGCGCAATGCAGGGGATTCGATCGTATTCCTCGTCACTTCTAGCCATACAAGTACATGAGCGCTCGAAATTATCGCTGGAGATTAAATCAGTTGCGATAGCAGGACCGATAATATTTTACCATAAAACAAGACCATACCATCTAACAAACAACACGAATCCTATCTCTTGCAGCGATATTTTCGATTTTTGAAACGATTTTGGTTTCATCTCAAGCTGCACCACTAGCCGATCATTCTCCATTAAAGCCGGAGAGGAAATTAGTCTTAAATATTAAATGTGGCGTAGTCGAATATTTAAAAAAAATTAAATTGTCCGATTGAGAAGACGGATTTCATCTAGAGCAGTGAAAGAAGTAGAATGTTCTTTCAGCATTTTTCCTTTCGTCGAACACCGAGCGCTCGCGAAAACCGCTGGCAGATCAAATCAACCATTACGAGGGCATCGTAAGTCTAGGATTATGCAGCAGAATGGGATCGTGCAATTGGAAATGTTGATTTCATCTGCCACAGTGCGCAATGCAGGGGATTCAATCGTATTTCGCGTTACTTGTAGCCATACAAGTACATGAGCACTCGAAATTATCGCTGGAGATTACATCAGTTGCGATAGCAGGACCGATAATATTTTACCATAAAACAAGACCAATGCAACGAACAACACGAATCCCATTTCTTGCAGGGGGATTTTCGATTTTTGAAACGATTTTTCACTCTTCTCATGCTGCGCCACTTGCCGATCATTCTCCATGAAAGCCTGAGAGGAAATTAGTCTCACATATCAAATGTGGAGTGGTCGAATATTAAAAAAAAATTTAAATGGCCGATGGAAAAGACGGATTTCATCTCGAGGCATTGAAAGGAATAGAATGTTATCTCGTCTATTTTCCGTTCGGTGAACAACGTGCGCTCGCGAAAACCGCAGGCAGATGAAATCAAACATTACGAGGGCATCGTAAGTCTACGAATATGCAGAAAATGGGATCGTGCAATTGGAAATGTTGATTTCATCCGCCACAGTGCGCAATGAGGGGGATTGGATCGTATTCCCCGCCAGTTGTAGCTATACGAGTACATGAGCGCTCGAAATTATCGCTGGAGATCAAATCCGTTGCGATAGCAGGACCGATAATATTTTACCATAAAACAAGACCATACAATCCAACGAACAACACGAATCCCATTTCTTGCAGGGGGATTTTCGATTTTTGAAACTATTTTCGTTTTATCTCAAGCCGCACCACTAGCCGATCATTCTCCGTGAAAGCCGGAGATGAAATGAGTCTAAAATATGAAATGTAGAGTAGTCGAATATTAAAAACAATCTGAATGTCCGATCGAGAAGACGGATTTCATCTCGGGGCATTGAAAGGAATAGAATGTTCTTTCGTCTTTTTTCCTTTCATGAACAACGGGCGCTCGCGAAAACCACTGGCAGATGAAATCAACCATTACAAGGGCATCGTAAGTCTAGGAATATGCAGCAGAATGGGATCGTGCAATTGGAAATGTTGATTTCATCTGCCACAGTGCGCAATGCAGGGGATTCGATCGTATTTCGCGTTACTTGTAGCCATACAAGTACATGAGCGCTCGAAATTATCGCTGGAGATGAAATCAGTTGCGATAGCAGGACCGATAATATTTTACCATAAAACAAGACCATACAATCCAACGAACAACACGAATCCCATTTCTTGCATGGGGATTTTCGATTTTTGAAACTATTTTTGTTCTATCTCAAGCCGCACCACAAGCCGATCATTCTCCGTGAAAGCCGGAGATGAAATGAGTCTAAAATATGAAATGTAGAGTAGTCGAATATTAAAAAAAAATTTAATGTCCTATCGAGAAGACGGATTTCATCTCGAGGCATTGAAGGAAATAGAATGTTATCTCGTCTTTTTTCCTTTCGTCGAACAACAGGCGCTCGCGAACACCTCAGGCAGATGAAATCAAAAATTACGAGGGCATCGCAAGTCTCCCAATATACAGTAGAATGGGATCGTACGATTGGAAATGTTGATTTCATCTGCCACAGCGCGCGATGCAGGGGATTCGATCGTATTTCTCGTCACTTGTGGCCATACAAGTACATGAGCGCTCGAAATTACCGCTGGAGATTAAATCAGTTGCGATAGCAGGACCGATAATATTTTACCATAAAACAAGACCATACTATCCAACGAAAAACACGAATCCCATCTCTTGCAGGAAGATCTTCAATTTTTGAAACGATTTTTCACTCTTCTCAAGCTGCGCCACTTGCCGATGATTCTCCATGAAAGCCTGAGAGGAAAGTAGTCTCACATATCAAATGCGGAGTGGTCGAATATTAAAAAAAAATGTTAATGTCCGATCGAGAAGACGGATTTCATCTCGGGGCATTGAACGGAATAGAGTGTTCTTTCATCTTTTTTCCTTTCATGAACAACGAGCGCTCGCGAAAACCACTGGCAGATGAAATCGACCATTACGAGGGCATCGTAAGTCTAGGAATATGCAGCAGAATGGGATCGTGCAATTGGAAATGTTGATTTCATCTGCCACAGTGCGCAATGCAGGGGATTCGATCGTATTTCGCGTTACTTGTAGCCATACAAGTACATGAGCGCTCGAAATTATCGCTGGAGAATAAATCAGTTGCGATAGCAACAACCGATAATATTTTACCATAAAACAAGACCATACATTCCAACAAACAACACGAATCCTATTTCTTGCAGGGGGATTTTCGATTTTTAAAACGATTTTCGTTTCATCTCAAGCCGCACCACTAGCCGATCATTCTCCATTAAAGCCGGAGAGGAAATGAGTGTAAAATATAAAATGTAGAGTAGTCGAATATTGAAAAAAAATTTTAATGTCCGATTGAGAAGACGGATTTCATCTCGAGGCATTGAAAGGAATAGAATGTTATCTCGTCTATTTTCCTTCCGGTGAACAACGAGCGCTCGCGAAAACCACAAGCAGATGAAATCAAACATGACGAGGGCATCGTAAATCTACAAATATACAGAATGGGATCGTGCAATTGAAAATGTTGATTTCATCTCCGACAGTTCGCAATGCAGGGAATTCGATCCTAATTCCCGTCACTTGTGGCGTTACAAGTACACGAGCGCTCGAAAATATCGCTGAAGATTAAATCAGTTGCAATAGCAGGATCGATAATATTTTGCCATTAAACAAAACCATACTATCCAACAAGCAACTCGAATCTTATCTCTTGCAGCGAGATTTTTAATTTTCGAAACGATTTTCGATTCATCCCAAGCTTGGAGTAAAATATAATTTTCCCATACTTGGAAAATTTTTCCCGTACATGGGAAAAAAAAAATTTTCCCGAGTGGGAAATTTTTCCAATACTTGGGGAAAAATATGTTTCCCAAGTATTGGAAAAAATTGGCGTGAGATTTGAAAGTGTTTTCGAGCATCTCGCTAGCAAAACGTTTGCTACGAGTTAATAAGGTCGTTAAAAAAAATAATTCGTTGATGATTTTCAAATTGGGAGCAAAATATAATTTTCCCATAAGTAGGTAAAAACGTTTTTTCCAAGTACGAAATTTTGCAGTAAAATATAATTTTCCCATACTTGGAAAATTTTTCCCGTACACGGGAAAAAAACATTTTTCCCGAGTGGGAAATTTTTCCAATACTTGGGGAAAAATATGTTTCCCAAGTATGGGAAAAAAATGGCCTGAGATTTGAAAGTGTTTTGGAGCATCTCGCCAGCAAAAAGTTTGCTACGAGTTAATAAGGTCGTTAAAAAAAATAATTCGTGGATGATTTTCAAATTTGGAGCAATATATATTTTTCCCATACTTGGAAAATTTTTCCATACTTGGGAAAACAAATTTCCCTCACTTGGGAAAAATAATTTTTTTCACGTATGGCAAACAATCCCAAGTAAGTGGAAAAAAATTGTCCTGAGATTTACAAGTATTTTCGAGCATCTGGCTAGCAAAAATTATGCTACGAGTTGATAATGTCTTTTCGAAAAATGTTTCGGGGATGATTTCTGAATTTGTTGTAATCTATAATTTCCTCCATGCTCGGAAAATTTTCCTCGACCTTGGGGAATTTTTTCCCTACAGGGAAATAATATTTTTCCCAAGTAGGGAATTTTGGATTAAAATATAATTTTCCCATAGTTGGGAAATTTTTCATACATGGGAAAAATCATTTTTCCCAAATGGGAAATGTTTCCCATCCTTGGGAAAAAATATTTTTCCCAACTATGGGAAAAAAATTGGCCTGAGATTTCAAAGTATTTTCGTGCATCTGGCTGTTAAAAATTAGACTACGAGTTAAAAGGTCGTTTCAAAAAATAATTCCGGGACTGTTTTTAAATTTGGAGTAAAATATCATTTTCCCATACTTGAGAAATTTTTCCCATACTTGGGAAAAAATATTTCCCATACTTGGGTAATTTGTCTCATATATGGGAAAATACATTTTTTCCACGCATGGGAAAAAATTCCAAGTAAGTGGAACAAAAATTGGGTTGAGATTTAAAAGTATTCCCGAGCATCTGACCAGCAGAAAGTATGCTGCGAATTGAAAAGGTAGTTTCAACAAATGATTCGGGGACGATTTCCAAATTTGGAGTAAAGTTTAATTTTCCCATACTTGGAAAAAATATTTCCCATAGTTGGGAAATTTTTCCATACGTGGGAAAAATTATTATGTAATTAAATATTCAATTAATCTTCTGAACCGGAATCATAACCCGCCTGTACAATGAGTTTTTTTTCTAATAATTCGAGACTATCCTGGACAGATTTGCTGTTTAGAATTTCGCGAAAAAATGTTTCCGGCGACTGCCTAGAGAAGATGCAATTTTTTTCAGTTCTCCGCCTTTTCATTATTTTTGGTCCTATAATAAAAGGATTTTGTCGAAAATTTTTTTTTTAAATACCAACATTTGAAAAAGCCACCATCATAAATAATTAGCAAATTTTTTTATCAATTTTTACTCATCATTGCGAAAAAATTATTTTCCAGCTTATTATCGTCATTTGTTATTATTCTCATAAGCTGGGCCATCGCGACAAGCATGAACATTGCCGCACGCCTAGCGTTTATTTGTTTCTCTCCCGTGCGTCCGTGTGGTGTTCAACGGTGTGGGTGTGCGAGCGTTTTGTTTCACGAACCCCGCTTCTACCGACGTCGTCCCCTCCACTATCTCAACTTTTTTAAATTTCTCTTCGATCGAGCGCTCATTGGTCGACGTTGGTCTACCTTGGTCGATTTTAAATCGCTGATAATTCCACCAAATTTTATTTCACGAAATTTTCGAAAAGGACTTTTCCGCTCCGTTTTTGACGCCCGACACGGTCCTTATAATGTGATCAGTACGTTAGTATACACCCTGATATCCGCCAATAGAAGAACATCGGTTTTCAAATATAAATCGGAATATTCGTCCAATGAGGTTATGTTGAATTTTTCCCAAACTTTTATTGCGTGTTCGTAGTCTTGTTCTGAAATATTTTCACCCATCAATTTTGAATAAAAATTTTCTTTCGATGGCAACTGCTCTTCGTCGAGTTTGTCCCACGAGTCCACGTACTCGTAAGGGAAAACTCCCTTTCTCGTGAGCAACTGGAATTCCTCTGCACTACTGCAGTGCTTGCGTGTGATTGATTTATCATTATCGTTCAAGTAAGACGCGAGTTTCTCGAGACTGCTCGCCATGAAACGGAAAGAATCGATAAAGCGTAAATTGACATTTGTACCTTCGACGTACTTTGTGAATGAAATGTATTTTTCTTTGTTAACGGGAAGTAGTTTTACCGTACCATTAAATTTTGTAGCCAACTCTTTAATTAAGAAATGTGAGTCGTAGCCCGAAAGATTGTGAAAAACTATCGGGATACTGTGAGATTTCGTATAATTCAAATTGCATCCTTGATGTGCGGGACCACGATACTTGCCTGTGAAATGGCAGTGATCGCGGATCTCTACGTCAGTCGAAATAAAAGGTTTTTTACATATATGGCATTTCATGGCATTATAATATTTTTTTTTCTCATCGGGAGTGAGTGGTTTCATCGATACAATATTATTTAAATAAGAATCGATCATTTGAGCAATTTCGCGTAATTGTTTGATAAGCCACTCGATACAATCGGGCCCCCGTTTCAGTTCGAATTTTGACTGAGAATCGTCGAAGGCACATTTCAAATAATATGCGGCACTGCACGGAACATGCTTTTGACAATCGTTTCCCGTTGGTTCGAGAAGGTATTCAAGGTCGGCGTACACAACGAACGGAACATCTTCTTTGTATCGATAATTTTTGAAATTCAAAATTTTGTTTTGTTAAGTCGGTAAAATCATTTTCGTCTTGTTTATGCTTATGCAATCTTGTTTGTGATTTTCAAAAAAACTTTGAATTTTGAAATGGTTCAAGCAATTATCACAAAACAGTGTTTGTTTTTCATATTTTGTTACTTGAGCACTTAGCAAACGTGACAGATTACGAATCCAAGCAAAGTGATAAGCTGGTTGGAAATTGTCTTCCCCATCAACATCCATGCCGATATTCCCCTCCACCATGAAGAGATGTATAGTGGGCTTATCTGACTTGATTATACTCATGTATAACGGTACTATTTCATTTTTTCTGCCACACTTGTCCATACCGTATACATTAATCGCTAAATTGTTCATTTTCTCAAATTTATAAATATTTTTTAAGGCGATCGGGAAATTGATAACCGTCATATTTCAGCACTTGCTTGTAGCTGGGATACGAGCTAAGTCGATTTGCATGTGTTGTAACTGGATATAGTGCTGCTACGACCGACCACAAAAAACAGAATTGGTCATTGTTTTCCACATTCACCACAGCCTTTTTGATTTGTATTTCTCGAGGTAGCTCGGTAAATGTTGACAGCACTCCGCGTAGTGGTACGAAGTGATTGACTGTCAAGTTGACGATTTCGCGCAATGACCAGCCCGAATCACGTTCTTGAAATTCTTCCACTTTTTCCAACAGACGGTCCGTTACGAACCAATCTTAATGTCCATCGAACCAAATCTTAATGTCCGTGGCTGCAAGAATCGCCTCGTTTCTCGTGTTGAAGTATTTTGTTTCTTCGATCACTTCTCCGTTTTTCATCGTGGAAAATTTACACGCCAGCACAACATTCGCTTTCAAATTTCCATCCTTTTTCAGCACATTTACGAGTCGCTTAGCAGTGGTGACTTTAGCATCTTACAAGAATGATCGTAGATCCTTGTGGATAAGATTCACCACTGCACCAGTTCGAATACGATTTTCAAAAGCAGACTCCAAATGCACCCAACGAACGCGATTGGATGTGTTCTTTCGCGCACCAATGTTTCCACCTACTCGTTGATTAGCCTTGAATTTTTCACTCAGGGATTTAAGCAGGGAAATCGTCGTTTGAATTCTTGTTTTTTCACCCGGAGATAAGTTCGGCGTTTTCAATATTTTGTTTAATAATTTAATATTCCGAATACCAAAATTTTTCCATTTCTCAATTTGTTCACTCGATGCACTTTTCAAAGATTTATAAGCATCTTCCATGATGCCTATAAGCTTCGAACACTGTTCTGATTCCATTTTGTACACTGATGTTCAATTGTTCGCAGTTAGATATTCAATGGTAAAGTCACACCATTGGTGGCCTTTATATACAGGGTGAGAGATAGTTGGGTGACGTCATCCTTCTGGAAGCTTCGAATATATATATATATATATATATTGTGACGTGACATTTTGCCTCGCCACCCGCACGGAGTGGTGTCGACCATGGGGTCGGGTTTACGACCCTACGACGACGCTCTTCGATAGACCACCCGGAGAATTTCGACTCATTTTAGGATAAGTTTTGCGTTGTTTTTTTTGTTTAGTACCTGCATTGTAGCGTGGCGAATAATTCATTGGGCAGAATGTTCGGTAAATTAATAGAAAGAATTTAATTTTATAGTTTGGAGTAAGACCGGCAGTTATTTCTGCCATATAAAGTATGAAATCCCGTGTCCCGCTCTCGAGCTCACTCGCCGGTGAGGAATAACTTGGGACTCGCGAGTGGCGGTGACGTGTCGCGGGGGCGTCTCGCTCGTGGCCGAGCCGTGCATCGTTGGCCCAAGAGGGTTCGAGTGATACTTTGCTCATTACGCAGGCGAATATTCGCCATCATTATTCGTGGGAGATAGGGATGCCAACGGAGACATTGGGAATTGGACCGATATACAGCGTCACCCACTCCGATTGACTACGCAACCTTGGTGTTGCACCCTCCCCTACTGCCTCCTCGGTCGTCGTGGACTGTGAGATTCGGCGCCTCATTTAAGGGGATCTTTGGGACGGAGCCAGCAACGCGGTGCTGTTTTGCCTGGTGGCGTTTATTGTGGGCCCACCTTTTAATCAAGGGACGCTTTGATTACGCGAGAGAGGTCTCCCCCGTTGCTGGTAATCATCCACGGGATCCCAGGAGGAGGGCGATTGAGGGGCAGCATATCATAGCTGCGAGTAGAGGCTCGCACACGGTTTCGGTCGCGGGAGGGGTGGTCCCTTCGTCACTGTCACACGTCACTCAACGAAGAAAGCGAGAAAATTAAGGAAAGTAGGGAGATAAGACACCGGCGGGGCGAGGCGAGAGAGTGGGGCGCGCGAATCGAGGAGAGAGTGGGCCACCGAGGTAAGTCGATCGATTATTGAGGATCATTAGATCAGTCGTAATTTTTCAAGTGTCGAGCGAGGAGCAAAAGTAGTGGTCGGTGCTCAAATACCGGACAACGAAGGAACTCGGTGAGCCCAACTCTCCTCACGCTTATTTCTGCATTAATCGTAGGAATTATTTTCTCGTCTGGTCCATCATGTATTAATTTTGAAGAGTAGCGACCATGGTCAATAGCGATAGTCTCGCGATCGTGGTCGGGAATAATTGTTTTGAGTATTTAATTGAGTTTGAGTAATTGAGACGGAAGAATTGGACTAGAGAAATGGGCGAGAAGAGAATTCCTCCGACTGGTCTGAACAATTAAGTATCGAATTTATTGAATTTTTGCCTGTCGTATTTTTGCCCAATCGATTAGGCTCTTTCGGTAATTAAGTTTGCGCGTCACTATTCAGTAATTTTAATTAGACTTCGCGCATTTACTTGAATAAATTAAAATCATTGGTGAAATATTATTTCGTATGTTGAGCATTTCTTTCGATCAAGTTGCGGGCTCAAGGCCTCGCGCTCGAGACAATGGTACGCTCTCGCGTGCCGCGCTTGTTTATCTTTTCTCTCTCTCGCGGCATATACTCGCCGAGCGCGGAGAGCCAGAGTCTCGTACAAAGCCGTCGAATTATTTTGCGTTATTTCGTTCGTATAATTTATCGTATTTTTCGTGTACCGGGTAAGCCATAAGTAATCATCTTTTCCGTATTTCCGATGCCTATTTCGACTCTTATAGAATTCCGTCTGCGCAATTATATTACCTCGGGTAATTATTACTACCTCGGTTAGTTATTACTACCTCGGTAAATTCACAAAAATATTCAATTAATATTTCAGTCATTCATTCGCAATAGCATTACTATCTGTACCTCGGTCATTTCTTCGCAATAGTCTTACTACCTTTACCTCGGTCATTTAATCGCAATAATTTTACTATCTCTATCTCGTTCATTTATTCGTTACAGCGCAATTATATTACCTCGGTTAGTTATTACTACCTCGGTAAATTCACGAAAATATTTTTCAAAGTTTTGAGAAATTTGGATCACGTTGACATTGGAAAGTGAAAAAACAAATGTCACCATTACAAAGCTTCCTTCTCGAGAAATACTGTTATTTGTTTAAATTCATTTGGGTAATAGGAAATATTTAAAGACTTTGGTGGTAGCAAGCGATGGAACGGTTGGGGTGCCCTACAAAAATGAAAAGTTGTCTGGACAGTCTCCATTTTGGAAACCCGATAACGACTAATAACAGCCGCACAGGTTGTACCATTTTTCCCAATTAGAAAACGCGAAGTTTTTGAATGGATTTTACGCGGTTCCTCTATATTTTTTCAAAATTCTTTTACATGACCTGCACGCTTATTTTCAAGATCGAAACATTGGTAGTGACATAGCTATATGCTATGCTGGTGGCATAGCTATAAATGCAAGCAATAACACAAGAATCTATAGTATTAAACCTAATTCAGTCGGGGACAGTAATACTGCAGTCGCAGTCATACCAGACGGTACCGTAGGTATGTACAATCTTTTTTAGCAGAGAAAGAGGCATCACACCTGAAATGTCGACAACGACGTTGTAAATATATTGATGAGACTGGTACCGTCATTTTTGCCACCTTCGTAGCAGCAGTTGCCGTTTCAGTCGATGCCGGAGACAAGGACGTTGACGTTACACAGAAAACTGCGGATGAACGTGCTGCGGCTGTACCAGATAATGTTAAGAATAAGGAAGCTCCCATCGCACCTGAGGGTTTATTTCATGCTAAGGGCTACAATTAATTAAACAAGGTTAATTTATTCAATTTATTGGTAATTTTGTAGCGTGTTGAAATAGACGAATTTCGGCAATCGTTCTAAATCCCGTGAATTTTAAGATATAGAGGTTGTAAGAGTGTAAGAGTGTATACGAGCGAACGTGTGAGTCAGTGAGAGCGCGAGCGAGTGGGAGAAAGAGAAAGAAAGAGAGGGAATCGGAGCAAAGGTTAGACCGATGAGTCTACCAAATATTCTGTGATTTCTCTTCGGGACGTGCCGGCGTTCGCACGCATCTTTGGATATAGTTATAGCCAACGTGCGCCGATAATTTTGTATCGAATCTCTCGAGTCCGGTATTTCTATAAATGTATTTTCGGTTTTTCTATTTGACGAGTCGATTGTGCCCATGTAATACCGATTTATAAAAAAAAAAAAAAACAAAAAGAATACACAACGACGAAACTCAAATTCGTAATCGGCGACCAAAAAACTCTCACTGTGTGCGCCAAGCGTAACATTAGCCTTGAGGCTAATGTTGTGAACGGTCTTAAAAGTAGTCTTGAGACTAATCTTCAGAATGGTCTTAAAAGTAGTCTCCAAACTAATCTTCAGAATGGTCTTAACAGTAGTATTCTGTTTTGAATTGATTGAAAAAATTTTTATTCATCAAGCAAGCCAACATTAGCCTTCAGGCTAATGTTTATAATCGTATTAGAAGTAGTCTTCAGACTAATCTTCAGAATGGTCTTAAAAGTAGTCTTCAGACTAATCTTTAAAGTGGTATTAAGAGTAGTCTTCAGACTAATCTTCATCATGGTCTTTAAATGAGTCTTGAGACTAATCTTCAGAATGGTCTTAAAAGTAGTCTTCAAACTCATCTCCAGAATGGTCTTAACAGTAGTCTTTTTTCAATTCATTAAACTATTTTTAATTTATTAAACAAGCCAACATTAGCCTTCAGGCTAATCTTCAGAATGGTCTTAAAAGTAGTCTTCAAACTAATCTTCAGAATGGTCTTAACAGTAGTATTCTGTTTTGAATTTATTAAACTATTTTTTATTTATTAAACAAGCCAACATTAGCCTTCAGGCTAATGTTCATAATGGTATTAAAAGTAGTCTTCAGACTAATCTTCAGAATGGCCTGAAAAGTAGTCTTGAAACTAATCTTCAAAATGGTATTTAAATTAGTCTTGAGACTAATCTTCAGAATGGTTTTCACAGCAGTACTCTGTTTTAACAACAAATTGTTCACAACCTTTCTCAATAATAATGATTATTAAAAAACTATGATATGGTTGATTTTATTACAGATTTTTAATTTGAGCATAAACCACCCGATATTCTAGTGTATAGCCATTTCAGTTGAGAAACGTCATGAGAATGGATCAAATCAATCGGTTGGTTATGTTTCGTAAAAATTCTCAGTCAGCTGAATTGACATTCGGCAGCTGACATCAATTTTTCTTCTTCCTTATGTCACCTAATGACATAAGAAAATCAATATCGCAGCTAGCTTCAAGTCACACACCTCCAAACAGTTACTCCGTCATTTGTCGCCATAGCCAACGGGATGGATACGAGTGTAACAATGCACAGTGGATTCATTGCTACATCGACGCCGTTGCATCGGTTCGATAATGCAAACTTTAAACCGCAATTACTCAGTTAATTTTCGTCGTACGACAATTTGCAAAAAAGCGTTGTCTTCGGTGTGATCCACTCTACCCGCCCATCAAAGGAAAACATATAGTTATAAGACACCCTGGTTATAATACACCCTGGTTATAATACACCCTGGTTATAATACACCGAGGGTGTATTGTAACTATATGTTTTCCATTGGTGGGCGGGTAGAGTGGGTCACCCCGAAGGCAACGCTTTTTTGCAAATTGTCGTACGACGAAAATTGACTGAGTAATTGCGGTTTAAAGTTTGCATTATCGAACCGACGCAACGGCGTCGATGTAGCAATGAATCCACTGTGCATTGTTACACTCGTATCCATCCCGTTGGCTATGGCGACAAATGACGGAGTAACTGTTCGGAAATGTGTGACTCGAAGCTAGCTGCGATATTGATTTTCTTATGTCATTAGGTGACATAAGGAAAAAGAAAAATTGATGTCAGCTGCCGAATGTCATTCAGCTGACTGAGAATTTTTACGAAACATAACCAACCGGTTGATTTGATCCATTCTCATGACGTTTATCAACTGAAATGGCTATACACTAGAATATCGGGTGGTTGATGCTCAAATTGAAAATCTGTAATGAAATCAACCATATCATAGTTTTTTAATAATCATTATCAGTGAGAAAGGTTGTAAACAATTTGTTGTTAAAACAGAGTACTACTGTTAAAAGCATTCTGAAAATTAGTCTCAAGACTAATTTAAAGACCATTCTGAAGATTAGTTTGAAGACTACTTTTCGGACCATTCTGAAGATTAGTCTGAAGACTACTTTTAATACCATTACGAATATTAGCCTGAAGGCTAATGTTGGCTTGTTTAATAAATAAAAAATAGTTTAATAAATTCAAAACAGAATACTACTGTTAAACCATTCTGAAGATTAGTTTGAAAACTACTTTTAAGACCATTCTGAAGATTAGTCTCAAAACTAATTTAAAGACCATGATGAAGATTAGTTTGAAGACTACTTTTAAGACCATTTTAAAGATTAGTCTGAAGACTACTTTTAAGACCACTTTGAAGATTAGTCTGAAGACTACTTTTAAGACCATTCTGAAGATTAGTCTCAAGACTAATTTAAAGACGATGATGAAGATTAGATTGAAGACTACTTTTAAGACCATTCTGAAGATTAGTCTCAAGACTACTTTTAAGACCATTCTGAAGATTAGTCTCAAGACTACTTTTAAGACCATTCTGAAGATTAGTCTCAAGACTACTTTTAAGACCATTCTGAAGATTAATCTCAAGACTACTTTCAAGACCATTCTGAAGTTTAGTCTCACGACTAATTTAAAGACCATGATGAAGATTAGTTTGGTGAGTACTTTTAAGACCGTTCTGAAGATTAGTCTCAAGCCTACTTTTAAGACCATTCTGAAGATTAGTCTCAAGACTACTTTTAAGACCATTCTGAAGATTAGTCTCAAGACTACTTTTAAGACCATTCTGAAGATTAGTCTGAAGGCTAATGTTGGCTTTTTTGATAAATAAAAGAATATTTTAATAAACTAAAAACGGAATACTAATATTAGTAATTATTTAGACCATGATGATTAGTCTCAAGACTAATTTAAAGACCATGATGATGATTAGTTTGGTGACTACTTTTAAAACCATTCTGAAGATTAGTCTCAAGACTACTTTTAAGACCATTCTGAAGATTAATTTCAAGACTACTTTCAAGACCATTCTGAAGTTTAGTCTCAAGACTAATTTAAAGACCATGATGAAGATTAGTTTGTTGAGTACTTTTAAGACCATTCTGAAGATTAGTCTCAAGACTACTTTTAAGACCGTTCTGAAATTAGTCTGAAGGCTAATGTTGGCTTTTTTGATAAATAAAAAATATTTTAATAAATTAAAAACGGAATACTAATATTTGTAATTATTAAGACCATGATGATTAGTCTCAAGACTAATTTAAAGACCATGATGAAGATTAGTTTGGTGACTACTTTTAAAACCATTCTGAAGATTATATTGAAGACTACTTTTAAGACCATTCTGAAGATTAGTCTCAAGACTACTTTCAAGACCATTCTGAAGTTTAGTCTCACGACTAATTTAAAGACCATGATGAAGATTAGTTTGGTGAGTACTTTTAAGACGATTCTGAAGATTAGTCTCAAGACTACTTTTAAGAACATTCTGAAGATAAATCTCAAGACTACTTTTAAGACCATTCTGAAGTTTAGTCTCACTACAAATTGAAAGACCATGATGAAGATTAGTTTGGTGAGTACTTTTAAGACCGTTCTGAAGATTAGTCTCAAGACTACTTTTAAGACCATTCTGAAGATTAGTCTCAAGACTACTTTTAAGACCATTCTGAAGATTAGTCTCAAGACTACTTTTAAGACCATTCTGAAGAATTATCCCGAGACTACTTTTAAGACCATTCTGAAGTTTAGTCTCACGACTAATTGAAAGACCATGATGAAGATTAGTTTGGTGAGTACTTTTAAGACCGTTCTGAAGATTAGTCTCAAGACTACTTTTAAGACCATTCTGAAGATTAGTCTCAAGACTACTTTTAAGACCATTCTGAAGATTAGTCTCAAGACTACTTTTAAGACCATTCTGAAGATTAATCTCAAGACTACTTTCAAGACCATTCTGAAGTTTAGTCTCACGACTAATTTAAAGACCATGATGAAGATTAGTTTGGTGAGTACTTTTAAGACCATTCTGAAGATTAGTCTCAAGACTACTTTTAAGACCATTCTGAAGATAAATCTCAAGACTACTTTCAAGACCATTCTGAAGTTTAGTCTCACTACAAATTGAAAGACCATGATGAAGATTAGTTTGGTGAGTACTTTTAAGACCGTTCTGAAGATTAGTCTCAAGACTACTTTTAAGACCATTCCGAAGATTAGTCTCAAGACTACTTTTAAGACCATTCTGAAGATTAGTCTCAAGACTACTTTTAAGACCATTCTGAAGATTAGTCTGAAGGCTAATGTTGGCTTTTTTGATAAATAAAAGAATATTTTAATGAATTAAAAACGGAATACTAATATTAGTAATTATTTAGACCATGATGATTAGTCTCAAGACTAATTTAAAGACCATGATGAAGATTAGTTTAGTGACTACTTTTAAAACCATTCTGAAGATTATATTGAAGACTACTTTTAAGACCATTCTGAAGATTAGTCTCAAGACTACTTTCAAGACCATTCTGAAGTTTAGTCTCACGACTAATTTAAAGACCATGATGAAGATTAGTTTGGTGAGTACTTTTAAGACCATTCTGAAGATTAGTCTCAAGACTACTTTTAAGACCATTCTGAAGATAAATCTCAAGACTACTTTTAAGACCATTCTGAAGTTTAGTCTCACTACAAATTGAAAGACCATGATGAAGATTAGTTTGGTGAGTACTTTTAAGACCGTTCTGAAGATTAGTCTCAAGACTACTTTTAAGACCATTCTGAAGATTAGTCTCAAGACTACTTTTAAGACCATTCTGAAGATTAGTCTGAAGGCTAATGTTGGCTTTTTTGATAAATAGAAGAATATTTTAATAAATGAAAAACGGAAGACTAATATTAGTAATTATTTAGACCATGATGATTAGTCTCAAGACTAATTTAAAGACCATGATGAAGATTAGTTTGGTGACTACTTTTAAAACCATTCTGAAGATTAGTCTCAAGACTACTTTTAAGACCATTCTGAAGATTAGTCTCAACACTAATTTAAAGACCGTTATGAAGATTAGTTTGAAGACTACTTTTAAGACCATTTTGAAGATTAGACTCAAGACTACTTTTAAGACCATTTTGAAGATTAGTCTGAATACTACTTTCAAGACTATTCTGAAGATTAGTCGCAAGACTACTTTTAAGACCATTCTGAAGATTAGTCTCAAGACTAATTTAAAGACGATGATGAAGATTAGATTGAAGACTACTTTTAAGACCATGCTGAAGATTAGTCTCAAGACTACTTTTAAGACCATTCTGAAGATTAATCTCAAGACTACTTTTAAGACCATTCTGAAGTTTAGTCTCACGACTAATTGAAAGACCATGATGAAGATTAGTTTGGTGAGTACTTTTAAGACCGTTCTGAAGATTAGTCTCAAGACTACTTTTAAGACCATTCTGAAGATTAGTCTCAAGACTACTTTTAAGACCATTCTGAAGATTAGTCTCAAGACTACTTTTAAGACCATTCTGAAGATTAGTCTCAAGACTACTTTTAAGACCATTCTGAAGTTTAGTCTCACAACTAATTGAAAGACCATGATGAAGATTAGTTTGGTGATTACTTTTAAGACCGTTCTGAAGATTAGTCTCAAGACTACTTTTAAGACCATTCTGAAGATTAGTCTCACGACTAATTTAAAGACCATGATGAAGATTAGTTTGGTGAGTACTTTTAAGACCATTCTGAAGATTAGTCTCAAGACTACTTTTAAGACCATTCTGAAGATTAGTCTCAAGACTACTTTTAAGACCATTCTGAAGATTAGTCTGAAGGCTAATGTTGGCTTTTTTGATAAATAAAAGAATATTTTAATAAATTTAAAACGGAAGACTAATATTAGTAATTATTTAGACCATGATGATTAGTCTCAAGACTAATTTAAAGACCATGATGAAGATTAGTTTGGTGACTACTTTTAAAACCATTCTGAAGATTAGTCTCAAGACTACTTTTAAGACCATTCTGAAGATTAGTCTCAACACTAATTTAAAGACCGTTATGAAGATTCGTTTGAAGACTACTTTTAAGACCATTTTGAAGATTAGACTCAAGACTACTTTTAAGACCATTTTGAAGATTAGTCTGAATACTACTTTCAAGACTATTCTGAAGATTAGTCACAAGACTACTTTTAAGACCATTCTGAAGATTAGTCTCAAGACTAATTTAAAGACGATGATGAAGATTAGATTGAAGACTACTTTTAAGACAATGCTGAAGATTAGTCTCAAGACTACTTTTAAGACCATTCTGAAGATTAATCTCAAGACTACTTTTAAGACCATTCTGAAGATTAATCTCAAGATTACTTTTAAGACCATTCTGAAGTTTAGTCTCACGACTAATTGAAAGACCATGATGAAGATTAGTTTGGTGAGTACTTTTAAGACCGTTCTGAAGATTAGTCTCAAGACTACTTTTAAGACCATTCTGAAGATTAGTCTCAAGACTACTTTTAAGACCATTCTGAAGATTAGTCTCAAGACTACTTTTAAGACCATTCTGAAGATTAGTCTGAAGGCTAATGTTGGCTTTTTTGATAAATAAAAGAATATTTTAATAAATTAAAAACGGAATACTAATATTAGTAATTATTTAGACCATGATGATTAGTCTCAAGACTAATTTAAAGACCATGATGATGATTAGTTTGGTGACTACTTTTAAAACCATTCTGAAGATTAGTCTCAAGACTACTTTTAAGACCATTCTGAAGATTAATCTCAAGACTACTTTCAAGACCATTCTGAAGATTAGTCTCAAGACTACTTTTAAGACCATTCTGAAGATTAGTCTGAAGGCTAATGTTGGCTTTTTTGATAAATAAAAGAATATTTTAATAAATTAAAAACGGAATACTAATATTAGTAATTATTTAGACCATGATGATTAGTCTCAAGACTAATTTAAAGACCATGATGATGATTAGTTTGGTGACTACTTTTAAAACCACTCTGAAGATTAGTCTCAAGACTACTTTCAAGACCATTCTGAAGATTAATCTCAAGACTACTTTCAAGACCATTCTGAAGATTAGTCTGAAGGCTAATGTTGGCTTTTTTGATAAATAAAAGAATATTTTAATAAATTAAAAACGGAATACTAATATTAGTAATCATTTAGACCATGATGATTAGTCTCAAGACTAATTTAAAGACCATGATGATGATTAGTTTGGTGACTACTTTTAAAACCATTCTGAAGATTAGTCTCAAGACTACTTTTAAGACCATTCTGAAGATTAATTTCAAGACTACTTTTAAGACCATTCTGAAGATTAGTCTGAAGGCTAATGTTGGCTTTTTTGATAAATAAAAGAATATTTTAATAAATTAAAAACGGAATACTAATATTAGTAATTATTTAGACCATGATGATTAGTCTCAAGACTAATTTAAAGACCATGATGATGATTAGTTTGGTGACTACTTTTAAAACCATTCTGAAGATTAGTCTCAAGACTACTTTTAAGACCATTCTGAAGATTAATCTCAATACTACTTTCAAGACCATTCTGAAGATTAGTCTCAAGACTACTTTTAAGACCATTCTGAAGATTAGTCTGAAGGCTAATTTTGGCTTGTTTGATAAATAAAAAATAGTTTAATAAATTAAAAACGGAATACATTGTCGTGTGAGCAATAATAAAAAAAATGAAACAACAGTTTTAAATTCGTTCATCCATTTAATTGCTAATTTTTAGATAATAAACTACATTTATTATACCAATTTGACCCGTGCAGGGATGAGATTGCATTTTCAGGCGTAATCGGGGAATCCTAGTAGGCGTATTATCGTAACACACTTAAGGTTGTCGTGACGATACTTCGAAATTATGCCATGCAGACTAAATTTTTCGACAATGTATAAAATTATTTTTCCTACGTTCCTGTAAAACTTGGGTACGATTCACAGTACCGTTTTTAAGAAAAAAATTCGGAAAGTTAATGTGTTTCGTAGGTTAACTGCGCCTATATGATAGATAAATTCTGACAATTTTTGCAGTATTTACGTAATATCTGACAAGAAAATGGTGCCAACAAGCTGAAAAATGTAGTACGTTTTCAGAGACATCACCTAGATATCCTGTAAAAATTTCAGAATTTTTGACAGTACCGTTTTTAGAATATTTATAATGAAAGATAAAAAGAACCCACTCCCCTGGCTGAGTAACCAGCACAACAACCTTAAAGTGTGTTATGAATTATCACACCCTAAAACGTGTTCCAAGTGACTACAAGGAAATAACACATACATGCGTGTTAACATAATACGTTTGAATCTGCAGGGCATGTGAGCAAATGTTGTTCACAGGAGTTGCTCGAAATGGTCTCCACGTACTTCAATACATTTTCTGCAGCGTTTTATAAAATTCTCTTGTACTGAAATCAGCATGTCTTCTGTTATTGCAGCAGTAGCCTGCGCAATTTTATTCCTCAGATCATCCTCATTTTGCGGCAATGTCTTGTAGACAATACCCTTCATGTGCCCCCAGAAAAAAAAATCCAGTGGGTTGAGATCTGGGGAGCGGGCAGGCCAGTTAATAAAGCCACCTCGGCCGATCCACCTCTCGTGAAACCGCTCATTTAAATACTCCCGCACTCCAAGTGCAAAGTGTGGTGGCGCCCCGTCGTGTTGGTACCACATTTCGTTGAGTAGTTGTGGGGGCACATGTGCATCCTCGAGCATGGGATCTAAGTCCTCTTCTAAGAATTCACGATAGTTCTCTCCATTAAGACGGGCAGGTATTATGCATGGTCCAATCTATCCAAAAGATGGAATAAAATGTGAAGGGGAAAGGAAAGGGTATGAGGTACGAAGTATAAAGTACAAAGTATAACTTCAAAGTACGAAGTTATACTTCATATTCTGTACTAGAAAGGAATAATGCGTGAATTAGAATTCGCTCGATTTTTCAAAATATTTGATCACTTTTACACACCAAATATGTACCAACGATGCCAGCGTAAACGTTAACGTGGTACCGAATTTGGTGACTCCGTTGACGGATCGCATGAGGATTTTCCTCTGCCCATACGTGCTCATTATGGCAATTCCGAATGCCACTCTGAGTGAAAATACACTCGTCGGTGAATAAAATTTTTGAGATAAAATTTCTGTCAGCTTCGTATTCACGAATAATCCATTGACAGAAATTAAGTCTCGCAACTGAATCACCGTCGTGAAGATCCTGGACGGGTGTAAGGTGGTACGGATGTTGGCCGTCATCTTTCAATACACGATGTACAGTGGTATGGCTGATGTTGAGCGCACGACCAACGACTCTCGTACTCGTAGATGGATCATCGGCAAAACATTGCAGTATTTCTTCCTCGGTAGCCGGATTTCTGACGCGCAGTCCAGGACCACCGTTGGCTCCACGCTTCGGCATGACGCAGCCCGTATCGCGAGACCGTTGAATCGCGGCCAAAATAGTGGCAGCTCTCGGGTGCCGATCTCGATTTGGGAATCTCTCCCGGTAAATTCGAGCAGCTTCCGCCGCGATTTCACCAGCTATTCCATAGCACACGATCATATCGGTATATTCCGATGGCCCGTAGTCAGCCATGATCACTATATGACTAAGTTGTTACACAAATTTTCCGCGGTTGCCGTGATAAAAAATTGAATATGTGTGATTGATTATGTCATTTGTTTAACAGTAAATATCTGTGTTTATAAGGGATTCGATGTAATATTAAGGTAGTACTCGCACAAGCTTATCGATTAGATAAAAATCTAAATTTTTTATATGGTGAAGCAGAAGTGTATAAGATAATGCCTGTAAAATTTCAAAGTGGGTCACCGACTCTTTACGCGAGTAATTAATTCGTAAAATCCACATATTTATCCTACACCATATCCGAATTCTGGGCTGACGCAACTTTGAAACAGAAATTCGTATCTTTCATGATTAGATACGATCAATATTAAAACTGTTAAATGTTCAGAAAACTATCACGATTACATACATTCCATAAAAAATGGGGGTTGCGGAACCTTTTGACATAAAATTATCGATTTTATGGAAATTTTTTGCGTGCGTCAGATTATGAGCGGTCTGACTCTCTCTTGTTTCATGCGTGCTCCTCGCTCGCCGCGCTCCGCCGCGTCTACGTTTCCGCTCATTCCCCCCCGCCGGTCGCGCGAGTACTACCTTAATAGTGGAAATGGATAAATCATTTTCTTACTACGTGATATTTGTAAGATTTTTAAGGAGGATTAACCTAAAACTAGGTGATTTTCAGGATTTTTTTCGTAAGGTAGGAGTAGCTTCACATGTTAGAAATTTTGACATAGTTCCATTTTATGTTTTTACTATTTAAGGCAATTTTTATTTATTTTTTTAATGGCACATGTATGTACGTTCAATTGAAGACGTCGTGAAGTAAGTTATCGCCGGCGTGCAGCCTTACCGTCTGTTCTAATTGACCGATCTCAATAAAATTATCAACATTTTTTCCCCAGGGACTGAGCTGAACCCGATTAAAAAATATTAACAATTTTGGGAATTTTTTTTTGCAAGATTATGAAATGAATTGGAATTCTTTGAACACTTCTTTATTGAACTATCGATGAACTAAAAAAAAAATTCGCAGTGATGAATATAAAAATAGCGGCTGCACAGAATTTTTCCGGTGACACCTTCTTTCGGAAGAGTCCACGGCCTGAAACGATTCTCATACAATTTTTAACCTGAGTAGGGAACGGAGACGCGCGCGAGCGATTTTCTGACAGTGCTGCAGCGCTCCAATCTAGTTTCGATGATCGACTAATCACTGAACTTGATCACGAATCCTTGACCGCCAACCGACCAATCACAGGACGAATAAAATGGGGACAATGAAACACGAAAATTTCGATATTTCGATAAAAATATCGTTTCGTCACTCAGGATAGGATGCAAAAAACCACATTTTTTATTTTAAAGAACAGCTACAGAAGTATGTACTTTTTTTTCAATATTGATTTTTGTTTCAAGATTGATTTTTGCCAAAATGGCGCCTTTTTCAAAAATGGAAATAAAATTTTTAATGACAGTTTTAAAATTTTAAATTTTTCAAGAAAATAAAGAAACTTCGATGTTCACGTAAACAGGTTTTCTCTTTATTGCTTCTTCATCCGAAGATTAGTACAGAGTTGAGTAACGCAACGCTTGAACTCTTTCGTAGTAATTCTCAACTCAGGCAGGACTTCTTGAAACACGAATTCTGAACACATTGAAAACGATTATTTAGTCATTAAAGGCAATACGGTTGGCTAGCTTCATCAGGAATATCTAAAAACCAACCGAATTACTTTAAGTTCCTTCATATATTAGCTAAAAATTTTACACTAACGTTCGACAGCTATCATAATTTCATTCGGTACTGGAATGTAACGATCACTGCCAACAGACATTTCCCGCAATTGATCTTTACCGATCAATGCCTTCATGAATTCGCCGACCATTCGAGAAGGCTTCTTTTGATGGAGACGACAAATATTGTTGAGAGCGATCGGGGAAATTAGAATATCGCTCCCTTCGATTAATGGAATCTGAAAATTTTACGGAGAAAGTAGTGGAATAATAAGTGCAAGAAACAAGAAAAATTCGTATCAGAATTTTCAAAAGCATTTTTTTACACTTATTTAGTGTTGCTTTCTCATAAATAAAGCAATGTGATTTTCGGTGAGATATTTTCTTTTCAGTTATAGCTGCCGAAGTATTTAAAATGTGCAATCCTTTTATTTACTGCATATTTCATGCAAATTTCTTAAAAGTTATACATTATTTGGTGGGTTGAAATTTTATGATAATTTCGGCAATCGTTCTAAATTCCGTGAATTTTAAGGTATCCAGGTACATTTTTTCCAATATGAACAGAATATCACCCAAAAAGCGTGACATTGACCTTGGATAAAATGAGTAAAAAGGTTCAGATTTCATGGGTTTTTTTAATCTTTAAAAAAAGTTTCGAATCATTCGGATTTTTTGAAAGATTAACTAACCCATAAAATCTGAACCCTTTTAGTCATTTTCTCCAAAGGCAATGTCAACCATTTTTGGGTGATATTGTGTTCATATTGAAAAAATGTACGTCTATATCTTAAAATTCACGGAACTTAGAACGATTGCCGAAATTCTTCTATTTCAACACGCTAAAAAATTACCAATAAATTGAATAAATTAACCTTGTTTAATTGTTTGTTCCCCTTAGCATTAAATACATCGTCAGGTGCGATGGGAGCTTCCTTGTTCGTTACTTTTTCCGGTACCGCCGCAGCACGTTCATCCGCAGTTTTCTGGGTAACGTCAACGTCCTTCTCTCCGGCATCGACTGAAACGGCGACTGCTGCTACGAAGGTAGCAAAAACGACGGTACCAGTCTCATCAATATATTTACAACGTCGTTGTCGACATTTCAGGTGTGATACCTCTTTCTCTTCTAAAAGCGAATGTACATACCTACGGTACCGTCTGGTATGACTGCGACTGCAGTATTACTGTCCCCGACTGAATTCGGTTCAATGCCATCGATTCTTTTATTATTGCTTGCATTTGTAGCAATGCCACTAGCATCCTCAATGCAAGCAACGACATTCTCATCACTACCAATGTTTCGATCTTGAAAATAAGCGTGCATGGCGTGAAAAAGAATTTTGAAAAAATATGGAGGAACTGCGTAAAACCCATTCAAAAACTCCGCGTTTTCTAATCGGAAAAAATGGTACAACCTGCGCGGCTGTTATTACTCGTTATCGGGTTTCCAAAATGGAGACGGTCCAGACAATTTTTCATTTTTGTCGGGCATCCAACCGTTCCATCGCTCGCTACCACCAGAGTCTTCAAATATTTCCTATTACCTGAATGAATTTAAACAAATAAAAATTCAGAAATGGTAAAAACTAAATCATATGCAGTATTATAGAAAAATATAAAAATGGGTTAACGTAAGTGACAGTACTGCATTTCCGCAAAATTTTGGCTGGGTAGTGAGAGTCCCTGTACTTGACCATTACACAATTATTGTTTTCAACACTAACAGCCTTTTGGTGCACGATAGCTATTGCGGGGCATTGCTCCCACAAAATTAGAAGATACATTTTATAAATCTACGATGACGTGTGATACTATTAACTTGACGTTGATATGATATAAATTTACTTATAAAATATCAAAACGAAAAACAGCAGTGACCAATTTCACGATAATCGGGTGACCGTATTAAAAAGAAAAAAAGGTAAATGACTGGCTGATAATAAGAGGAAAGGGACGAAACTTGTTTCGCTGCAAAATAGCTCCTAAAAAGGAGCCCGTTTTGCTTTCTCACGAAGGAAGCTTTTTAATGATGAAATTTTTTTTTCCACTTTTCAATGTCAACGTGATCCAAATTTCTCAGAACTTTGAAAAATCATATGGAGAAAAAATGGCCGGATGTGTGTGGGTGTGTGTGTGTGTGTGCGTGTGTGTGTGCGTGAGCGTGCGTGCGTGTGTGTGTGTGTGTGTGTGTGCACGTGCGCCCGCGCGCGTGCGTCCGGCTATTTTTTGTAAACATGTTTTTTCAAAGTTTTGAGAAATTTGGATCACGTTGACATTGAAAAGTGAAAAAATAATGTCACCATTACAAAGCTTGCTTCGTGAGAAATACTGTTATTTGTTTTAATTCATTTAGGTAATCGGAAATATTCAAAGACTCTGGTGGTAGCGAGCGATGGAACGGTTGGGTGCCCTACAAAAATAAAAAATTGTCTGGACCGTCTCCATTTTGGAAACACGATAACGACTAATAACGGCCGCACAGATTGTACCGTTTTTCCCGATTAGAAAACGCGAAGTTTTTGAATGGGTTTTACGCGGTTCCTCCATATTTGTTCAAAATTTTTTTTCACGCTATGCAAGCTTATTTTCAAGATCGAAACAATGGTGGTGATGAGAACGTCATTGCTTCCGTTGAGGATGCTGGTGGCATTGCTACAAATGCAAGCAATAACAAAAGAATCGATGGTATTGAACCGAATTCAGTCGGGGACAGTAATACTGCAGTCGCAGTCATACCAGGCGGTACCGTAAGAATGTACAATCGCTTTTAGAAGAGAAGGAGGTATCACACCTGAAATGTCGACAACGACGTTGCAAATATATTGATGAGACTGGTACCGTCGTTTCTGCCACCTTCGTAGCAGCAGTCGCCGTTTCAGTCGATGCCCGAGACAAGGATGTTGACGTTACACAGAAAACTGCGGATGAACGTGCTGCGGCTGTACCGGAAAAAGTAACGAACAAGGAAGCTCCCATCGCACCTGACGGTGTATTTAATGCTAAGGGCTACAATCATTAAAACAAGGTTAATTTATGCAATTTATTGTTAATTTTTTAGCGTGTTAAAATAGAAGAATTTCGGCAATCGTTCTAAATTCCGTGAATTTTAAGATATAGACGTACATTTTTTCAATATGAACACAATATCACCCAAAAATGGTTGACATTGCCTTTGGAGAAAATGAGTAAGAAGGTTCAGATTTTATGGGTTAGTTAATCTTTCAAAAAATCCGAATGATTCGACACTTTTTTTAAAGATTAAAAAAACCCATGAAATCTGAACCTTTTTAGTCATTTTATCCAAGGTCAATGTCAACCTATTTGGCTGACATTCTGTTCATATTGGAAAAATAAGTACCTCGATACCTTAAAATTCACGGAATTTAGAACGATTGCCGTAATTATTATAAAATTTCAACACGCCAAATAATGTATAACTTTTAAGGAATTTGCATGAAATATAGTAAATAAAAGGATTGTACATTTTAAATACTTTGGCAGCTAAAACTGAAAAGAAAATATCTCACCGAAAACCACATTGCTTCATGTATGAGAAAGCAACACTAAATAAGTGTAAAAAAATACTTTCGAAAATTCTGATACAAGATTTTCTTGTTTCTTGCACTTATTATGATCACTGCAGCCCACGTGAATGCTGAGATCTACGAGCTCAAAGTAAGGCATTAAACATGTAATTGATAGCGGCTAGTCAGTGCTCTATCATAACATGTGATTGATAGAGCGCTATGTAATCAGCCATCTCGAAATCCTGCAAATACCATGCGAATTAAGTAAATTATTGTACTCTCGTCCACCATATTGGATCAGAACTTTTGAATTTCTGAATTTTGCCGGCAGATTCGTAAGCAGCGATCTCGAAAACCTGGGTGCCAAGTTTCATTCGAATTGAATTAATTTTGAGTTTTTATCCGCCATTAAAAATTTCTGAATTCTTACCGCAAATTCGTAATCGGCGACCAAAAAACTCTCACTGTGTGCCCCAAGCGTAACATTAGCCTTTAGGCTAATCTTCAGAATGGTCTTAAAAGTAGTCTTCAGACTAATCTTCAGAATGGTCTTAATAGTAGTCTTGAGACTAATCTTCAGAATGGTCTTAAAAGTAGTCTTCAAACTAATCTTCAGAATGGTCTTAAAAGTAGTCTCGAGACTAATCTTCAGAATGGTCTTAAAAGTAGTATTCAGACTAATCTTCAAAATGGTCTTAAAAGTAGTCTTGAGACTAATCTTCGGAATGGTTTTAAAAGTAGTCACCAAACTAATCTTCACCATGGTCTGTAAATTAGTCTTGAGACTAATCATCATGGTCTAAATAATTACTAATATAAATATAATAATTTATATTTATATTAGTATTTACAATATATCTCACTGTGTGCCCCAAGCGTAACATTAGCCTTCAGACTAATCTTCAGAATGGTCTTAAAAGTAGTCTTCAAACTAATCTTCATCATGGTCTTCAAATTAGTCTTAAGACTAATATTCAGAATAGTCGTAAAAGTAGTCTTCGAACTAATCTTCAGAATGGTCTTAAAAGTAGTCTTGAGACTAATCTTCAGAATGGTCTTAAAAGTAGTCTTCAGACTAATCTTCAAAATGGTCTTAAAAGTAGTCTTCAAACTAATCTTCAGCATGCTCTTTAAATTAGTCTTGAGACTAATCGTTAGAATGATCTCAAAAGTAGTCTTCAAACTAATTTTCAGAATGGTCTTGACAGTAGTATTCTGTTTTTAATTTATCAAACTATTTTTTATTTATTAAACAAGCCAACATTAGCCTTCAGACTAATCTTCAGAATGGTCTTAAAAGTAGTCTTTAAACTAATCTTCAGAATGGTCTTAACAGTAGTTTGAAGATTAGTCTGAAGACTACTTTTAAGACCACTTTGAAAATTAGTCTAAAGACTACTTTAAAGACCATTCTGAAGATTAGTCTGAAGACTACTTTTAATACCATTATGAACATTAGCCTGAAGGCTAATGTTGCTTTGTTTGATAAATAGAAAATAGTTCAATAAATTAAAAACAGAATACTACTGTTAAGACTATTCTAAAGATTAGTTTGAAGATTATTTTTTAGACCATTCTGAAGATCAGTTTGGAGACTACTTTTAATACCATTATGAACATTAACCTGAAGGCTAATGTTGGCTTATTTAATAAATAAAAAATAGTTTAATCAATTAAAAACAGAATACGACTGTTAAGACCATTCTGAAGATTAGTTTGAACATTACTTTTAAGACCCCTCTGAAGATTAGATTGAAGACTTCTTTTAAGACCATTCTGAAGTAATTAGCCTTGAGGCTAATGTTCATAATGTTATTAAAAGTAGTCTTCAGACTAATCTCCAGAATGGTCTTAAAAGTAGTCTTCAGACTAATCTTCAAAGCGGTCTTAAAAGTAGTCTTCAGACTAATCCTTAAAATGGTCTTAAAAGTAGTCTTCAAACTAATCTTCATCATGGTCTTTAAATTAGTCTTGAGACTAATATTCAGAATGGTCTTCAAAGGAGTCTTCAGACTAATCTTCAAAGTCGTCTTAAAAGTAGTCTTCAGACTAATCTTCAAAGTGGTCTTAAAAGTAGTCTTCAGACTAATCTTCAAAGTGGTCTTAAAAGTAGTCTTCAGACTTATCTTCAAAATGGTCTTAAAAGTAGTCTTCAGACTAATCCTCAAAATGGTCTTAAAAGTAGTCTCCAAACTAATCTTCATCATGGTCTTTAAATTAGTCTTGAGACTAATCTTCAGAATGGTCTTAAAAGTAGTCTTCAGACTAATCTTCAAAGTGGTCTTAAAAGTAGTAATCAGATAAATCTTTAAAATGGTCTTAAAAGTAGTCTTCAAACTAATCTTTATCATGGTCTTTAAATTAGTCTCGAGACTAATCTTCAGAATGTTCTTAAAAGTAGTATTCAGACTAATCTTCAAAATGGTCTTAAAAGTAGTCTTGAGACTAATCTTCGGAATGGTTTTAAAAGTAGTCACCAAACTAATCTTCACCATGGTCTTTAAATTAGTCTTGAGACTAATCATCATGGTCTAAATAATTACTAATGTAAATATAATAATTTATATTTATATTAGTATTTACAATATATCTCACTGTGTGCCCCAAGCGTAACATTAGCCTTCAGACTAATCTTCAGAATGGTCTTAAAAGTAGTCTTCAAACTAATCTTCATCATGGTCTTCAAATTAGTCTTAAGACTAATATTCAGAATAGTCGTAAAAGTAGTCTTCGAACTAATCTTCAGAATGGTCTTAAAAGTAGTCTTGAGACTAATCTTCAGAATGGTCTTAAAAGTAGTCTTCAGACTAATCTTCAAAGTGGTCTTAAAAGTAGTCTTCATCCTAATCTTCAAAATGGTCGTCAAAGTAGTCTTCAAACTAATCTTCAGCATGCTCTTTAAATTAGTCTTGAGACTAATCTTTAGAATGATCTCAAAAGTAGTCTTCAAACTAATTTTCAGAATGGTCTTGACAGTAGTATTTTGTTTTTAATTTATCAAACTATTTTTTATTTATTAAACAAGCCAACATTAGCCTTGAGACTAATCTTCAGAATGGTCTTAAAAGTAGTCTTTAAACTAATCTTCAGAATGGTCTTAACAGTAGTTTGAAGATTAGTCTGAAGACTACTTTTAAGACCACTTTGAAAATTAGTCTGAAGACTACTTTAGAGACCATTCTAAAGATTAGTCTGAAGACTACTTTTAATACCATTATGAACATTAGCCTGAAGGCTAATGTTGGCTTGTTTGATAAATAGAAAATAGTTCAATAAATTAAAAACAGAATACTACTGTTAAGACCATTCTAAAGATTAGTTTGAAGATTATTTTTAAGACCATTCTTCAGAATGGTCTTAAAAGTAGTCTTGAGACTAATCTTCAGAATGGTCTTAAAAGTAGTCTTGAGACTAATCTTCAGAATGGTCTTAAAAGTAGTCTTGAGACTAATCTTCAGAACGGTCTTAAAAGTACTCACCAAACTAATCTTCATCATGGTCTTTCAATTAGTCGTGAGACTAAACTTCAGAATGGTCTTAAAAGTAGTCTTGAGATTAATCTTCAGAATGGTCTTAAAAGTAGTCTTGAGACTAATCTTCAGAATGGTTTTAAAAGTAGTCACCAAACTAATCTTCATCATGGTCTTTAAATTAGTCTTGAGACTAATCATCATGGTCTAAATAATTACTAATATTAGTCTTCCGTTTTTAATTTATTAAAATATTCTTTTATTTATCAAAAAAGCCAACATTAGCCTTCAGACTAATCTTCAGAATGGTCTTAAAAGTAGTCTTGAGACTAATCTTCAGAATGGTCTTAAAAGTAGTCTTGAGACTAATCTTCAGAATGGTCTTAAAAGTAGTCTTGAGACTAATCTTCAGAACGGTCTTAAAAGTACTCACCAAACTAATCTTCATCATGGTCTTCCAATTAGTCGTGAGACTAAACTTCAGAATGGTCTTAAAAGTAGTCTTGAGATTAATCTTCAGAATGGTCTCAAAAGTAGTCTTGAGATTAATCTTCAGAATGGTCTTAAAAGTAGTCTTGAGACTAATCTTCAGCATGGTCTTAAAAGTAGTCTTCAATCTAATCTTCATCATCGTCTTTAAATTAGTCTTGAGACTAATCTTCAGAATGGTCTTAAAAGTAGTCTTGTGACTAATCTTCAGAATAGTCTTGAAAGTAGTATTCAGACTAATCTTCAAAATGGTCTTAAAAGTAGTCTTGAGTCTAATCTTCAAAATCGTCTTAAAAGTAGTCTTCAAACTAATCTTCATAACGGTCTTTAAATTAGTGTTGAGACTAATCTTCAGAATGGTTTTAAAAGTAGTCACCAAACTAATCTTCATCATGGTCTTTAAATTAGTCTTGAGACTAATCATCATGGTCTAAATAATTACTAATATTAGTCTTCCGTTTTTAATTTATTAAAATATTCTTTTATTTATCAAAAAAGCCAACATTAGCCTTCAGACTAATCTTCAGAATGGTCTTAAAAGTAGTCTTGAGACTAATCTTCAGAATGGTCTTAAAAGTAGTCTTGAGACTAATCTTCAGAATGGTCTTAAAAGTAGTCTTGAGACTAATCTTCAGAACGGTCTTAAAAGTACTCACCAAACTAATCTTCATCATGGTCTTTCAATTTGTAGTGAGACTAAACTTCAGAATGGTCTTAAAAGTAGTCTTGAGATTTATCTTCAGAATGGTCTTAAAAGTAGTCTTGAGACTAATCTTCAGAATGGTCTTAAAAGTACTCACCAAACTAATCTTCATCATGGTCTTTAAATTAGTCGTGAGACTAAACTTCAGAATGGTCTTGAAAGTAGTCTTGAGACTAATCTTCAGAATGGTCTTAAAAGTAGTCTTCAATATAATCTTCAGAATGGTTTTAAAAGTAGTCACCAAACTAATCTTCATCATGGTCTTTAAATTAGTCTTGAGACTAATCATCATGGTCTAAATAATTACAAATATTAGGATTCCGTTTTTAATTTATTAAAATATTTTTTATTTATCAAAAAAGCCAACATTAGCCTTCAGACTGATTTCAGAACGGTCTTACAAGTAGTCTTGAGACTAATCTTCAGAATGGTCTCAAAAGAACTCAACAAACTAATCTTCATCATGGTCTTTAAATTAGTCTTGAGACTAAACTTCAGAATGGTCTTGAAAGTAGTCTTGAAATTAATCTTCAGAATGGTCTTTAAAGTAGTCTTGAGACTAATCTTCAGAATGGTTTTAAAAGTAGTCACCAAACTAATCATCATCATGGTCTTTAAATTAATCTTGAGACTAATCATCATGGTCTAAATAATTACTAATATTAGTATTCCGTTTTTAATTTATTAAAATATTCTTTTATTTATCAAAAAAGCCAACATTAGCCTTTAGACTAATCTTCAGAATGGTCTTAAAAGTAGTCTTGAGACTTATCTTCAGAATGGTCTTAAAAGTAGTCTTGAGACTAATCTTCAGAATGATCTTAAAAGTAGTCTTGAGACTAATCTTCAGAACGGTCTTAAAAGTACTCACCAAACTAATCTTCATCATGGTCTTTCAATTTGTAGAGAGACTAAACTTCAGAATGGTCTTAAAAGTAGTCTTGAGATTTATCTTCAGAATGGTCTTAAAAGTAGTCTTGAGACTAATCTTCAGAATGGTCTTAAAAGTACTCACCAAACTAATCTTCATCATGGTCTTTAAATTAGTCGTGAGACTAAACTTCAGAATGGTCTTGAAAGTAGTCTTGAGATTAATCTTCAGAATGGTCTTAAAAGTAGTCTTGAGACTAATCTTCAGAATGGTCTTAAAAGTAGTCTTGAGACTAATCTTCAGAATGGTCTTAAAAGTAGTCTTGAGACTAATCGTCAGAATGGTCTTAAAAGTAGTCTTCAATCTAATCTTCATCATCGTCTTTAAATTAGTCTTGAGACTAATCTTCAGAATGGTCTTAAAAGTAGTCTTTAAACTAATCTTCATCATGGTCTTTAAATTAGTCTTGAGACTAATCTTCAGAATGGTCTTAAAAGTAGTCTTCAGACTAATCTTCAAAGTGGTCTTAAAAGTAGTCTTCAGACTGATCTTCAAAATGGTCTTAAAAGTAGTCTTCAAACTAATCTTCATCATGGTCTTTAAATTAGTTTTGAGACTAATCTTCAGAATGGTCTTAAAAGTAGTTTTCAAACTAATCTTCAGAATGGTTTAACAGTAGTATTCTGTTTTGAATTTATTAAACTATTTTTTATTTATTAAACAAGCCAACATTAGCCTTCAGGCTAATATTCGTAATGGTATTAAAAGTAGTCTTCAGACTAATCTTCAGAATGGTCCGAAAAGTAGTCTTTAAACTAATCTTCAGAATGGTCTTTAAATTAGTCTTGAGACTAATTTTCAGAATGCTTTTAACAGTAGTACTCTGTTTTAACAACAAATTGTTTACAACCTTTCTCACTGATAATGATTATTAAAAAACTATGATATGGTTGATTTCATTACAGATTTTTAATTTGAGCATCAACCACCCGATATTCTAGTGTATAGCCATTTCAGTTGATAAACGTCATGAGAATGGATCAAATCAACCGGTTGGTTATGTTTCGTAAAAATTCTCAGTCAGCTGAATGACATTCGGCAGCTGACATCAATTTTTCTTTTTCCTTATGTCACCTAATGACATAAGAAAATCAATATCGCAGCTAGCTTCGAGTCACACATCTCCGAACAGTTACTCCGTCATTTGTCGCCATAGCCAACGGGATGGATACGAGTGTAACAATGCACAGTGGATTCATTGCTACATCGACGCCGTTGCGTCGGTTCGATAATGCAAACTTTAAACCGCAATTACTCAGTCAATTTTCGTCGTACGACAATTTGCAAAAAAGCGTTGCCTTCGGGGTGACCCACTCTACCCGCCTACCAATGGAAAACATATAGTTACAATACACCCTGTATAGTGAGAGAGAGATAGAAATAGTTGGATGACGTCATTCTTCTCGAACCTTCTGGAAGCTTCGAATAGGATGATGTCATCCTTCTGGAAGCTTCGTTAATATTTGAAATAAAGGGGAAGGGATAGATGGGTATAAAAGGATGGGCTGTTGCAAATGCTCCATCAGTTGAAACGATCCTCAAATGCGAGATCGAAAGAAGCATCAAGAACTCAAAGTACGAATCGAATTATTCGTTAAAGATATCCAGGAAGTGAAAAGACTTATTCTCTTCAAAAGTGACATCAACCATCTCACTAGAAGATTATCCCAGTTAAATTTACAACAACAACAACAACAACATAGATTTCTTGAAAATCAACGAAATTAGTCGAATGGAAAATTTCCTTCCAACGAAAAACTTTTCGGAGCTCGAACCTGGCAAAACCTACAAAGTGACTGCGATGAGAATGATGAAAACCATGTACGGCCTTCAAGTCACCGTGGAACTCGACAACGAATATTCCGTATTTTTACCATCAAGAATCACGAAAATATTGCAAGAAAATGAACAGCAATTTAAACAGATGCAGCAAGCTTCTAAAGAAAATCATCTTTATCTACATTATATCAAAAGACAGTACAATCAGTGTGAATTTTCTTATGTGTAACCACGATTTTTTTTTTCATCATTTAATAATGTATTAAAAGGATCTTGTAATCATTAAAATTATACTTTGAGAAACAAATTTAAACAAAAATATAATGCTTTTGAATTTTAATTTTCAAAACCTTTACCTAAATGTCGATTTAATATAAGTTTTGTTTAATTCGAATCATATGAGCGCTTGGTAGCGCAACAGGTAGCGGCCTGACTCGCATTCGCATGGTCGATGGATCGAGACCCATTCGATTTGTTTTTTTTTTTTATCATCTATTTTATTTCTTTATTTACTTGCAAATTTCCCGATAGAACTAACGTTTTTTTTTTAATTTATCAGTACAACTAATGCTAATTAGGGAATAAAAGAATACCATTAAACAATTTTTTTTTCTTTTTTTTATTCGTGAAATATCAGTATAAAATACAATTGACATTGTGTGTGTGTGCATTTTTTTTTTTTTTTTTTTTTACGTGAAAATAAGCATAGTGAAGAAAGTATAGGAACTGATGATGCGGCTATCGATGATCATGATAATGATTATGATGATGATCATGATGACGATCATGATGGCCACCACCACCTTCATGAGGCAAAAAGAAAAAAATAAAATAAAATAAAATTAGAAAAATGAACGATTAAAAAAAATTACGATTGAGATTAGAAAAAAAAAAAAATGAAATTATAAAAAATGAACGATAAAAAAATAAAAATAAAAAAAAATAAAAAAAAAAAAATAAAGAAAATTAAATTAGATAAATGAAATTAGAAAAATGAACGATAAAAAATGAAATTAGAAACATGAACGACAAAAGACGAATGATTAAAAAAAAAAAATGAATGATTAAAAAATGAACGATTAAAAAAATATATTCATTAGCTATTGATAGCTTACCCTTTCTGTTCTCCTTCTATGAATCCTTTATTACAATTTCGCTAGGCATAAACCACCATCCCCCACATGGACAGCGGAGAAGCTTTGTGCGGAGCCCGACGATTGTGAGGTAGGTGTCTTCACCTTCGCGGTATACGAGTGTTGCTCCTTTAACGAGAGTTTTGACGGTGCGATAATCGCAATTATCGAGCCAAAAACTCGGAATGTGAGCGACAGCCTTTGTCTGCGTTCCTGCTTCAGGCATTTTTTTATTATTCACTTATTTATTTATTTTTTATTTTTTATCACTCGTGTATTTATAAAAACAAATCACTCAATGCTCGTATATGTAAATAATACAATAAATATAATAATAGGATTATGCAAATGATGAGCACTCAAGCTACGCAGGAAAACTGGAGTGCTGACCCAGTGGGCCCGCTTTTATAGACGTTGCATATACTATACATTAATCGTAACTGCGCAATATCGAAATTTTCCAGTAGGATCATTGTATAAGGCGTTGTATATATATAGCAATATTCGCAACTGCGTAGATTGTTCGAAGGTTCGAGAGAGAAGACGTTGAAAAAAAAGAGCTAGCGCAGAAGGCTCGCTTCTGTAAGGCATTGTATGTATATACATTATTCGCAACTGCGTAGTTATCGAAATTTCCAGTAGGATCATTGTATAAGGGATTGTGTATATATATATATATATATAAGGCATTGTATACATATGTATACATATATATATAGCAATATTCGCAACTGCGTAGATTGTTCGAAGCTTCGAGAAAGAAGACGTTACAAAAAAAAAAAAAAAAAAAAAAAAAAAAAAAAGGAGAGCTAGCGCAGAAGGCTCGCTTCTGTAAGGCGTTGTATGTATATACACTGATCGCAACTGCGTAGTTATCGAAATTTTCAGTAGGATCACTTGTATAAGGGATTGTATATATATATATATTGTAACGGGACGGAACTAGGAATCCGCTGTTACAATAAAAAAAAAAAAATAAAAATAAAAATTACATACTCTCAATTACGCGTAACCTTTTGTCACGCGCAATAATCATAATAAACACCAGGCTTCTCGATATTGACATTCCAAGAATTCCCAAAATAGAACTTAATCCTTCCGAGAATCCTATGTCGTCACGACCGTAACGTGGGCAAAAGCTCTAGAAGCTTGGCGAAATTGCCCTACTCCAAAACCTTCAACCAATCAAATCACGGCACCGGTTGTTCATGTAAAAGTATTTAAGATCCTGACGAGCAAGCCTCGTCCTCATTTTGATCAACGTTATCGATGAGCATTATTCGCGTCAAGCGATTTCTTGACATTCTTTCTATACGACGTACTTCGTCTACTTTCGACATCCACTTCGTGTCATCACTTTCCGAGATTCTCAACGCATTCGTATTACATCGTGCATCAAGGACTACGAACTGAACGACATCTGGCTACTTCAACTATCTCGAATAGTCTTTTTTAAGACTCTTCGTGATCATCGTTGATTCGTCTTTTTTAGGGCGAATCTATTATAACGTACTTGCTTGTCTTTCTAAAGACTAAGCAAATCACAACTCTCGTTCCTTCCTATTCAATAAAAGATTTCAGGTGATAGGGAGCCTGGTTTGCTTGAAGCCCCCGCACTGCGTCGGGAAGTTGGATAGTGAACCAGGTGATCGTCTCAGAAAAATAACCTCGAGGTAGGGAACCGGATTCCTTGGAAAAACCCTCAGCACTGTGGCTGAGGGCGGGAACAAGGAAGAAGGCGCTTTGCTGAGAAAACCCGCCACGAGTGATAATCTTCACTTATCCTCGTGTTATATTATCATCATTCTTGAATCTTTCCGACCATCTGTCTATACAAAGAGTAAACGCATTGAGAATTTGTAAAATCATTTAAATTTGGGCGAGTGGCCTTCCACTCCCAGGACGCTGGCTAAACGCATCGATTTCAGTCAGCCGACACGAGATATCAATTTTTCGAATTGTAACGAAAATTGATTTTTGTGTTCCCAATCGCTTCCCGATTGGAAACACCGTGAAACTTGAGTAAACACACACACACACGCGCGTACACACTCAAACACCAGCGAACATTCACACGGGCAACCACAGGCATAACAATAGAGAGACGTCGCGTCTCAAAGCACACCGAGTCTCGAGACATTACATACAGTCTCACGCCACGTAACTGGCGAATCGAGGCCATAACAACTGACGTACGAACGAGGACAAAACAACGATTCGAGTCAGACGTACGAACGCAGACTGTTCCTTAACATCGTAGATTCATTTATCCTATATTGCAGTCCCAATTAATATCACACCTATTCATCAACCGTTCAATTCCTTATTGCCCAGTTGCCGCTGGATTTAACTTTTGCGTGCCCCAAAGGAGACCTTGCTTCTCAAGGTTCTCCTCTCCTTTAAGTGGCCCACTTTTTACACGCCTATGATGACGGGTCACGTTATCCCCAGGTCATACATGGCCAATGGGAAATACCGATAACAACCAATCTGAGGCAATCTCGAAAAACCAGTAAAAATTATCACATCGATTCGGCAAACCTCTCTCCTACACAAAACGTCACTGACCTCGGGCCCGTGTCGAACCTTCTGTTCGCCCGGATGAAACGACGGGACGACAGACGAACACACAAAAAATCATAACATTACATAAATCATAATAAAAATTGTGAATTCCTTCAATAGTAAAATTGAGGAATTTCACGAAACGTTTCATTGGCGCCCAACGTGGGGCTCGAGGGCCAAACATAGTAAGAGAGCGAAGGATAGCAATATCAAATAAAATAAAAGAAATTATTCTCTCGCCGAGCGCGAGTAACCGTGTCTCTCTCTCGGATAGAGAGAAAAATAAAATAAATTATTCTATCGCCGAGCGCGAGTAACCGTGTCTCCCTCGGACAGAAAAAAAAAAAAAATAAATAAATAAAAGGAATAAATTATTCTCTCACCGAGATTGCGTAACCGTGTCTCTCTCGGGCAGAGAGAAAAATAAAAGAAAGGCACTGTTGTCATACTGAGATTGAGAACTCGTGTCTCTCTCGCTCAGAAATAAAAATAAAAATAAATAGCCGATGGTAGCAAGACAGAGAAAAGAAAATCCTCTCTCTCGGTCACATCGAAAATAAAATTAAAATCAAGAAGTCTCGCGATAACACTGTAAAACCGAAACCGATCAAGTCAACTATATATAAATTTACGCAAATCTCGAGTGGGAAAAGCGAGCTAGAGGCTCCCCTTCCCCCTAGTAGATCGATGAAAAGTTCAGAAATCAATTAGATCAAGAACCGTCTCCCTCCCTACCCACGCAAGGCTCTCAAGATAGAGTACCGCGTATCGGGACTCTCGCGTCAATGCGTAAAAGGGAAGACCACAGAAACAAGAACCGAAAAAAAAGAACGATCGACATCTCAATCCACGATGAATAACGCCCAGGAGAGTGACACCGGAAACGGTGGTAAAAAAACCTGCCACCTCCCTTCCGACCATCCTCGCAGACGCCGCTTCTCGAGATTGATCTGAACGATACCCCTGATGATTACGAGTTACCCATACAGTATGAGGAGGCTCGAGGGGGCGACATAGGCGAAACCTCCGACAATCAGGCCAGTCACCGAGGGGCGGGAAAACATTCAAACTCGTCTAGGGAAAATTCGGAAACCAACCCATCCATAAAAAACGTCATGGACATCCTAAAACAAATGCAGAGCCAGCATCAAACGGATTTTAACCTCGTCAGAGAGAACATGCGAGCCTTGAACCACAGTGTATCACGTCGATTCGAGGTGATGAAAGAGTACGTCGTATCCACGGTTAACGCACGAGAAGAGTCTCAGTACGAGACAATTCTACATAACCTAAATACGCATAACGGAGGGGCGATAACGAAAGATCGAAGAACGGCGAACCATATTCACCAAGCCAATCCCAAGGAGTCCTTGACAAACATCCTTCCACCCGATTCACTGGGAAATCCACATGATAAGGGTACTGACAACCAGAACAATCCGGAGAATCAGAACAGGGAGGATCCCGATCAGACCAGACTGCCACGAGGGTCTAACCCTATGGTCCTCGGCCCTTCTAACACAACAGTTCTATGCAACACGCTGAAGGTCGAGGCACCAACCTACTCTGGAAAGTCATCAGAACTGCCGATGCAGTTTCTGGTCGACCTGAGGGGCTATCGCGACATTTACCTGCCTCGTTATCATTTCAAAGTAATCGTAGCTCAGTGCCTGCAGGGCCCTACAATGGTGGAAAATCGGGCGAGAGGGAATTCGAGATTGGGGAGACTTTGAAGCACAGTTCACCAGAAGATTCTGGAGCGAAGACAAGCAAGCCACCGTAAGGAGCAAGCTTGGATTTGATTGGTTTGACCCCAACAAAAAACAGACGCGATTGGCATACGCGATTTCTATCATCGGATTGGCACGCGACCTCCGCCCTCAACCCCTCGATAAAGACATTATAGCTAAGATCAAGAGACATTTCACCGAGGATATACGAACAACGATTAGAACCCTCGGCATAGGAGACATACCCAGCTTGCTGGACCTCCTCTCGGCATGCGACGAGGAAGGACCGAGCAATAAGGACCGAAGCAAAAATGAATCCCGTACAAATCCAATGGGAACGAGATTTCTGAAAACATTCCAGCCTCCTCCCCCGAACGATAACGATGCCAGAACGCCGAATCTGAAGGATAATTCTTAAAGAACGTCACCGACAACTCCTTCGAAATACCGAGAGCGTCAAAACAAAGTCAGAACCATCGAAACGGTCGAAGAACTGACGGACAAAGACCCGCCCACAAACGAAACGACCGAATCGGAAAACGCCAATGCATCACCTCAATCGCAAGAATAATCGCCGAGGTGACGCTTGGCTTCGGAGGCGACACCCGAGGAGAACTGCTTGAAGAGAGAGACGAACAAGTCAGAAGCCAACCGAAATGCCCCCTCCTTACGATCCAAATCGAGGGAATTGAGATCAAAGCATTGGTCGACACAGGGAGCGAGATAACGGTCATATCTTCCCAATTCTATGAGGAAAATCAAGAGACACTTTCCAAATGCCCACGGTTACCTCTAGCGGGAGTCTCCGTGCGAGGAGCAACGGAAGGGCGTGCTACAAAAGTAACACAGCAAATCCTGGCCCGAATTTTCCTACAAAAACAATCCGAATATAACACGATCATCATCGTGCCCAAACTAGCACATCCCTGTGTGCTGGGAGTGGACTTCCTGGCCAAAATCAATACAGTAATAGACCTGGCAGGACAATGCACGAGGATCAGAGTAAAAAACGGCGACGAACACATGCTCCTATTCGACAACAGCCTCATACAACTGCCCCAAGTACAGATAAATTCATTGGAAGGGGAGAATCGGGTGGGCGGACACGTCCTGGGGAAGGACATCGACGAGGTTATCCACGAAAAAATGATCCAAACTTCCAATCTCAGTCGAGAGGAAACCAAGATATTCCGAGATTTACTCGAGCGTCACAAAAGCATATTCTCAAAGAATCCAGGTTTATTAAATTCTTATAGACATGAGTTAAAAGTCATTCCCCATAAGCCGTTTAAGGCTATGTGTTATCCCGTCCCTCTGGCCTATCGAGACGCCGTGGACAAAGAAATCGAGAACTTAATGACGCTCCAAGTAATCCGACGCTCTAAAAGCCCTTACAGCAGCCCCCTCCTTGTAACCCCAAAAAAGGATGGAGGTGTACGACTGTGCCTAGACGCGAGACGTATCAACGAGATCCTAATCCCAGATCCTGAACGAATGGAAAATACCGATGATCTATTTGCAGAATGCCGACAAACACATTTTATCACGACCCTGGACATGAGGGCAAGCTTTTGGCAGGTACCCCTGACGGAAGAATCAAAACAATACACGGCTTTTATGCACAGAGGTAGGTATTACGAATTTAACGTGACCCCCTTCGGGCTACGCACTAGCACAGCGAGTCTAGTGCGAGGATTAGAGAAAGTACTAGCAGATTGGGCAACGTCATCAATTTCGTAGACGACCTGCTCTGTACTTCAGAATCGTTCGAAGAACACATAAGCAATTTGAATGAGCTCTTCGAACGATTTCAAGAGCATAACCTAACATTGAACCTTGAGAAATCCCAATTTTTCCGTAAAGAGGCACGTTTCTTGGGACATATCTTGTTGCGAGATGGGATCAAACCCGATCCAGAGAAAATCCAGGGAATACACGATTTTCCTGATCCTCGAAATCTGAAACAGCTGAGAGGTTTCTTAGGGCTTGTAAACTACTACAGCAAATTCACTAAAGAGCACAGCGAAGCCTCGGCGCCCTTATTGCACTTACTTCGCAAGGGGACAAAATGGATGTGGGGGGAAGAAGAAAAAATCGCCTTCACTAATCTTAAATCTAAGTTCTGTGAGAGCATTATGCTACGATACCCCCTAAAAAATAAACCCTTCCGGCTTCAAACGGATGCAAGCGACTTTGCCATCAGCGCGATCCTGTACCAAACGAACGATGAGGGCGAGGACGTCGTACTTCACTTTGCTAGTCGCACGCTAAAAAACGCCGAATTAAGATACACAACAACCGAAAAGGAATTATTGGCAATCGTCTGGGCTCTCTCCAAATTTCGCACATACTTATACGGAAATCCAATCAAAATTCTCACCGATCACGCCAACCTCACGTTCATAAAGCAATGCCGACTGGCTCATGCGAGGTTGACACGATGGGCCCTAGCCATACAAGATTACCACCCCGAAATTAAACACTGCCCGGGAAAAAACAATACCGTAGCAGACGTCTTAAGCAGGCCGACAGCTGAAAGACCATCCAATGAGATAACGATAGCACCTCTCGCCGAGGAGCTATCCGAGGAAGGCCGCGACCTAATTATGAACATAGGTAATTACCAACAAGGAGACCCCCTTTGCCAAAAGATCAAAGAGGCACTACAAGGAAACCAACTACAAAACAAGTTTGCCCTACGGGAAGATGTACTCTACCGATGTAAAGAGGGTGGAGAAAGAGTGATAGTACCCAAAGCAATGTTACCTAAACTTATTCAAACCTGCCATACTATGTATGGCCATGCCGGAGCACGTAAATGCTACCTCATCCTGCGGGACGATTTCTTTCTTCCCAACTTATATCGACTAATCCGCAAAGAACTAGCCTCATGTGACTCATGTCAACGGAATAAGATCTTCACTACCGGCTCATTCGCCGAACAGCAAATAATTCTTCCGCGGTCCCCTGGAGAATTGATCTCCCTTGATTTCTATGGACCCTTACCGGCGGGGCAATACGGTCATAGATACATACTTGCAGTTGTTACGTCCTGACCCTCGATTTTTCTCATCTCGGCCAAGAAAAGCGCGGCTTTCCCTTTAACACGTTATTCGAGATAAAATCGGAATTGGCCAGGTTATTGCCCTGTTTTGAGCCTAACCTTGCGGAAAATTGCTCAGGATGGGCGGAGAGTGCATAATTTGGTAACAATGGCAAATTAAAATAAAATCTCACGAACAAAACTCCTTAATTTTAGCGAGATACATCGGAAAAGACTAATAAATTGTAATTCAGCAAAAACGGACAAATAAACTCGTGATATAAAGGGACAAAAATTGTATGATCACATTAGATAAATTCTGAATAAAACGGGAACTAAACTGTCACTGACGCGGAAGGAAATAAACTGCAGGGCCATCCTCAAGATTAACCTCCTGAGGCTTATCCGCGAAAATTGCAAGAACAAACGCAATTATCACGAGGACTAAAATGACCTCTGATACAGCGACAGCTATTTTTAACTGGAAGAGGTCCATGATTAGGAGACGGGACAACCCTCACAGCCAAAATCAACACTGAATTTATTCAACCACGACTTGACTGAGTTTAATCACTTGAAGAAATTCTAAAATGCTCGAAAATGAATTTAACCCCGGAAAAATTATATCAGAAATGGACATCAAATTATAACACAAAAACTGTTAATTCCTTATTTCCTGGAATAAATCGTAAATTCTTCAAATACATTTAGCTCGCACATATTTCACGGAAGTTACAGGATGAACACTTCCTAAAAGGAATCAAATTCACAAAGAAAATAATCCTACAGTAGATTGAAATACTACGGATTCCTCCGGAAATAGTTGCTTGGAAACGCCAAAATATTTTTAATGGACCAAGAATAATTCTAAAGGGTCTGAAAATATACTAACACAAGAATCGAGTTTGGACAAAACAACAACAAAAATTAAATTTACAAAATAATGTTTATCGGACATTGGATTTAACACAACAAAAAAAAAATAAAATACCCTTCATGGAATCATAACCTTCCGAAAGACCAAGATTGACGCAAATATAAATTTCCAGAAAACTGAATTTAATTCGGCATGACTTTTCACAAAACTGATTTTAACTCGACATGACTTTCCAAAATTGAATTCATAAATTTCCAAAAACTGAATTTAATTCAAAAGGATAACACGGAAAGGGAAAACAACGAAAGAAATTACACCATGGGTTTTATGATACAAACGACCCGAAACCCTCGCCTTCGGTCCTTAGGACGTCATGGGGTGTCGACCGAGATCGGAGACACCGCGCAACACGAGCGAATATATATATATATATATGTGAGAAAACGTTTCAAAAATACTTACTACTTTGATGATCGAACTGGATGAATATGGAGGATTATAGAATACGATGAATATAACGACGAAGACGATGAACAATTCAGTGCAGATGGGATGATGGTGCGGTGAAAGTGAATGTTCAGCCGAGATTGATAAGCGGTGAAATATTTTTATTCCACAAAAAAAATATGTTCGTTCACAAAAGAAAATAAACCGTTCGTTCGCAAAAATAAAATGTTCGTATCGAAATCCACGGAGACAGTTTGAATAAAACAAAGTAAAATAAAGAAATTTGGAGATACTGTGGCCAAACGATGAGAAATATATAAAGAGAAATAGATTAACACGACGGACAGCGATTCGATCTCTTAAAATTTTCTCCCGGCTCTGACAACTCTGACCCCCTGCGGGCTCATTACCCGGTTTTATATAGGGTATTGCAGGATGACTTAGCTTCGGCGGTGGGGAGATACGCCCTTAGCCGCCTAAAACGCTCTAAGCCCCTCCGCCGCCTCCACCTCGCATTCCCAATGACCGCTACGAATCTATATAATTGAAAATCCATACTTCTAATTAATACAAATTTATCCTGATTATAAAACATTCATTTCTGTATTCCTTTTTAATAATTATTCCGTGATTCAATAATCCGTAAAGCGATTTTTCCTCTCGTACATACGCCGTCTTTTCATCAAGACGTTCATTTTGTCTCTCTCATACTTGCATATACGGTATCTACTCTCTCGCTCACTCTGCCCCTCGTTTCGGAGGTACCACGCAGCAGAGGAGTTCTCCTCTTCGGCTTCTCCTACAGGCCACGCGCTGGTCCACCGTAGGCTCTCGGTGACCCACACACGCACACACACATACAGCCATGCACATTTCCATTCGTCTTTTCGTTCGTGCTCTCGTTCGGTGACGATTTCTCCTCCATTTATTCGTATCTCCCTTGCTCCGCATTGCCTTCGATTTATTCTCTCATTCTATTAATTTCTATTTCTTTTTGATTTCTTACCATGCTGAGCCTGTAACGCGATGGTACATGCAAGGCTTTTTAGTTCAGATTAAAATTATTCATTGATGGATATTGATTTTTATCACCCGGTTATCTTGATTCCACGTTAACGCTCGGATTCTGATAGTTTCCCTAATTATTCTTTGCTTGTTTGTTATAACATTGAAAACTTTGTCCCTATACTCCAGATCCTGTGTGATTTCCCTAATCATTCTTTATCATTTTTACTACAGGAATAATCTATTTCATAAACCACGCATTAATCATGCATACATTAGCTCACCATTCTTAATAACTACTAAAAGGGTTCTTTCTCAATTACATCGTTTATGGATAATCCTTGTTAATGCACTATGAAATTTCCATGAATCTTTGAATTTGGTCTTTGTAAAATTATTATTCGTTGTTAATTAAATCATGTGCTTGCTACGCCTTTGGGGTCCTTGTTGGATTGCGATGTCGAATATGCGGCGTCACTTATCGATGAGACATATGTCTCTTGAACCTCGTGATTTTTATTGAAAGGCAATTGCCTTCCACGCGCGCGCTCTCTCTCTCTCTAAACATGTAGTTCCGGTTAATCGGAAGACGATATTCGTAACCAGACGACAGCAGCTCTGGTATAACCACATGTTTCCGAATGTTTATTTAATTCTCATTAGCGACGTGACGGTTGGGTGTCCCGTCGAAGTCTTTCCACTATTGAGTCCCCTTGACTCGACCACTGCGTCAATTTGTCGATTACGTGCAGAACTCATGTAGAATATCCACGAGAATCATCCGATGACCTTTTCCAGACGCTGTTCCCGAAAAGTTGTAGCAAGGCTAAAATTGCCCATAAATTAAGAGCAAAGAGAAAGAAACAGCAAGCATCTCAACGAAATAGGAAATCTCCTCTCTTTGACCAATTTTGACTCATGGAAATCTCAAGCTATTCTAAATAATATAATTGAATACTTAAATGCAATAAACTACATACTATTCACCGCCACCTTTACCATCACCGATGACCTGACCCAGGTACCCATGTTCATTCTCGATTTTACATTTTTACATCCGTTCACTCACGTACTTTCGGGAATTTATTTCATAGAGTATTCATTCGGGAATAAAGAAAAAGAGGATCACCGGTCACTATAGCTTTAGATGAGGCATACTCTCTCTCTCTCTCTTTCTCTCTCTCTATCCATGCACGCGTGAATCTTCTATAGCCAAGGATTTCTCCGACATCGGCGGTTGTTTATATTCATGTCCGACGATGGACGTCTCGTAATGAGGACCTTTGATATCGATGCCGCTATGGCGTCACCTCTCGATAGCCTATGCTCACTTGAGACGTACTTGTGCAGATGGCTCGATGAATGACAACTCGAACTTTCCGTGTTGCCAGGAGGAAAAATAAAACGTTCCTCTAGTGTGACCGGGTCGCTTTCCTTGTATTTAATTCTATTGAAAATCGCCAGATATAAGCTATTTCAAATCGATGCAAAAAGTCCCGAAAGTCGCGGGACGTAACACAGTCATCGACGTATTTTCAAAGATAGTCAAATTATATGGACTGCGGAAAGCAACGACGGAAAGCACCATGAAAAAACTCTCAGACGATTACTTTCCGCGATATGGGAAACCCCAAGCCATTCTATCTGACCAAGGAACCCAGTTTACGTCCCACAGATGGGCACAGTTCCTGGAGGAGGAGGGCATCAAAAAGATCATGACATCCATTCGTCATCCACAAGCCAATCCCATAGAACGAACAAACCGAGAATTATCGAGGTTCTTCCGCCCCCTCACACCAGACAGACACAACGCATGGCACCGATGGCTACCCATAATCGAGGACTGTATAAATCTCACCTCCCACGAGGCAACAGGATTCACCCCTTACGAATTACATACAGGAAAAGAAACACCTAGACCCTGAAAAGACATGCTAAAAACCAAGGCCAAACAGCCAACCACTCACGAAAATCTAATCATAGTCCGGGAGCCAGCGACAGATTTTTGCGACCAATTTCCTCTCAGCCGATAATTCATGAGATGATTAAGATAGTTGTATCTTGAACCGTAGCGATCGTCAGCTCGCGCACCATGGGTGGGTTGGGCGTCGGCGGCCTCCCACGCACGTAAAAAAAAATATGTTTTCAATCATTTCCTCCCGGTTGAAAATTTGTGAGATTATAGTTGGCATAATACTTATTTGGAAAAAAAAAGTCAACTGGCTATAACGCGGTGGATTATACGTCAGCTGCTCATACGAACATGAAAAAAAAAAAAAAAAATTCAATCATTTCCTCCCGGCTGAAAATTTGACAGATGATAGTTTATATGCTACTTTAAATATAAAAAGGAGTCAGCTGGCTGTATGTCGGGGGAAAGATCGTCAGCTGACGCAGTGAAAGTGTCGCGCGGCAAGGTAGTGTGAGCGCCGCTCGCCTATTTAAATACACTAGCTGACGGGGTTTCCCCCGGCATACAGCCAGCTCCTACGGGCTATCTCGATGGAGATATACTCTCCCATGGTACAGTTTCACACAGCGAAAACTCTCATGCGGCGTAACTTGGTCCGCTTCAACTCTCAACAGACGCAACCATAGTCCGTTAGACTGTGTAGAGTTGGAGCGGGCCGAGCTGTGCCACGAAAGTTTCGCTGTGGCGAGTTACGCCAAGAGAGAATTTTTCTGTGTTGGCAAGCCCTGGCAGTTATTGCATGTCGAATTGGTGATGCGTCGAGTTTTTCCATGTTGAATTGGCAATATGTCCAGTTTAATCGGAGCAAGCCGATGGCGCATTGGGTTTTTCTGCACCAATTTAGTAATGGGCTGAGTTTGTCTGGGTCATGTCGCTTCATGGGATTTTTTTTTGTTTTACAGTGCAATGTGTCGAATTTTTCTGTGTTCAGTTGATTATGTGTGTGACTTTTGTGAGCAGAATTACGTGGGTCGGGTTGAGTCTGCATTCAGTTGGTATCTGTACAAACAAAGCTTTACCATTCCATCGCTAAGAAAAAAAACATAAAGCTCAATATTATAAACAGACTATCGAAAAGCGTTGCTTATAATTTTATATCTTAGCGATGGTGCATTGTATCAAGGATCAAATACTCAAAGTTGTTCGGATAGGTCATGCGAGCATTCTCAAAAATCGGGATATTTCATTAATAACATGTTGTACGCATGTAACATTTTGAAGTTTGCTAAGCTTATTAAAGGGGTCAGGTACCGAAAATTCCACATCCAGAACCTCTAACGGTAAAGACTCGCTGATTTTTGTCTTGATATCATTTCTCATATCAAAATACCTCACATTGATGAAATTTTGAAAAATTAATTTTTTCCCTGTTTTCAAAATAATTTTTTTCGAAACCGTTGAGATATCGAAAATCACATCTGCTAGATTATTAATTGTGATAAGTGTTATATAATTTCGTCCAGGAAAAGTTTTATTACTTGATCATATCATAGAATTTTTTATATTCAGGCCATGGAATCCATTTTCTTCTTATTTATTATATTCTACCAATTAATTTATCATACATTTGGACAATTTTTGTGCCTTTAAATGGTATCTCCTCCTACAATTTTGAACTTTGAAGGTTATGGATTTTTTACACATTCTTTGGGTCACAATGAACAATCTAGCAGATGGAATTTTCGATACCTATCTCAACGGATTCGAAAAAAATTATTTTGAACACGGGGAAAAAATTAATTTTTCGAAATTTTATCAATGTGAGGTATTTTGATACGAGAAACGATATCAAGACCAAAATTGGCAAGTCTCTACCGTTAGCGGTTCTGGATGTGAAATTTTTGGTACCTGACCCCCTTAAGGATCTAATAAAAGAAATGCAAATGATATTTCATGTCTTAGTTGTTAGATTGGGGCCCCTGAATTTGTAAAATAATGAAACCATCGCGTAATTGTACAAAATGTTTTGGCAAGACGAAATTCATCCCATCAAAAGTTGTTTAATTCTAGCCTGAGCATAGCAGTGACCGTGCATTCTAAGCTTTGAGATAGAAGTTACATGGTAAAAATGTATGTACATATGTATAATGCTTTGCAAAAAGAAGCCAAATCCCCCTAAAAAACACCATAAATGGTGTACAAAAAGTTGAGACAAGTACATTTCCTTGCGTCGTTTTGTCTATCCTTACAAAAATATGTCAAGCATAAATAGTTGTAAAATGAATCCTCACAAAAAGTTCTCAAATAAATTTAAATCATCCAACTCACAGTTGCCAAGTACATCCAACATTTTTATTGTTTACATTGTTTATTAACCGTTTATAAGTAAGTCACAACGCCCGAAAACGTCTTGAAACGGGACAAAGGGACTTAATCTAAAAATGGATTGTTTGAAGAATTTTTATTGAAAAAAAAATTCGCATTGAAAAAAAAAATCGAACGAAGTACTTGGCGAGTTCGTAACAGGTAGTCCGTACAGTAATTTTACATAACTCGCCAACTACTTCGTTTAATTTTTTTTTTCAATGCGAATTTTTTATTCAATAAAAATTTTTCAAACGATCCATTTTTAGATTAAGTCCCTTTGTCCCATTTCAAGACGTTTTCGGGCGTTGTGACTTACTTATAAACGGTTAATAAACAATGTAAACAATAAAAATGATGGATGTACTTGGCAACTGTTGAGTTGGATGATTTAAATTTATTTGAGAACTTTTTTTGAGGATTCATTTTACAACTATTTATGTTTGACATATTTTTGTAAGGATAGACAAAACGATGCAAGGAAATGTACTTGTCTCAACTTTTTGTACACCATTTATGGTGTTTTTTTAGGGGGATATATATAATACAGCTAGAGAGAAGGGGAGTTACGAGCAGCTGCCACTCGGATACCCGGGGCCTTTGATATTTGTGTTTGGATCCTTGCCAGTTTAGCAAAAAAAAATTTTTGTCCTTACAGTTTTAGAAAATATATGTGTGTAAATATATGTATATATATACATATTTATTTATTTATTTATTTAATAATTTTTAATATAACTAAAAATACTTTATTTCTGCGTGTGCAGAAAGGAGCGTTATATCGAATAACTTTAAGTACGTTATTTCCTCCCGGTTGAAAATTTGTAAAATAATAGTTGACATAATCCTTGAAATAATAAAAAACATCAGCTGACTGTATGCCGGGGGAAACCCCGTCAGCTAGTGTATTTAAATAGGCGAGCGGCGCTCACACTACCTTGCCGCGCGACACTTTCACTGTGTCAGCTGACGATCTTTCCCCCGACATACAGCCAGCTGACTCCTTTTTTTATTTAAAGTAGCATATAAACTATCATCTGTCAAATTTTCAGCCGGGAGGAAATGATTGAATTTTTTTTTTTTTCATGTTTGTATGAGCAGCTGACGTATAATCCACCGCGTTATAGTCAGCTGACTTTTTTTTTCAAATAAGTATTATGCCAACTATAATCTCACAAATTTTCAACCGGGAGGAAATGATTGAAAACATATTTTTTTTACGTGCGTGGGAGGCCGCCAACGCCCAACCCACCCACGGTCGCGCAGCTGACGATCGCTAGGGTTCAAGACACAACTATCTTAATCATCTGACAAATTATCAGCCGAGAGGAAATGATTGACAAAAATAGGTCGCTGGCTCCCAGACTATCATGATCGCACAAAACAAAATAGCCACCGAGAGGGGCAGACAAGCAGCCAAATTCAATAAACGACATACCTGCATCCAATACGAGTTAGGAGCAAGGGCACTGGCGCGAGCACTAACCGTATCAAACCCCGCGACGAGAACAATCGCAAAATTTCTCCCACTATATGAGGGTCCCTATATTATTACACTAGGACCTCGATTTAATAGACAGTCCCCACCATGCCGCATATATCGATCGGTTTTTCGCGTGGTGGGAGATGGTGGGGGACGCTTAAAGTTTCCCCGATCAGGCCCGTAGCACGGAGTGCCGATGCGCAGATACAGCATGGGCGGGCATACGCTACCTCGATTTAACAAGGTGCGATGCGGAGCCGGTCCCGCCACTGGCCGTTAAATCGAGGTCCTAGTGTACCAAGAGAGTCGGACAAACATCCTACATACTCTCGCATCCTGAGGCAGGGAGGGAGAGGGGAATGTTCCACGCGCACGACCTACGACCATACCAACAAGCCTAGAGCGTGATACTCTATCACATGCCCCCCTTTTCTATTATCGACCTAACCCAACGCCATGCCTAAAAGGAAACTAAATATACAATTACCTTTTCAGTAAAGCACAACCAAGCACGAGATGACCAACGATAAAGCTACGCAAACCCAGAGTAACTCGGAGGGGTATGAAATCACTCCGAGACGCTACGTACCTTACCCCGGCCACATGCGACACAAAGCCTCCGAAGGAAATCAACGCAGCAAACATACCGAAGTAGACGGTCGATTTTTCGATTATCTACAACAGGACAAGATAAAACAGCGAGAGACACTAGGCCTCTCGCAGGATGAACAGGCATGCTACGACGAGCCCACTATCAAGATACGACTACGTTACATCCCATCACGCATACCCGACATCGAACGAGACTCGAAAGGGATAATCCGCATCTTGGAGGAAATCGAACCAAAACGAGCCAAGCTATCAAGGACCATCCCTCCCCCAGACGAAATCAATGAGGCAACCATACGTAAACGAGTTCGATCGAAGGTACCAACGGGTGCTCGCCGAACACCAATACAAGAACGGAAAGGAATTTGATCTCCTAAACTAACAGAGGTTCTGAAACAACCGATAAAACATCGGAAGGATCAAAACCTCTGGAGGGGCGTTGTAACGGGACGGAACTAGGAATCCGCTGTTACAATAAAAAAAAAAAAATAAAAATAAAAATTACATACTCTCAATTACGCGTAACCTTTTGTCACGCGCAATAATCATAATAAACACCAGGCTTCTCGATATTGACATTCCAAGAATTCCCAAAATAGAACTTAATCCTTCCGAGAATCCTATGTCGTCACGACCGTAACGTGGGCAAAAGCTCTAGAAGCTTGGCGAAATTGCCCTACTCCAAAACCTTCAACCAATCAAATCACGGCACCGGTTGTTCATGTAAAAGTATTTAAGATCCTGACGAGCAAGCCTCGTCCTCATTTTGATCAACGTTATCGATGAGCATTATTCGCGTCAAGCGATTTCTTGACATTCTTTCTATACGACGTACTTCGTCTACTTTCGACATCCACTTCGTGTCATCACTTTCCGAGATTCTCAACGCATTCGTATTACATCGTGCATCAAGGACTACGAACTGAACGACATCTGGCTACTTCAACTATCTCGAATAGTCTTTTTTAAGACTCTTCGTGATCATCGTTGATTCGTCTTTTTTAGGGCGAATCTATTATAACGTACTTGCTTGTCTTTCTAAAGACTAAGCAAATCACAACTCTCGTTCCTTCCTATTCAATAAAAGATTTCAGGTGATAGGGAGCCTGGTTTGCTTGAAGCCCCCGCACTGCGTCGGGAAGTTGGATAGTGAACCAGGTGATCGTCTCAGAAAAATAACCTCGAGGTAGGGAACCGGATTCCTTGGAAAAACCCTCAGCACTGTGGCTGAGGGCGGGAACAAGGAAGAAGGCGCTTTGCTGAGAAAACCCGCCACGAGTGATAATCTTCACTTATCCTCGTGTTATATTATCATCATTCTTGAATCTTTCCGACCATCTGTCTATACAAAGAGTAAACGCATTGAGAATTTGTAAAATCATTTAAATTTGGGCGAGTGGCCTTCCACTCCCAGGACGCTGGCTAAACGCATCGATTTCAGTCAGCCGACACGAGATATCAATTTTTCGAATTGTAACGAAAATTGATTTTTGTGTTCCCAATCGCTTCCCGATTGGAAACACCGTGAAACTTGAGTAAACACACACACACACGCGCGTACACACTCAAACACCAGCGAACATTCACACGGGCAACCACAGGCATAACAATAGAGAGACGTCGCGTCTCAAAGCACACCGAGTCTCGAGACATTACATACAGTCTCACGCCACGTAACTGGCGAATCGAGGCCATAACAACTGACGTACGAACGAGGACAAAACAACGATTCGAGTCAGACGTACGAACGCAGACTGTTCCTTAACATCGTAGATTCATTTATCCTATATTGCAGTCCCAATTAATATCACACCTATTCATCAACCGTTCAATTCCTTATTGCCCAGTTGCCGCTGGATTTAACTTTTGCGTGCCCCAAAGGAGACCTTGCTTCTCAAGGTTCTCCTCTCCTTTAAGTGGCCCACTTTTTACACGCCTATGATGACGGGTCACGTTATCCCCAGGTCATACATGGCCAATGGGAAATACCGATAACAACCAATCTGAGGCAATCTCGAAAAACCAGTAAAAATTATCACATCGATTCGGCAAACCTCTCTCCTACACAAAACGTCACTGACCTCGGGCCCGTGTCGAACCTTCTGTTCACCCGGACGAAACGACGGGACGACAGACGAACACACAAAAAGTCATAACATTACATAAATCATAATAAAAATTGTGAATTCCTTCAATAGTAAAATTGAGGAATTTCACGAAACGTTTCAATACAGTTATGGGCGTTTTTTCAATTAATAATAGTCTAATTACAAATTACGAATGTAATTAGTATCGATTTTTCTTCTAATTACAAATTAAGAATGTAATTAGTATCGATTTTCCTTGTAATTACAAATTACAAATGTAATTAGTATCGTTTTTTTCTAATTACAAATTACGAATGTAATTAGTATCGATTTTTCTTCTAATTACAAATTACGAATGTAATTAGTATCGACTTTTCTTCTAATTACAAATTACGAATGTAATTAGTATCGATTTTTCTTCTAATTACAAATTACGAATGTAATTAGTATCGAATTTTCTTCTAATTACAAATTACGAATGTAATTAGTATCGATTTTTCTTCTAATTACAAATTAAGAATGTAATTAGTATCAATTTTTCTTGTAATTACAAATTACAAATGTAATTAGTATCGTTTTTTTCTAATTACAAATTACGAATGTAATTAGTATCGATTTTTGTTCTAATTACAAATTACGAATGTAATTAGTATCGATTTTTCTTCCAATTAAAAATTACGAATGTAATTAGTATCGATTTTTCTTCTAATTCCAAATTACGAAAGCAATTAGAATCGATTTTTCTTCTAATTACAAATTACAAATGTAATTAGAATCGATTTTTCTCCTAATTACAAATTTAAAATTTCATTACTATCATTTTTTTTCTATTTACAAACTACAAATGTAATTAGGATCGGTTTTTTTTTCAATTACAAAGTGCAAATGTTATTAGGATCGAATTTCCCCACAATATAATTTTCCGAATGTATTTCATATCATTTTTCGAACGGATTACAATCATGCTTCAGGCATTTATGGAATGGGTAATTCCAAGGAAATATGAGTAATCTCGAGAATGTGCGGGTCATTCCATAAAAATATCAAAGACTTCCGCTATGTACGAAACTTTCTAAAAACTGTATATTTCTAAAAACTATATATGACTGACTTCGAGTACACATGGGTTGTTCCGAGGGAGCATGACTGACTTTATGCACACATAGATTTCAACGTTATATCAATGATTGTCCAAGTATGGGAAAAATATTTTCGAGCATCTGGCTAGCAAAAAGTGTGTTACCAGTTGAATAGATCGTTTCAAGAAATGATTCGGGAACGATTTTCAAATTTGGAGTAAAATATTAATATCATTATCCCGTACTTGGGAAATTTTTCCACATGCTAGATAAAAAAAAATTTCGCATACTTGAAAATCAATTTTCCATTATTTCCAATTTCCCAAGTATGGGAATAATATTTCCAAACATCTAGCTAGCAAAAAGTATGCTACGAGTTGAAAAGGTCGTTTTAAAAAGTGATTTGTGGACGATTTTCAAATTTGGAGTAAAATATAATTTTCCCATGCTTGGGAAATTTTTCCCATACCGGGGAAATTTTTCCCATACATGGGGAAAAAAGTGTGGAAAAAGTTTCCCAATAATGGAAATAGTATATTATGCGGCAAGCGCGTAAAGTGACTGTTTTCTAGCGAGGTCATGTTATTAGAACGGGCTGTTGGCTTTGCCACATGAGCCGAAGGCTCACCTGGCTCCGGAAGATTGGAATACCCGTACATACCTGAAGTCATTGGTATTTACATTGAATTACCCATATATACCTGAAGTATGATTACAATTATTGATAAAAATAATATCAATTATACGATAAATTATACGAAAATACGATCATTATTCCATTTTTTTGTTGTAATTAAAAAAAGGATTCCAACGACGTTCGTAGTTTGTAATTACAAGAATAACCGACTCTAATTACTTTCATAATATGTAATTAGAAAAAAAACCGACTCTAAATACATTTGTAGTTTCTAATTAGAGAAAAACCCGATTCTAAGTACTTTTGTAATTTGTAATTAGAAGAAAAATCGATTCGAATTACTTTCGCAATTTGTAATTAGGAAAAAAAAATATTCTAATTACATTTGGAATTTGTAATTAGCAGAAAAATCGATTCCAATTACATTCGTAATTTGTAATTAGAAGAAAATTCGATACTAATTAAATTCGTAATTTGTAATTAAGAGAAAAATCTATACTAATTACATTCGTAATTTGTAATTAGAAGAAAAATCGATACTAATTACATTCGTAATTTGTAATTACAAGAAAAATCGTTACTAATTACATTCGTAATTTGTAATTACAAGAAAAATCGATACTTATTACATTCGTAATTTGTAATTAGAAGAAAAATCGATACTAATTACATTTGTAATTTGTAATTAGAAAAAAAACGATACTAATTACATTCGTAATTTGTAATTAGAAGAAAAATCGATACTAATTGCATTCGAAATTTGTAATTAAAATTTTCCTAATTACATGTTGCAATTGTAATTAGTAATTTTTTCTTTCCTAATTACAAATTGAAAATGTAATTAGTATTTTTTTTTCCTCTTAATTACAAATTATCGATGTAATTAGTAATTTCAATATAATTAATTACACAAAGTAATTAGTGGTGCCCAACACTGTTTCAATATATAGCAATATTCGCAACTGCGTAAATTGTTCGAAGCTTCGAGAAAGATGACATCATCATAACTGCGTAGTTACCATAGATTATTATCATCGCAACTACGTAGATTATTATTCGAAGGTTCGAGAAGGATGATATCGTAACTGCGCAGATTATTATTAGAATATTCTAGAAGGATGACACCATCGTAACTGCGTAGATTATTATTCGAAGGTTCGAGAAGGATGACGTCATCGTAACTGCGTAGTTTTTTTTTTTTTTTTTTTAATTGAAGCTTCCAGAAGCTTCTAGAAGGATGACGTCATCATGTATATTGTAACGGTACGCTTTAGTCCTTATGACGTATTTTCACGCTACGCGTGAATTCGCGCTTCGTTGATATACGGAGCAGGTGAAAAGAGACTTTAATCCGTTGTAATCTTCTATTTTTCGTTTATTATTTTACAGTCTTTTCTTTACTTATTATCTATTCACAATATTCCCTTTTTCTTTTATTTCTTATGGTGATTCGAATTTAACTTTCCCTAAGGGTAGATGAGATTGATTTTAATTTGGAAATGAAGAGTCCAACTGCGGGAAATCCGAGGTCATCCCAAGGAAATCCGTCGTTGCAACTCGGAAATAAAGCGGATAATTTAGGTAGAGCCTAGCTGCGGGAAATCCGAGGTCATCCCAAGGAAATCCGTCGCTAGTACTCGGAAATAAAGCGGACGATTTAGGTAGAGCCTAGCTGCGGGAAATCCGAGGTCATCCCAAGGAAATCCGTCGCTAGTGCTCGGAAATAAAGCGGACGATTTAGGTAGAGCCTAGCTGCGGGAAATCCGAGGTCATCCCAAGGAAATCCGTCGCTAGTGCTCGGAAATAAAGCGGACGATTTAGGTAGAGCCTAGCTGCGGGAAATCCGAGGTCATCCCAAGGAAATCCGTCGCTAGTACTCGGGAATATTAGATTAGGAATGTCTTGCTTCTATTTGTTTTACTCACCATGAATTAATGCTTCTACTGATTCTATATAATTTTAAATGACTTGAATGATATAATGGCGTTCTGTCGTTGGGCAGAGTAACAGTGTCGTTCTGACTTCGTGGGTCTTTCCGAGAGAGAATAGAGACGGCTGGTGAGAGCTCCGTTCTCTACTCCGGTCTCGGAGCGAAGTACCTTCCAGTAGCCGAAATCCCTCCTTTTATACCCGTCCTCGGCCGTGTCCCAGAATCCTCTGCGCCTCTCCCCTCTTCGCCGTTAAGGCCGGATTCTCATGAAGCGTCTGTTCGGCGCGCTCGACTTCGTCCCCTCTCCACTATCAAGCCGGATCCTCACGACGCGTTGATTCGGCTTGACTTCGTCGCCGAAGTGTCGTAGACAAAAGGGGGGGGGGGGAGTTTGCGATATCGTTACAATATATATATATTATTCGAAGCTCCCAGAAGGTTCGAGAAAGATGACGTCATCCCCGCTTCCCCTCTCAGCTCGCTCTTGATCCAGAACTTGTGTTTTTTTTTTTTTTTTTCTTTTTTCCAGAAGGTTCGAGAACGAAGACGTCACCCCCTCGGCTTCCCCCTCGGCTTCCCTTCGCCCTTGTACAACGATGACGTTATCGTAACTGCATAGATTATTATTATTATCGAATCTTCCAGAAGGTTCGAGAAGAATGACGTAATCGTAACTGCGTAGTTTTTTTTTTTTTTTAATTGAAGCTTCCAGAAGCTTCTAGAAGGATGACGCCATCATGTATATATATATATATATATATATATATATATATTATTCGAAGCTTCCAGAAGGTTCGAAAACGATGAGTCATCCCCTCGGCTTCCCCTCTCGGCTTACCCCTCTCGGCTTCCCCTCTCGCCCCTTCACCCCCTCGCCCACATTTGGTCCAGAACCGGCCTTGTATATCTACTAGTGTATTCGTATGCGTTTATTATACACCAAAAACACCATGAATGGTGTATAAAAACTTGAGACAAGTACATTTCCTTGCGTCGTTTTGTTTATGCTTACAAAAAGATGTCAAACCCAAATATTTGACAAATAACCCTTTACAAAAAGATGTCAAACACAAAAAGTTGTCAAATAAATTCAAATAATCTAAGTCACAGTTGCCAAGTACATCAAGCATTTTCATTGTTTACATTTTTATTAACCGTTTATAAGTAAGTAACAACGCTCGAAAACGTATTGAAACGGACTTAAGGACTTAATCTAAAAATTTAATGTTTGAAAGATTTTATTGAAAAAAAATTCGCATTGAAAAAAAAAATCCGAACGAAGTACTTGGCGAGTTCGTAACAGGTAGTCTGTACAGTCATTTTACATAACTCGCCAAGTACTTCGTTCGGATTTTTTTTTTCAATGCGAATTTTTTTTCAATAAAATCTTTCAAACATTAAATTTTCAGATTAAGTCCTTAAGTCCGTTTCAATACGTTTTCGAGCGTTGTTACTTACTTATAAACGGTTAATAAAAATGTAAACAATGAAAATGCTTGATGTACTTGGCAACTGTGACTTAGATTATTTGAATTTATTTGACAACTTTTTGTGTTTGACATCTTTTTGTAAAGGGTTATTTGTCAAATATTTGGGTTTGACATCTTTTTGTAAGCATAAACAAAACGACGCACAGTGGTTCCAAACGGCCTTTTAGCCGGCCAAAACCTCAAAAACGGGAATAATAAATTTTACAATTACCACTTTTACGTTTTTGAGGTCGCTGATTACGAATTTGATATAAAAATTATGAAATTCAAAATGGCGGACCCAAAATGGTGGACATTTTTGAAAATTAATCACTTTATCGGACCAAGGATGTCCACTATTACGTTTTTGGGGTCGCTGATTACGAATTTGATATCAAAATTATGAAATTCGAAATGGCGGACCCAAAATGGTGGACATTTTTGAAAAATAATCACTTTATCAGACCAAGGATGTCCACTATTACGTTTTTGGGGTCGCTGATTACGAATTTGATATCAAAATTATGAAATTCAAAATGGCGGACCCAAAATGGCGGACGATTTTGAAAAATAATCACTTTATCAGACCAAGGATGTCTACTATTACGTTTTTGGAGTCGCTGATTACGAATTTGACATGAATGTAATGTTAAATTTCAAAATGAAGAACAATTTCATAGAGTATGGAAATGTTTATTTCATCTTATGTACATAATGACTTAAAATCGAGCTTAAAATACATTATATTAATTAAAAATCGTAATCCGTGTCGGATAGGACGACCGTCGTACATGTATCTGTGTCTGGTAACGCGCAATTTGTGACATTACCTTCTGGTGTTGCTAGTAGAAGTTCCAGTACATCAGAAGGTAATGGTTCACTATTTCTCATTTTCAATTTTTGAAAACTCGTAATAAGTGGGTCCGAGGACGCAAGCAGCCGACGGAAAACATCGGACATTGTCTTCTCTCGCGAACATTTTCTAGAAAAATTTTCGCGGTACCGCCGAATGTCCTTATTCCTAGCTTCTTGAGCGTCCTCGGAAAGCTGTCCGATTGGCAAGACACCCACTTCTATAATCGCGTGGCCATGAATTAAAACCATATGTACCGATGTTGGCATCGGGTACCAGGAATAGAGAGCAACATATCGTTTTGCGACATCAAAGCAATAAAGCCTAAACTTGTCGATATGTACAGCGAAACCACTAGCCATTGTCTGCAAAATCACTTTGCAACTTGCTATGAATTTTTCGTCCAAATTCAAAATTTCGGCTGTCGAAGCAACGTTCTCAAAAAAACGTCGGGCTGTGTTGCCGTCGTTGGTACTGCCGAATCCTTGCTTAGGCATATCAATATTTAAACCTAAAGCAGCTTTAAATTTATGTTGGATTTCTTCCTTGCGATCGCTAACTGCCTTCTTTTCATCGACTGATCGCGCCTGCCATTTACTCGTCCCCTCATTTAATTTATATGCAATATGAAGCATCCATTCCATGAACCTTATCCACGCGTGCAAGGAAGAAATTCTAAAATTGAGTTTAGAGCGGTCACAGGATGTTCGCTGAACCAATTCTAAATTGTTGAAATCTTTCGACGTCAAATTACAAATACAACACCTTTGCGCAGACTTAGTGCCAGTAATAGCGTTTCTCACCTTTCCATCTATCATTGTAAACGATAATTCATAAGTGACTTCAACGTTACTACCCTCCGATACTGTATTGAATGTGACGAGAGATGCTATCTGCTGATCAACGTAATTTTTTTCATCAACAGTTGACTGCACGGTTTCTTTCAAAAATTGCAATCTCAAAGGTCTGCAGTAACGGGGTGAAGAAGGCCTTGGGTTCTTCCAAACGACAAGGTGCTGCTCAGATTTGTCGTCTGAAGCTACCATTTGCAACGGAACCACGGACGTAAAAAATACATGAGCGTCTGAGCTGTCGCTTTCGTCAAATTTTTGCTTATACTGCTGCGCCGACGAACCATCGCATCCCCACTTTAAAATTAATTTCATATTATTCGTGAACGAACTATCGAGTGTTTTTATGACATCAGATTGTACTTGAACCAATCGAGCTGTGGTATGATCTAGTAGAGCCTGCAATGATACTTCAGCGCTTGTTTCCGTTATACTTATTGAACACTCTGGTGGGCAACAGCGAGATTTAGCAGCTAATATTTTCTTATAACTGGGATAAACCGAGACGTCACTGTTTTCGTTCGTTAATTCCCGAACCATATTGTACGTGTCTTTCGACATTTTACCGCTTATTATCAAGTTCAAAGCAACATCTGCGCTAATTTCTTGACGTACTGGTCTACAACTTTGTGCAAATGCTTGCTGATACCGAGAGGCTCGCGTAGGAGAAGTGGTTGTAATATCCTTGAGCACCTTTGCTGCAGTGCG